>OX411307.1:104214467-104689467 GCA_948150685.1 Rhaphigaster nebulosa
TTTCATTATAGGAAAATGTTAAATTATAAAATCGTATGATATAATGTATACATGGTATTATGTGGGTACCAATTTTTCCTTAATTCTTTGTTTATTTTTGCATTTTTGTCTCATACAACACAGAGACACACACATTCTAGATTGTCATATGCACATCTGTAAGAATTGTGAATAAGTGTATAAGTCGAAAATTATACACCTTTTCAAGTCGGCAGTTTCAAATTTAAACAACGTGAGACTTTATAGGAATCTTGCAATTTCAAGTACCGTAAAAGTGGATTACTTTGCTCCTTAAGAGATAACGTTGCTCCAATGAAAAGAGAAGTTTTTTGCAGTTGAGTGTCGCCCACCAGTGGTAGGAAATGGCGCGAAAGGGCTAGGAGGGAAAGAGAAGTATTACACACCTTCCGAGTGGTGGGTGCAAAGTTCAGTGGAAGGATAAACATAGATTATCAAGTATTTTTCTTCCTTTTCCTGTTATTCTTCGTAAAACAACTTGTCTCAAACTTTTATTGCTGGATTGCTTCTTCTTGTACAATAAATATGATTATAAGTATATAAATATTTCCAAGTTCAAAATCTATCCGTGATTAAGAAGCAAATATCAGTTTTCGATATTAATCTCTTCCTTAATCCTAATTTCCAAAAACGTGACTGTGAGTAACTTTGCACCAGATATTGGGGATACTTTGCTGTACTAAACGTGAAGATGTATTGGGCGAGATAGAGGAACTGATGATACCAACCACCAGAAAATTGGTTAGAGCCATCAGAAGTGTAATGAATATGTTTTAAATTAAAAAAATATATACATAATTTGGAATTATTTTGGTATAGATTTATATTTTTAAAAAATTCTATTTGGTATTTTTAATTATTTACTCTAGTTTAACTTCAAGGGAAAATTTATATCAAGTTTGAAAAAAGAAACATTGGTATTTTTCACAGAATTTTCAAACAAACTAACATTTTTATTATTTTTCTTAATCTTAAGTTCTTGGTGGTTCTTATCATTGACAAAGACAGCTATGAATTGCACTAGCTATTAATTCCCACACGTGTTTAATGAGTTTTAGAAAGTGGTGCGAATTCTCCCAATCTAACCATAAAAATTGTTCCACTTTTTTATATAAAATAAACAAATATTATCTGTACTCTAAGAGAGCTGAGATATAAATTTCAGACTTTTTTAGTTCTTGTAAGTGGGTAAAAATCGCAGTATATATAAAAAAAAAGCAACATTCTCTTACGGCAGCGATATCTTCCTACCACTTCCGTT
The DNA here is from genome assembly GCA_948150685.1 of Rhaphigaster nebulosa. NCBI lineage: Eukaryota > Metazoa > Arthropoda > Insecta > Hemiptera > Pentatomidae > Rhaphigaster > Rhaphigaster nebulosa. The sequence continues at coordinate 104,215,747 of OX411307.1, forward strand.
TCTGATTTAGCCATATGCATGAGGACGTGACGGCCGAGCACGTTGGTGCAAAGGCCCCAGAGTGTCAGGTCCGTTGTGGGTTCGATTCCCATCTGGGTCAGTTAATATTTATTTCGCGGCGAGCCCGGGAACTGAATCTTGACACTCCCACTCTGGTTAGCACGCGGCAGTGACATAAAGGTTGCCGCCAGGGGTTGGCAAAAAGGGCCAGAAGGCCCACTTGCTGGACTAGTTTCCCCCAGTACCAGTACCAGTAGCCATATGCACACGATGTAGAAGTGAATTTTTAAAACCCAATGGTGGACCTAACTCATTTTCGTCATAAGTCGACTTACAAACTTATTCACAATTCTTACAGATATATGGCTATTCATCATAATTTACTTGTTATAAGTGTTACTTATACACAATAGGTTTCAGAAGTAAACATTTAAGTATAAATAATTGTTCCATTTCAGGTTTTCTTTTAAGAATTATTATTAGGTTTGAATGATAAAGAAGCATCCACGCTGGTAAATGGATAATGAAGTAATTAAACATGAAACTGATAATTATTGAGATTAAAAATTACTTTCCTCCGTCTATTTTTAATATATCCATCAATAGTTTCAGGTGACAAAATATTAGGTCTTGCCCTTCAATACCGAATCACGGAATAATTTATTAATTGTCATTGGTCATCCTAATTACATGAATATTAGATGGGATTCTAGATTGCATATGATAGGGAAGGCGATTAATTCCGATCATTAAATTTTCATACGGACGAGGGGAAGTCAAATGGAGATGTGGGGCGAGGCTAATAAGAGATGCAGAGGTTATTACTTGTAGGAAAGGTGGAGCTATACATTTTTATTATTAATACAACAAATCGTATAATAACTATAACTTAATTTTATTTCATACATATTTATTTATATATATTTTTTTAATTTTTTTTAATAAACAAAAGCTGCAAAACTATTGTTATATATCCAATATTTTGGACTTTTATCGTCCAATCTTTCCGTACGGAAGTACAATCAAATCAAATAAAAACATTGCACAAAACAGCGTTTTTTAAATAACGTACGTACACATCTTACGGTAGTTATTAAACATACTGAACAAAGATTGACAAGTGGTCATCACCAAATTAACCAAAAAAAAGGAAAAAATAGTGTTAGGGAAAAGCCATGACACACACACACATTTGGAGGTTATTAGTCAAAAATTAATTTGATATAATCGATACAGATTTTAATTTGCAAAGCCCAGTCCACTGATGTGGCATATTTTCTCAAAGAGAAACCCAAATATCCTTAAGGTCCTGTAAAAACATCCTATACCAAACTATCACCACCCAGCACTCTTCCTACATCTACAGCCTCCTACAATTTAAATCCTCGGCCCACGCACAGGAAACAAGATCGCACCTTTCTGACCTTTATACCCCTTCACATAGATCCAAAAAATTCGAACGTTCCTTTCTCGCCTGCTCCTCTACTCTCTGGAATTCCTTTCCTTCTAATATCAGTCATGCCTTTTCTCTGTCCTCATTCAAATCCCTCCTTTTCCAACACCTTCTTTCTTTCCATAATGATGCTCTCTAATTACGAAATTTAAATTTTAGATTAACATTTTGGTCAGAAGTAAATAATAGTTTTAATGCATTAGCTTCACCTTTGCTAATCAGCCCATTATTTTTGTATTTTTCATTTTCTCTGTTTTTTTTTGTTCACAGTAATTATTTTTCAAGACAAGAATTTAAATTGTTTGTTTATTATTTGATTGAAAATATTGTAAACATTAATTGATCTTTATTTTGTAATCTTATGTTTATCTTATGTAATCTTATCTTATTATTTATGTTTTATTTGTTCTATTCTGTTATTCTTAAGGGACCTAGTCCCTGAATAAAGTTCTTCTTCTATCTATCTATCAAAAACGATTTTCCTTAATCTCAATTTCGAAAAAAATTAAACCTGAATCCAATATTCTAATAAAACAGAATAAAATCTAAAGATTGTAGTTTTTCTGTTCTCAAGAGATAAGATATGCATGTAATGCTGTCATATCTAATTTTTTCACAAACTTATTTTCGAGTTTCTGGGTCTTCATTCCTCCTTCATTCCGGTCACTATGAAGAAATTCTCAAAAAGCTGATTGGACCCCTTGTAGATTTAACTTCTTATGCGTCCTCACTCATTCTGGGAAGAAACAAATTTTAATTATGATAAGGTTTACTGAACCCTAAGGTTCGATGCCGATTCCTCCTTCCATTCCAACCTATTTCCCACCATTCCTTGAGTATTCCTCACTGCTAGGTTCTATGGACTCGCTGACCAACAAAGAGAGCTGCACCCCGTATATGCTGGTAGTTTTCAAGGATATTTGAACGTCCCATTCACAATTTTTTTACTTAACAAATATCCAAAAACATTCATAGATCTGTCTGTAGTGAAGCGCTAGTTATCCGAGATAAACTAGTCCCCTGTTCGGATCTTCGGGTGGGAACAGTCTCAGGGGATTAATGGCGTAAGTTTAAAACTGGAGATTGAAGTATAGGGAAATGAAAATTAAAAATCTTAATGTTGCGAGTGGATTAAGTCTGCCGCAAATGGGGTTAGGGTATGCGATTTAAATATCTTTTTTTTCAATATATTTGTTCAATTATGTCCCACATTCCACTTTCATAACTGTCAATGAAGGTTTAAAATGTGAATCTCAAACGTTTTAACTTTTTCCAATTATTAAATTAGTATAATAATCCTTCAGAAACTAACTGTTTTGCACTTGCCACACAACGGCTACTGCTTGAATAATGAATCTTCGAGATACCTCATACACACTTACCCCTCAAGGCAGGGGCTAGTGCGTACACGGTACTATTAAGTTGAATTATCAATAGAAATGGGCGTGATTGAAAGTGGGCTTGAATGCAATATTCGAACATAATCGTCTAAGAAACATTTTTAAGTATTAGTAACATACTAAAGATTTTACAGTAACGTTATGCCGAAATTTGTAAAATTTAGAGCGCACTTACCAAACATTACCTTTCAGTTTTTTTTTAGTAGTATCTGTGGTCACGTATCAGGGACGTTGAAAAGAAGTGAAATACGAAATCGAAGATAAATTAGAGAGGGTGCACAGTAAACCTCCGCGATGCTGCTTGAATATAGTATCAAGAGATGCAAACGCTTAAGTAAAATGGGAAGCGTATTTTTCTAATGGGTTGAAACGAACCTATACTGATCCATTCGCAAAACTTGGAATCTCGGGAATCGAAAACATGATTTGTAGATGGTAGAAAACGGTTGAAGATACGGTACTGGTGCTGGGATTGGTGGAAGGAAACTAGTCCGCAAGTAAGCCGATTGAACTTTGTGCCCAACCATTGATGGCTACCTAGAAGTTGCCACGCCCTGTGATATCTAAAGTGGGAGTTTCAAGATTCATTTTGAGGGACTACTGACATGATTAGTTATGACTCCTCCTTAATTTCATATTCAGAAAACTTATATCTCTTCTGGAACTATTTCCACTCTTAGGGTGTCCCTAATGTCTGCAGGGCCTAAGGAATGTGGAGGAGGTCAGGATGAGAGCAAGCGGCAACTGAAAGCGGGTGAGGGTGCACACCAGCACCACGTCCCACAGGCAGCCTTTCAAGCCGCCGTCGCTGCGGGTCTTTCCCTCCAGCCGGCGGCGCATCACGAGGACTCGATAAAACCGAGCAAGCAGAAGAGGCACAGGACCAGGTTCACTCCGGCACAGCTCAACGAGCTTGAGAGGTGCTTCTCCAAGACACATTACCCTGATATCTTCATGAGGGAGGAAATCGCCATGAGGATCGGCCTCACAGAGTCGAGGGTACAGGTATGTCAAGATTTTTTATATTTATATTATAACATTAGCATTTGTCGAAATATGTAAAATTTGATTGCTTTTAGAGTTCAAATATATATATATATATATATATATATATATATATATATATATATATATATATATATATATATATATATATATATATATATATATATATATTAACTTCATAAAATATCATAAGAGTTGAGAAGTATATTAATCCAAAATATAATGTTTCTAGATTATAGATACGTTTTACTCCAAATTTATTTTATTTTTTTATCATGCCTTTAGTTATTCTTTCTTCTTATTATTTTACTAACCCCTTTTTACAATATAACTTAATTATTTTTATTACTATAATACAGCCCGTGTCAGCAGAGAAGAATGATGTTGCCATGGTATAATACAGGTTACCAACCTAAAAACACTTTATTTATCAAGCAATGCCGCCAAATGAATTGGGTTGTTACATCAAATAGCATACTAATCTATCATATTTGGGTCCAATATATATATATATATATATATATATATATATATATATATATATATATAAATATATATACATATATATATATATATATATATATATATATATATATATATATATATATATATATATATATAGTAATACCTCGTTAATCCCGACTAATTGGGACCAAAGGCAAACCGAATAATAGAAAATCTGGGCAATATGGTAATAAGCAAAAATAAAAATCTTAAATAACTAGACATACGGTTCATTACGATAAAATCTATTGATAGCTAGTGAGTGAATTGACTTCAACGTCCTTTGAAAATCTAGTAAACCTTTCTTAAATTCAATAAAAAGCATTTTATTACCATAATTTATTGTACAAGCTATTAACTGTACATTGAATCAAACTAAAAAGAGAATATTTGGCGTATTTATGCATAGTTACGTTTTTGCTATCACAGTTAATAATTATAATCTAATATAAATATTTAAAAAATGTCTTAAAATCTGACCAGGATAATCCGGCCGTGTTTTATTGTACAAATGTACAATAAGGTTTTATTGTACAAATATACATTTTTTCTTTTATAATGTTTTATTTTATTGCTTTCTATTTTTTCTTATTGTGTTCCCATGATATATTCTAAAAACCCAAGTGTTTACCAAAATTCTAAAATCCTACCTGAAATACTCATATAACTAAAGTCTAATGATAAATTAATTGCACGAAGATACAAAATATAAATATAAAACTATCATCATATAAAAAAAAGAAGGAAATTTTGCAATAATCAAATAAATATATTCATAAAACCCAAATCCCCATTAGTCAAATAAATAAAATACCACTTCATTTTTTTTTTCATTAAAGTGCTAATTAAATGTTTTTAATTTCGATCTATTAAGCTTTCAAAACATAATTTATATACCACAATTTGAGGAAAGAAACCTAATTATTATCGAATATTTATCGCAAAATTCAAAGAATCACGTTGCTCAAACTGTATAAATTCTGCTAACCAAACAACAAAAAGTTATATTTTCGAATAATTATTTAAAACAATTAGCAGTTAATTTAATTTATATATCATTTTGTACGGAAGAATAATATTGTACTACTTTTATTTTAGGTAATTTTTGTGAAGTAGATTCTTTCAGTATCTTTATTTTTTTACAAGAATTTTCTTTACACCATTATTGGCAACGTTTTGAGGATAAATCTTTGTATTACAGAACTACAACATAATTTTTCTGAATTCTAATTATGTTGTTGCTGTAGTTCTATAATACAGATTTATTCTAAAGATGGGGAAATACACCGAAACGTTGGCAACAATGGTGTAAAGAAAATCCTAATGAAATAATAAAGGTTCTGGAAGAAATTACTTCGCAAAAATTACCTAGAATAAATATGTAATGTTAATATGTTCCGAACAGTACATTTCTGATCCATTTAGATACCTTTTAGAAGTTTTCAAATAAAATTTACAAATGTGCAGAGATTTACAGAAGTATTAGGTATAATTGTTTCTAGTTCCTATACACTACCTTATCATATATTATGGAACGTTTCATTAAAGGATATGCTGTCGTAGTTACTAATTAATTAATAAAGTTATAGTTTTAATTAATTAATTAATATTGCTAATTAGTTAAATTTATATTGCTTATTTTAACATTTTTAATGTTTAATTTTTTTGAAAGTTGACTACGTAAAAAAATAATAAATTTAAAAAAGCTAAATATTTCCTATACATTATTTATAATTACACAGACCAGAAATTATTAGTTCCAATTAAGTTATGAAATACTGCGTAAATAATTCAGACTAATCGACTTTTTATTACTGTCCTGAATTCTGTCGCTAAATTAACAAATAAAATATTTACGAGAGTTCAACATATTTAATTTAAATTAACTTCGCTGATAAACTATTTTGCGAAATGTCGAGCATAATAAATATAATCAAATTGTTAATTACAGACATAACTTAATGAATAATTAAAATTGATAATAAATTTACAAATAGTAGATCACAGAATATTATACCAATTTAAATATAAATTCCTATTGCTATTATAAATCATTTTACAATTTAAGCCATGCTCACATGTTTAATATATTTTATATTGAAAATAAATTAAAAATATATCTCGATTAAAAAAGTTAATAATTGTATAATATAAATATAAATAATAATATTCATGTACATATGTTAAAAATAAGCCCAGACAAAAGAACTTCAATTCATACAGATAGATGTAAGAATAAGGTTTCACGAAAGATTTACACGCTCTAGAGGTTAAAAAAAAATCGTAAAGTTTTTTATTATCTTATTAACACTACAGACTTTTTTCATTTGTTCAAATTATTGATTATATCACCGTACACATTAAGGTATCATTAATCATTAAAAAATTTTAATCACTTCAATTGTTAACGTATTTATTCATTTAATTTTCGATTATATTCGAATTGAGACATTTAATTATTCCCGAAAAACGTTGTCATATTTGTTTAATATATAATATAAAATAAATCAATAATAACATTATTGATAAAATAACCAAAAAGTTAATAAAATAACCTTATTAATAAAACAAAAACAATGAGCTGCAATCATTTTTAAATTTTCCCACTGTTAGTAGTCAAAATTGAGATATTTCAGAAAAAGTTGTACTGAAGTGTTATTTATAAAAAATTATAGTTTTGACATGCCATTTTGGTGATTCCTAGCCATAAAAAAGGGAATTTATTGGATTTATAATAATATTTGAAGCTATTCCATTTTTCTGAAAAATATTTATTTCTTTGAAATTAATTATTAATTCCTGACTATTGCTCTAATAATTTTTTTTTTTTTTTTTATTAAAAATATTTTAATGCTCAAAATTTTATAACCTTGGCTATTTCAACATTTTAATAAGTTTTCTATAACATGTGTAAGTATATAATATTTTAATAAATGTATCTCCAAATAAACAGAGATCGTAAAAAAAGATTTTAAAAAATAAATATAAATTTACTATAGCTTCAAGTTGAATTTAATTTTTTTTTTTTTTTTTTTACATTATATTCTGTAAACGTATTATTAACATTCAAATTAAAATGTTAGCACACCATTTTCCCTAAGTAGTCTGAAACAAGTTTACCATCTTCTTAAGTTTTTATGTTTGGTTTTTAAGTTTAAAAGTTCACTACGCAAGGTTATGTGAAGTGAACTTAGTCCTTGGAACCACTTACAGAAATGGAAGAACATGATGTAAGTGTGGAAGTTGCCAAGGTTTCTACTCACATCGCTCTTAAGTGTGAATCGGCGAAAGTTGGCCTCTCAGGCGGTTTCATCCAGTGTCTGATCTCTAAGTGATTATATTCTTATAATTTTGTCGTACGATAATATATATTACGTCAAGTAAAAAGATAATATTAAATATCTTTTAAAGAAAATACATGTGGGTACTACAGCATACAACAATCTAATATATGTACATATATATTTTATTGGAGTCTTATAAGTTAAAAAACAAGCACTGATCTGAAAAGGTTAGTTTTAAGTTTAACCATTTTGAAGACAAATAAGTAAGCACCAGCCGATATGTTTATCATAATAAATTCTATCACACTGTTTATTATAGCCATACTTTTATGAATGATTGTTAAAATTACAAATAACTTTGCCAATGGAAGATCACAGAATATTATACCTATTTTAGTAAATTCCTATAGTTGTTATATACTATTTTATAATTGAGGCTATACCTCTGCCGTGAAGGCCCTAACTCCAAATAATTTATTTAAATGCATCTTTTTATTTTACCCGAATTGCTCTAAAAACGATACCTTTTAATGCTATTAGAAAGCTCTAAATCCAATCGTTAGATCCTAATCGTTGGTTTTAGGGCTTTCTATTGTCATAAAAAGGTTTAATTTTTAGAACAATTAGACTACAATTCAAAAATTGTATTAAAAAACAATATTTGGAGTTGAGGCCTTTTAGCTTATGGCAGCAGGCTTACATGTTAAACATATTTTATATTGAAAATAAATTAAGAATATTTTTCGGAGTAAAAAGTTAATTTGCTGGATGAGTTATCAAAACCAACAATGAAACGCACAACATTACCAGAATCGCTTTGAGAATTAGGGTTCCTTTTGAGAAAACCATGTGGAAATACCCCTCAGGAATATCTTCATAATCTTATTGAGTAAATGCCATATCGGTATTATATTCAAGCCCACGTTTAAATCGTGCCCATTTTTATGAGATTGATAATTAAATTTTGTAGTACCTTACGCACTTGCCAATGCCTTAAGGGGCAATTGCGTCCGAGGTATCTGGAAGACTCATTATTCAAGTAGTAGCGATTGTGGGACAAGTGCAAATTAATTCGTTTCTAGAGGGTTATTTTACTCATTTAATCACCGAAAAAATTTAAAACTTGTCTGTGGTTTACAGTCAGGGATGTGGGATGTGGAACATAATTGAATAAACTTAAAGAAAAAAATAGCTAGTCCACAGTTGCTATAGCAAAAGTTGATAGTAGGAGAAGAGTACACCATACGCACTTGTCCCAAAATTAGAGATTCGCATTTATCCCTACTATCCTGTTACGCCTGGGTAACTAAGGACTAAGGACTAGCTCTTAAAAACTAGAAAACTGTCAAGGAGAAATCAATATCACAAAGCATTTTGAAAAACAGCTTCTAAAGGTTCAGTTAAGGCAAAAATAAAACAGGCCTAGTGGTAGATAACACTGATGGACAGCAGAAGTTGAAAGATCCAACTTAGTCAGAAGGCTGCGACTTTATCTTAACAACTCGTTATACTTCATCTTCATTCACGAATTTTCGTGACTGATTTTTGAAACATCAGCGTTTAGAATCCCATACTCTCTAAAGGGCGGCTTTTACCAGTTCAGAGTTTGGATTTAATGAGACGATTACGCACTTAATCCCTTAAAACCTTAATTATTAGTTTATTGAAAATCAGAACATATCAGTTTTGAACTGTGAATGTATTTGTTATCTTTACCTGGGTACCGTTATTATTTGTTATTTGAAAAGATGAATCAATAGTAATACAAAATAGAGAGTTGCACTACAGGTGTATTATTAAAAAAGGGAAAAAAAATAATATAAGTAATGTAAAGTTTCAAGTAATGGCCTAAAAAGTTGGAATTTGCCTTGCCGACTTATTTCATCTGACGATATAACAAAATAAACAGATAAGTTTAATTTATTATATATGCACACACCTAAAAATTTTTTATTTAAAAAACTCTTATTTTCAATTCATAAAAGAAAAAAATAGAAAAAAGAGGCCATTCTTCAAAATGTAGTTAAAAAAAATTAATGAGCAATTAAAGACTTTAACTTGCATTAAATACTGCTACTTTGTCTGTAAGATTTTCACTAAATTATCAACTTTTTTGTTGAATCAAACGTCTCAATTCTCATTACCATGTGTCCCTGACACATTTATAAAATGTTCATAACTGCAGTCAAAGTGAGTTTTGTTGATTATAGAATAATCTAAACGATGCCCCGCGTGTTTGTTATCATTACAACCACACAATTGATTTTTTTAATATGCACGGAAGTATTGTGTATTTTTCGCGGAAGTTTCACCATAGACGACAAGTGGCAGCCCTGCAAAGAAGACCCTTGCCCAATGGTCCACCTTTCACTTTAGCTACAGCAGTCAGTCACATTTTGACGCATTTTCAGTGAGTATTTTTATTCGTATCATCATTAGCTCTCCTTAAGTATTTTTTAAAAATTAATTACTCTTTTTCTCTATTAAAATCATTTATATCAAACGGTATTTTGATTTATGATATAGCTCTATCAATTTTACTTTGGTAGGCTCTCAAAGTTTAACACTTCTTAAACCTTCTCATTACAATCATTGCCACACCATGGTAATAGTGTGGTTATGAAAACCTGATTGAAAATCAATTACTTTATCGATTTCATCAAAAACGCAATCAATTGCAATTACATCTTCAGTGTCTTCTTTGTGAACCTTAATGTTGTTATGTTGAAATTAACTGTAATCAATTCCAAAAAAATCAAGTTCAATTACTTACCGATATGGAGGATGTATCAGTTTTGGAATAATTCTTCATTACATGGTTCGAAAATATGTTCTTCATTACAGCCCACAAATCTCATTACCACCTAAAAAAAACAAAAAAAAAATATTATGGTTACTGCCACTTATAAAAATTGATAATTTTGAATTCCAAAAATTTGGTATTTAGCTCAAAACTGTCCTGAAACTCATTGATTAGTCACTATAATAGATCACTCATGATTGTTTTAAGCTTTTTGGAAATAGTTAACCGACTCACTTTTTTGGAGGCCTATTTTTGAACTTTATCTGAGAATCACCCGTATCGGTTTGTTAGTGCATGGCCGAAACTAGAATTTTTTTTTCAGGAGTAAGGCAAGCTTAATATTGCCGCCCCTTCATTCATAATAGTATTTTAGCTAATGTATTTCGAAATGAATATCATCTCGTTATCTTTTTTTTTTTTAACAATCGAAAAGTAGAAAGAAATCTTTTTTACTTGACCTTAAAATATAATTTGCCGCCCCCTAAATTCTGCCGCCTGGGGAAAGTGCCCCCTTTTCCTCCCGTAGTTCCGGCCCTGTGTTCATTGACTACGTTGGATTTCCTGAAGGCTATTAATGATATCATAAACTTGTTTATAAGTTAACGATCTTGTCATTTCATTAGGAGCATGGGCTACCGAAATGAATTAGCCTGACGTTTACTTATTTGTTTTCTAAATGGTTAAACTTTTAAGTAATCTTTTCAGATCAGAGCTTGTTATTGAGCTTCTAAGGCTCCAATAAAACCCTTTGTAGTAATATAAATAAAACAATCATGGGACTATCATAAAATTTTATGGATACACTAATGACAATTACAACTGTTAATGGCTATGCGGAAGAAGTTGAAAGGACGTGTGCTGCGTCATCGTCTCGACTACTTGCGACTTACGATTCTCTTTTTATGTTTTGTTAGAATATTACATAATGTCCAGCTTTGATCCATAATGTCTTGAGATGATCTTTTAGGACCCATTTTTTTAACAAAACATCCTGGAAAGTTTATTTTTTAAATTTTGGTTTCTTGTATTAAACTGTCTATGATGATTACTATTTTTTTTTCTCACAATTTAAGGCTAAACTTTTGTATATTATTGACAGAACGTCGATTCGAAAATTATTTTTTGTGTTTTCATTATATATTTTATAATTTTTAAAAAATTCTTTTCCGCCCTTGAGATAGTTAAAAATATAGATTTGAACGAAGATTAATCATTCGTTCAAAATAAATAACTGCTAAGAAGATATAATTAATTCTATTAAACTTTCACAATTAAAAATAAAAATATGAAATTTCCAATTGATTCAACATTATTCCAACTAAACGACAATTGAAGATTGCCACAATTGTGTAAAGTTGTATCGCATCCACATTACATTATTATAAATAGGACGCGATTGCTTGAATGCTTTAATACTTGTAAAAAAAAAAAAAAAAAAAATCAATTTAATACGAGAAAGATAAATACTTGAGTATAGAAAATCAAATAGGAGCTGTGTGCCACGTCTCAAAAAAAAAAAAAAAAAATCATTAGTATTTCGAAAAGTATTACTACCGAATCGTTTGTCTTCGGAGGTGTGATATTAAAATGATGTTGCCACACCTTAACAACTTGCTCGGAAATATTGAAGTGTGTCCGAGCAAGGTCCGCAAACATCCAGCCCCTCAAATTAGTTTAAAAAAAAAAAAAAAAAAAAACCTTCCTTATATTTTATGTAGTTAATGTTTCCTCCATTTTACTTATGGTAGTTTATTTTTCCAACGTTGAAGAAATAAAATAACACATCAACTAGGCCTTAAATTGGTAGCCTGACTCCATAAAATGAAATATGTATATTTAAATCCATGCTGAAGTTAAAATTATATCCTCACGAAATTAAAACGAAAAAAATAAAATATCAAAAAATTATATATAAAATATAATTATAAATAAAAATTGGTTTTAAAGTTGATTTAGATAATAAATGCTTTATTTAGTATTTTTTTTTTTGTATTTAACATAGGAACAAGCTTCTTATTGCATAGTTACATATTGCTGCAATTAAAGTTGATTACTAAAAAATGAAGAATATAGAAATCATACTTATACATTATGAAACTATAAAAATAATAAATTAATCATTATAAGTTCTATATTTTTAAAATATATTTTCCTTCATTATAGTAATTTTGTAATAGAAAATTATCAGCTAAAGTGTTTTTCGTGTTTGGTATCGAGAAATTTTTTTTTTTTTTTATTGATAATAAATGACATAAGGAACGCTCAATATTTCATTAACAGTTGAATCACACCGAACAGTTGTACATTTAATATTTCAGGCTCATATAAATTGAATTGCTTACGATAAAAAATAATTCGTAAAAATGTATCAGAAAGTATTCAAAGCAACAAGGTAAGATTTTATAATCATGTAAAAGCATAACTTATACGTTATCTTATAATTAAAAAAAAAAAGCCTGTATGATTGCTGGGTCTATTATATGTATTGTATTGTCGTAGCGTTTCAGTTTTTGTCAGAACTTAAGCTCTTAACAAGTAAATGGGTTATACATATTTTGTGAGGATTGGGACATAACTACAGCTGGAACATTACTAGCTAACAATTTTATCTTCTTTATGTTTATTTCTTTCATCGCTTTTTGTACCACTCAGCAAGCTTCCGTCCGAGAACTTTATGTGTAATTGAGTTTTCGAGTTAACTTTAAATTCTTTTTGCCTTGTATTTCATTCATGAAAATAATTAGTAAGTTAAAAAATTATATCACTGGTTGAAGATGTATTATAAATGAAGCGATTAGTTTCAAAACCGGTTCAATACACTTTTTTCACAAAATGTTTTTATTTTATTTTTTACAAGTTCTCAATGCGCCATATCACCTAGCAAAGCAGAGTTGATCAAAAGCGTCTCAATCCAGTATAAAAATGATTGGTCAAATAGGGCAGCAAAATCATATGCTTTTGATGTCTCCTGTAAAACTTTTGAAAATGGGTTGAGCCGGTTTCAAACCAATCGCCTCAAATCAAGGGTATAATTGTCAGATGTCTGTAATGATAAATAAATTATATCCTATTTATGTAGTCTTGTGGTCTGTGGTTTGAAACTATTATGATTACTGGCTATTTCAACTGTTACTGACAAATTATGACAAATCAAAATCTTCATGTGCATTCTTGATTGAGTAGAGATGCCCTGAAATCCGGTAGAGGACGTGCTAGAAGTTGAGATATATATATATATATATATATATATATATATATATATATATATATATATATATATATATATATATATATATAGCTAAAACTTTTTGGTTAACTTCTATTGTCCAAGTTTTACAAGAATAGATTACAGCTCAAATGTAAGCCCAAAAACTACTGCAAATTAAAAAATATATTATACGACAAATTTACATCCACTTATTTTTCTCTTGTAAACAAAATCTGCGAAAAGCAGCGAGTCAAAGTCACATTGACTCTAAAATTGAACTTTGTACGCAAACCATTTCCGACAAATGTAGCGCAGCAAAAGGCCAGTCCAACGCTCCTATGAATATTTATATGTTTATTCACCAAATATATTGTAGTAGGACTTTGTGTAATCAAGATCCCCGAAATACTTTAGATTGAAATCATCAATTCAATTTTTATCACGCCGTATGGTGGGGAATATTGTCGATTTAGTGGCCAAAATGCTATAACTCTTGATTAAAAGACGAAAAACAAAAAATTGTTTTTCCATTTATGAGCATGAAATGTCCCTTATTAGTGAGAGTGAAAAAATTATATACAGAGTGTCTCCGGGCCTTTGAAATTAATTTGTATGTTAATTATTTCATCACTTTATTTTAAATAAAACAGTTTCTTAGGTATAGGGCCATCAAAAGGGGGATAAATGAACTAATATCCTTTTATAAAGAGCTTTTTATGTATTTAATTGCTTTTTCAGATTATTTACTACATTTTCAAGATTTGTAAATAATTATAATTTGAAGAAAAAAAAATTTAAGTTAACAGTATATTATTTTTTTATTTATTCGAAATTTATCGTGTGCACAAAAATTATAAATGACAAATAAGATAACTTGGAGCGTATTTTAGGCTAATGCCAAAGTTAATGGCCTAAAAATATACGCAATGTTTAAAAATAGGGCTTCAGATCTTCAAATCAATTTAAAACTGATTGAGGCATAAGCCTAAAATATGCTTCAAGTTATCTTATTTCTCATTTATAATTTTTGCACACACGATAAATTTCGAATAAATAAAGAAATAGTATATTGTTAACTTAATTTTTTTTTCTTCAAATTATAATTATTTACACATTTTTTTTGGCTATTATTCGTCAAATAGTCATTTTTGGCCCTTATTATATATATTAGGCGTCTTCATTATCAAGATGGCATTTCCTATAAGAATCCACAATCGATAGATTTTTGTCTAACAAATCCCCTATACTCGTTGATTTATGCATCTCCTGGATTATTTGCCTAATCCACCTTAACCTCAATATTTTTTTTATGCGGAGTTTCTATAATTCCACATCATCTTTTACTTAAAAAGGGTAAAAACAAAACAAAGAAATTACAATATTTTAAAACTTCTAGTACAACAGGTTACCGTTTCCTCGGTTGAGTGATTTGTACATTTTTAGAAATGCTTTGAAATTTAAAAAGTGCACTGAGCAGGTGAGATATGATTTTTCTTTAATATCAGCCGAGTGCTGAGGAGTAATAATTGGTCGAAGACACGCGCCGCGAAGCACCTGGATGCCAGCCAGCTGCAGTGATTTTATCGATTTACCTGACTCACTGACTTAGAACATTTAATAATTTCTATTAGTCTCGTCATGGCATCGCAACGCATTATCTCTTTTTAAAAAATGCGTTTCATAATGATTTATCTGCAATGAAGTTCCCATTCCACTAAAAAAAAAAAAATATATATATATATATATAATACATTACATTAAAAAATGTATTACTTACTTATATATTATTATTATTACTTAATATAACATAGGACGACATACTTCACATGCCTCTAAAACATAGGTCTTTTATGTTGGAAATCGTAAATATTATAAGCTGTAAAATAAAATAAGATCGGCTAATGATTCCAGGCTAGAAAGAATAACGAATTGCAGGATTAGAGAACCGGCAGGTGAACGAAACGGAACATCCTCACAACTATTTAAAATAAATAAATAAAGGGTTTTGACATGTTATGTCTATCAGATTTCGGAAAATTCCTGAAAATAGGGGAAAAAAACGCATTATATATCAAACTCTTCAAACATATATCATAAACAGCTTCTTCTTTAAAACGTCATATGATTAAATAATAAATAAATTAAATAAATCTGGTGCGGTGCGCGCATCACACAGCTTTCACTTACCACGCTATTTGGAATAAATTAAAAAAAAAATTCTATTTAGTTTCCATTGAAACATTTATTTTCCATTAAATGTTATATAAAATTAGACATTATTAATTACAACAATCACTTAAGTTTATGCGTCTTTCGTCACTCTCCATTACCTTCTACATTTGATATGTTAGATATTAATTTTTCTTTCCTTAGTTATTAATTTTAGCTTTCCATCGGTATATTATACAGATGTATTACTACTCTTATTGTCGGAAATATGTTTTCTACCCGGGCAAATATTTCTCCTTTTTCTTCTGATATAGTTAATAATCAGATTCGTTCATAGTTTATATTGATCCAGTTTCCATTGCTTTTAAAAAGGCGAGACGGCTAATCACATCAAATAAACAAAATAAAAGGTTATTTAAAGGAAGACATTTTAAAAATTCGGAAAGTAAGCCCTGTTGGACTATTTCAATGGGAGTAAGACCTAGCTGGTATTAGAGAGCATTTAATTGTACATTTATAAAAAGAGTTTGATCAAACCTGTTAGGGCCTTTTTCGAGAAAATTGTAAAGATGTGTAAAATCGATGATATAAAGTGGTATATAAAAGTAAGTCGATTTTGGCGAAAAAGTTGCTGTAATATCCCTGGCATGTTACCTGCCTTAAATACGCAATTTCATTTTCTTACAACTTTTCGTTTTTGATATACACTCACACACACACACACACACACACACACACACTCACACACACACACACACACACCATTTTGCGAGATTTGGTTATGCGGGGACTAACATCATGATATCTGACGACAACGACACTGCTATCCTGTGTTTTATTTTTACGTTTCAACTTTGTAAATAACTCAAAATTTCCACCACATTTACAAAACTACGGCTATCAGAATAAATAAAACAAAAACTTGATGTTTTTTTTTCTAAGCTGGCTAACCATTGACTCATCCCCAACAAAAAATTATTATTATACATTATTATATACTCTCAAGTTTTTTTTATTTTCATCTAAAAATGAAAAATGTATGCTTGATTGGTCGAATCTTTTAAATACCTAGTCTTTCCGTCTCCAAACATAGCAGAAACATTTTAGTATCATGGAAGTAATGATTCGTTAGTTTTCAAGGTTTCTTCTAGTGAGAGGCATTTTAATTATTTATTATAACAGAGTTGTTTTAAGTCGAATGGTGCTTTTACGAACTTTTTTAAACTTAAATTAACAGCAAACCTTCGAAACCATGTATCACCACGTTTCCAGAATCTTTATTAAAATTCGCACAATTTTTATTGATAGATAGATAGAAGAAGAACTTTATTCTGGGACTAGGCCCCTTAAGAATAGCATAATAGAACAAATAAAACAGAAACAATATCTGACCATAAGATTTCAAAATAAATATCAATTAATGTTTACAATATTTTCAATAAAGTAATAAGCAAACAATATAAATTCTTGTCTTGAAAAAAATAATTACTGTGAACAAAAAAAGAAAGGGAAAAGAGAAAATGAAAAATAAAAAAATTATGGGCTGATTAGCAAAGTTGAAGCTAGTGCATTAAAAACTATTATTTACTTCTGATCTAGATGCAAATCTGAAATTTAAATTTCGTAATTAGAGAGTATCATTTTGGAAAAAAAAGAAAGTGTTGGAAAAGTAGGGCTTTGAATGAGGACAGAGAAAAAGCATGGCAGATATTAGAAGGAAAGGAATTCCAGAGGATAGAGGAGTGGGCGAGAAAGGAACGTTCGAATGTTTTGGTTCTATGGGAGAGGGGTATAGAGTTCAGAAATTCGCTCATTTAAATATCTATGTGTGTGTCAAGCCAAGATGGTAAAACTTAAAAATGAATATAAGAACGAATTTACATTAATGCTCGGACGGGATACGATGATGACAAGCGGGACATGGGATACGCGTCAAGGTATACTTCCGTCGCGTTATGGTATCCTCCCATAAGGAGATGGGCGGATTGACGGGGTGGCAGTAGGGAGGGTGGAGAGCGATATCAATTGAAGAGACCATATACTGAAGTGTAAAGTAACTTTTTACCTCTTCCACTGAGGGCCCCTCAATTGGGTAGTAAAAGCAGTTTTTCCTCTTCCTTGGGTGGGCCTTTTATTGCAGTCGTCTCTGTAGCTAACCTCCGAGACTTTCATTCAATCTTTCGGTTGGGTAACTTTACATAGTAGCTTCGCCGCTTAGCTTGGATAAAAATTTACATTTTCGTAGAGAAAAAAGAAATAAAAAAGACTATCTAATATTATTTATTTTTTAAAACTTTTCCTTCCATTGTGTACTTATAAATGAACTATTTTTTTGAATAATAAAATGTTAAGTAAAACTATTAATAAAACTTAATTCATAAAAGTGAGCAGAAAAATATATATATATATATATATATATATATATATATATATATATATATATATATATATATATATATTGCCGCCGTGAAATCTCCTATGCCCCAAACACATGATTTTATAGGACAAACGGATAACCGATTTATAAGCAATGCTATAAAATATAATTTTACGAACTAATTATAAACATTCCAGCATGGTAGGTAAGTAACTGAGCAACCACCTATGTAAAGACTTGGAAGTGCCTCATGGGTTATTTCTTTTTTTTTTTAGATAAAAGTTTTTATTGTAAAATAATACAAGCTGCCACACTCAAGGACAATACTGCCCTGCTTAGTAAAAACGCAGTCTCTTACAAACCAAAAAAGTCATAAGTTACCGCATTTCTAATAAGTAAGCCGTGCAGGAATAAATATACCGCATTTTAAGATTTTAACATTAAGATAATTATTGCATTTACTGTATTTTTGAAGAGTCATGCCGAAAGCAAGAAATGATCGTAGGACAGTACTTCAAACAAAGCGAGGCGCCATTGCATAAAATAATATGCATTCTTGACCGAGGGCACACTGCCCAGCAATTAGTTTCTCAAGAAGTTGCGTCTAACATTAATAACAACAGCGAACGACTGGAAGAATGGAAATCGAAAGCATTACATGGAAGATTTTATCACCAGCTTCAGGAAACTGAAATAGATAAAACTTTGTCTACTAGCTGGCTAGTTAGAGGAAGTCTGTTCCCAGAAACAGAAGGCTTTCTTATAGCAATCCAGGATCAGGTCATAGCAACTAGGTCTTAATAGCGACACGTCTTGAAACAACAGAACGTATCAGACAAGTGTAGGCTCTGTGACAGCACATACGAGTCTATTTAGCACATAACTGGAGGGTGCGGTGCATTGGCTGGCGCAGAATACCTCAAGAGGCATGACGATGTTGCCAAAATCTATTATCAGGCGATAGGACTAAAAAGAAAATTATTAAATGACCATATTATATGTCAATGATGCCATATTATAAGTACAATCCTAATGATCTCGTTCAGAGGGTAGGGATAAAATTGTATTGGAATCAGTCGTTTATAACAGACCATTCCGTGACCCATAACAGACCTGATATCGTGCTGATTGATGGTAATATGTAGATAGCAAAGATAATAGATATTGCTGTGCCGAATGATGGAAACACTAATTCAGTATGTGCAGAAAAAAATCGAAAATATCAAGCTCTAGCAGCTGAACTAAAAGATCTGTACAGACTGGATAAAGTGATTGTGAGGGCTATAGTGATCTCCAGCAATGGTCTCATACCAGTGTCCACTGTGGAAGCTACTGAACGGCTGGGCCTCTCGACGGCTGTTATAAATGAAGCCCAGAAAACTGTGCTGTTGAATATCTCAAGGATTGAAAGGAGTTTTCTAAATATACAATAAAAATGACCAAGCAAACACTGACCTGAGTGGTTGGGGTTGGAGAAAAAACCTTTTTCGAAAGTGTCGAAAATTAAATAGTAATAATAATTGTATTGATAGTTGAGGTTAAAAAGTAAAAATAGCTTTAAAATTTCAGACATTGTGTCAACAAGTATAATTACAACATACTGAACATAAATCTGAATCTAATAATATACTGAATAAATACTTTTATGTATCCAAATAATTTGCTGAAAAAAAGGAGGCATTTCTTATATCTTAAAAATATCTTGCTATCAACTGCCATAAATTTATCTTTGTTTTTTTTTAAAGATCTATTCAGCATTTAAATTAACTAACTTAAAATTAGTGAAATTAATTAAAATAAAATTAGTTTTAAAGTAATAGCCAATATTACCATCGTACTAGAAATACGTCTATAAAATAACATGTATCGCTCAATAGAGAAATTTATGGCATTATCAAAAAAATAATGACGTTACTACTTATCAGAAATTGGAGATTTTCATATTTATCTAGAGATTGGCTTTTGTTTACAAAGTTCTTTTCGATATTTAAACTGAAAAAACGCACATACTTTATTTAAACTCTAGTTATTTTAATAAAATAGTATAAACTTCACTAAATATCACTTGGGCCATCAATGAGTAGGGAACGTAAAAAAAAAACAATAATAAAATAAAACATTGAAAATTAAACATCGATGCTACTAATACATCGTCATAAAATCGATTTTATGATGGCGTGTGTGTGTTTGTTTTTTTGTTTCCTATCAAATTAGTTCAGGAACTCTTTGTATTGATTTTTTTTTTTAAATTAAAACATCAACTTATATTTCGTCAGTTTGGAACAAGACTATGATCACACGAAAAATGATTTCGTTACAAAGGAGTCAATTAAAGCTTTGCATATTTATCTAATTTTAATTCTTCTGTATTAAGCATAACCATGGGGCCCTGTGGTTATGATCAATGTAGAAGTACTACGTCCTGACCAACCTCCTCCAGTTTAGTTTAGCCCTCAGTTTATCTCTAGACACTACCCATATACATTGTTAGTGCCAAATTGTCCTGTAATTTGAGTAGTGGGGATCTGAATATTGATTTAATAAGCCTTTGAGTCAACAAATCATAGGCAGATAATTTCCGTCTAAACAAGTATTACCCGCTACTATTTTACAATTTACGAGAGGTTAAATTGACTCTGAGTGAAAGAGTAAATTTAGTAGTTCGTGAATGTTTCATTTTCTGGGAAATGACGAGAATCCCAACAACAGCTAGGTCAAAGAGAGCCGGGCCGAAGAACCTGCCTTGTAGGAGTTGATGTAAAGAGGAAAAAGCGAAAATAAATGGCTTTATTGAGACGTATGAAGGAGGGAAAAGGACTTGCTAAAGCCAGTGGCAGTTCTCAAATGGTTTTTGCACCCTATTACTCATCATTTGAGGAAGAGCTAAATATTTACAATATGGATCAATCCGATCCTTCATCGAACACACCAACTCCTTCGATTCACACAAGCCGAGAAATGATTCAAATGCCGCTACGCGCATTGTAACGTTTTAAGAAAATATTTATTATGACAGAAAAGATCCACTATGTCTGCAGAAGACCAAATATAGACTGGTAGTGAAGAAAGCTCCTGATGCTAATTTTGACATAACAGTGACTAAGTGGATTTAACATAAAAAAAAAAAAGAAAAGATATACCAGTGATTATTCGTATTCGAATTGAACTATACTTACACTCTAATTGCTATAACCTTCTAGCCTTTTAAAAACTATAGATGTAGGGTAATTGAAACATAAATTAACTGGTGGGTTGATTTTGTCCACCAGTGAATTTTTTAATGCAATAGCTAGTGGAGAACAGATACACGATCATAAAGAGGTCATTGAATTGTGCCTAATATACATTGGAAGGGATCCAGAAGACAATATTAAAATCAGACCATCCGGAGCGCTACACCATACTAGATGGATGGCAAAGGCGATTTTTTTACTGAAAATGTGTTTATTTAGTGAGAAATTGAGCATGGAAATGTCAGAAGTAAACAGACTAAAGAACATATAGAAGACTTCATTTCTCAGAATAGTTTGATATTTCTAAAGAAATTGGATGCATCGTGGACGTTTTTTTAATCTTAATCCAGACAGTGATGTACCTTATTTGAAACCTGTTGAAACTAGTAAGCATCTACGAGTTGTCATTGACACGAGTGAAAGATGACCTGCTCTATGACCTGTGGATGAATAGCAGAAACAATTTCTCCTCCAATGCCTCAATGACCACAGAAGACCATACCCTGACTGATAGTAAAAAAGAAAACCTGAAAAGAAAATATAGGTTAATTAGGTAAAGAAGTTAAAATACTTATATACTTTTCTCGAAACATTATTTTAACATTTTACATAACAATAAGGTGATATTTATAATTTATAAAATTAATATAACTATTCGACTGGTTAATTTTCTATTGGTTGTCTATTCCAGGCTCAATATCACACGGATTAATGCTAATATTTTGATAATATATTTTGTACAATTTTACACATTATCAAAAGGAAAAAATATAAGGGGTGTGCCTTCAAAAACTGAAAACTTTCTTTTTTTACCCCTATAAATAAGGTTCACCAATTATTTACAAAACCAAGACAAAATTTGAGACTTTTATTTCTGTAGTCAGTCTGAACTTTTTGATGAATTTGTTGCTTATCCCTGATGGTGGAGTTGAAGGTATCATTCCGAAATATTTTAGTAATAAAATGGTTTTTTTTTATAGTTTTTTTAAATAATCAGATATAAAATTTTTGCAAATTTAAATGTTTTTATTTATATCTTTACATTTTTTAATAAAGGTTATGATATAATATGAAAAATGTTTGTTTACAAATTATAACATTGCTGGATGAACCTAGAATAAATAAGTTAATATTATTTGTTGATACAGAATACAGAAACCTTTAAACGGAAAGGCTGGACTGAATCCTGGTCATCTAATTGTGATAGAAGGCCATCAATCCGTAATTTAATACTAATTAATTAATTAATTAATGAGTATAAATAATTATTTTTTCACGATGTTACGGACGGACAGCCTTTCTCGATGTAATGTGAGATTGGCTGAACGAGTTTCGGTAGAGAGAAGCTTACAACGGGCCATTGAAATGCTAGCCGTGAAAATCAACTATGTAAGCGGGACGGGGTATGATAATAAACTGAGAGCTCAGAAGTTTTTTGAATGTAAACAAATATTTAGGACAATGAATAGATATATATTACAGAACGTAAATTTCTTTATTTCTCTTTTTCGGCCATACTAATCCTAGTGATCAAAAGCTATAAAAGTAAATTTATTATTTTCATTCAAAACAATAATACTGTCTAATGAGCTAATAAATGGTTATTCACGGTATAACTGAATTTTTAAAGGTGTCCATACTTCCACGAGTGGCAGTGTAAGTGTATATATATAAATGAGGCACTCGGTCGTAAAACATGCTATCTACATTTTTGTTAATTAAAGTTTTTGGCAGGAAATGATTCCTTTCGGCTTATTCCATAGGTTGTTGAGAGAATCCGTAGGAAATTTGTTTTCTTTAAAGAATAATGTTGTTATTAAGTAATGGTAAGTACCGGTTGAAGGTAAACCATTGTAATTAAAAAAACATTCTAACGAAGTTTTAATTTTGTCAGTTACCATGTTTTACGACCGAGTGTGTATGTATATATATATATATAGATCGTAAGTATTATCTGACTTTTGCTTGAAGGAACAAAACATTGGTATAAAAACATCAATGGTTTTTATGGAGAACATCAATATCTGTTTGCCATCCCACACTGACCAAAGCCACTATGAGTCAGTGTAGATGAGACCATCTACGATTAATTAATATTTAGGAACAACTCCAGTATTGATCGAGCAACAACTAAGATAGTTAAGAACCTCACCAAGCTACAGAACCCAGAGACTTAGTAACTTAATACCTATTATTAATAATTATTAATAGAGACAATAACTAAATACCGGATTTGTATGCAAATGCATTTTTTTTCTGATACCTTTTTCAACCAAAATGATTGAATATTTCTGGAAGTCAATATATTTGGCGTAGAAATATTAAATTTTACCGTGCATATTTTTACATATTTGGTGGGTTATTTCATATTTTTGCACATTTGGCCAAAAGTTTTGTTAAAATAGGTTTTATGCAAATTAAAATAGAAAAGAAATAATTAAATTATTTTCTGGTAAAATGGTTTGTTTTTTAATTATAATTGAATGTATCAATTATAAGATGGATAAAAATAGTCTATTATAAATAGTCCAGAAAAATTAAAAGATCAAATATGTATAATTAGGTATTCATAGAAAATAATAATTTAGCATCGCAATTTTGATAATTTGAAGAAAAACGTGGTGCGATCCATGAAGAAAAAATATACTAATTAGTGGAACTAATTTTTTATTGTGTACCGACGTTTCAGCCTACAACGTATAACCACAACAGTAATTTTGATAACTTTTCTAGAACCCTTACTTCCGAGTACTTTCTTTAACATAGTTAAAAACATCCTCTTGCCCTTCTTTGGAATTTCATATTCTATTCTGCCAGTGTGTTTTGCATAATAGGCTAAATTAACAACGGTTTAATTTTCTCACACAAACAAAAATGTCTAAAGAAAGAACATCATTTAGTTCCATGTTAAACAATTAGAACGCTTTGAATTCAACAGGGAGAATTTTTTACTCGAAAAACCATTGTTTGCCATTTGAGGAATAAAACTGTGCATGTGATTTTATGGTTTTTAACCGCAAGTCCTGGTTTCTTAGCAGCAAGGGCAAGGAAGCCTTCTTCCACTGCAGCTTTTGATCTAACAACAATATCGAGGTCGTCAGCATAACCCGAAATTTGTAACATGCGATTAAAACTATTCATCTAGAGATCGGTTTTTGTTTACAAAGTTCTTTTCGGGATCAAACTTGGAAAAACGAACCTTTCGTTTATATCCTAGTAATTTTAATAAAATAATATGAACTATACTAAACATCACTTGAGTAAGCCCCGTGAGTAGGGATGGAAACAATGATCAAAACATGGAAAGTCAAACATCGAAGTTATCAATGCATCGTCAAAAAAGCGATTTTATAATTATAGTTCCCCTACCAAATTGGTTCAAGAACTTTTGAATTGATTTTTTAAAGTTGGTTCTTCCAGCAGTCTTATTTTTGATAAAAAAAAATCATTTGATATCATTACTTCTATTAAAAAGTCTTTAAAACATTTTTTATTTAAACTTACAGAAAGTTGCCATCCTCATGATGGTATAGAAGGATCAATCTCTAATTAAATTTAAAGGCACTTTATTTATATATATACATATATATATATATATATATATATATATATATATATATATATATATATATATATATATATATATATATATATATATATATACATATATATATATCAGTAATTTACAAAACCAACTTTGAGAGAATTATTTTTATGCAGTTAGTCTGTGCTTGTTATATATACTTGAATCAAAGTATACATTGATTGGTTTTTGGTATTGGCAATTTCTGATAGATTTGCTGTTAATACCTGATTTAAGGTAACATACCGAAGCATGATTTAGTAATAAAATGTTTTGGTTTTGTGAATAATTGATATAAATAAAGTGTTTGTAAATTAATTTTTTTTTTTGGTTATGAGATTTGAGAGATTTTTAAGAAAGGTTATGATATAATAAGAAAAATGTCTGTTTTCAAATTACAAGACTGCTGGATGAACAAAAAAGAAAAAGTATAGTATTACCTGACTTTACGAATACTTTTACTGTGATGCTACAATAATAAATGCATTAATTACCTTTATATTTCCCTTGGCACAACAAGGCCTGCCAACGTAGCCTGTATCACTATTTGTTACAAAAGTTCTTGTGCATAAAACTATAATATTATAGCAATTGGTTGAAGTGCTTGTTTGTTATTCCTCAGAGTATACTTAGCTAAAAAAAAAAAAAAAAAAAGGAAACCGGACTCATCGTTCCGCTGACAAACGGTGTAGAAAAATGTCAATGTTAAATTTCTAGTCGGAAAATTCTCCACAGTAATTCATGCTTTATTGGAAAAAGGATATGGAAATTTAAAAAAAAAAAAATGATTACTTAGCGAATATAAACTCCCTTTACCGTTTTCAAAAAAAAAATTACTTTTAAGATTCATGGAATTTGAAAATTCTTGTCTTTCAGTTATTGTTTTTCAGGAGATTTAGTATTATCAAAATATATAAGGACTCGCTTAGTGACCTGTTGAAAAAAAATAGTTAATATGCCACCATAGAATTCAAGGTAAAAAAAAATATTATTTATAATAAATTAGTTCAAAACAATTAAATACGTGTTTGTCTATTTATGGTTACCTATTAAAAAAAAGTGGGTAAAGCATAATGACCTGTACACACACACACATATATATATAGAATATTATAATGGTTAAAATTAAATATTATATAAATATATATATATATATATATATATAGATTTGGCTATAATTATTATATTAGTATTATATATATGATTTACATCATATTGTAAAATAGTTAAAAATTCCTTCAGAGGAATATGGGTGATGATCAATGCAATAACCTGACTTATCTGTTTTTCCAACTCATCAGAATACCAATAATTCTAATTACTAATAATTCAAATAAAAAGCACTGAAGACCTCACATCTAAATATCATTAAATAAATTAATAAATACGAATGATAGAGATTATTACTCGCTTAGTTTTACACGACAAATGGTTACTATTCCTTTTATTTGTCACAAAAATCACATTTTATTAATTTATAATAAAAAAAAAAAAAAAAAAAAGTGATAACACATAGGAGTTAAAAGACTACAGAAGAAAATTATTAACTTCATTCTTAGTTATATTATTATATGTTTAAGGAACAAAATATAATGGAGGGAGGCCTTTTACGAAAATTTTAATCCCTTTTTTCCAGCGAATAAAAATTACAAGAATTTCACAAAATTTTTGTTAAATACCAATTATTTATATGTTTTTAATTAGTAGGATTCCTTCCAATTTACATAAACAGGTATCTACGTAATTAAAATTAACATGTTAATATTTTTCGTAAATTAATCTAAAGTTACGTACTTAATATTATAAATTTATATTAAAAAAACCTTGCGAATATTCCGGGTTTCGGATGGTGGATGTACCTATATTTATTTTTATTATTTTATTTCGTTATGCTCACATCGCGAACTTTTTTAAAGATAGACTTTGTATATGTATTACTTTTCTTGGGAGGAGATTAACGGTTCTCTCTAACAGTACCTTGTAATACAGTGATGTTTTAATTTAATTCAATTATCGAAATAATAATCGATATATCTATCGATAGATCAATATCCTCTACAGATACCTAAGGCCGCGGCTGCATCTGGAATTGTGTACCGTTAGCTATTCCACCTTTGGTTTGGTTTGCTCCAGGACCAGCGAGTGTTTGCCCTCTAATACCATCGTGACTCGGTCTAAGCTGTAATTAAAAAGTAAATAATAGCAGGTAATTTATTCCACGTTCGTCTGAGGTGTTACTTCTATAGCCAGCTTGTGAAAAGCAACCGTCGGCAGAGATCTCTACCAGCCGGCTCATCTCCTTACTGTCGACTATACTATTGTTAAATTTGGAAAACACGTTTATTTTTCTAAATAAAATAAATCATAACTTTATTGATATAACTGATAATATATAAGAGACCATCACTGATTATAGGTTAAAATTATTTTCTCCTAAAAACTGAAACAAAATTTCTTATATTCAACTTTTATCATAATGGCAGGAAAAACCATTGTAACCACAAGCAGTTGAATATTTGTGCTACCAAAGAACAGTTAATTATATCAATATAAGCATTAATAGTTAATAATTTATATATTGCCCCTTTACTTTTTGAATTATATACGTTTTAACTTACATAGTAAAAGCTTTCCTAGACAGACGTGATACTGAACTCAGGGGGATTCCGTCACTACTATATGTAATTTAATGGCGAAATTTGAATCCGTTCACTCAGAGACGGGATGAAAAAATCCATATAGATATATTAATCATCTCTGGTTTTAATCAATTAAAAATGATAATAAAGATAATTAAATACAATATGATGAAATGATAGAAAATAATATAAATGAAAAAAGTACTTCTAAAAAATAAGCAAAAAAAGGCATGCTAACGGATTATTTTGAAATTAAAATTGTAACAATAGCAGTATTAATGAAAATAATAAAAATGCAAAAGAAAAAACAATTAAAATTAACCATTGGCATAAATTAAAATATATACCTGGGGTGACTGATAAAATTAAAAATGCATTTATGAATGATGACCATATAAATTTGAAATTCGGGATATACAATAATGAATTAGTGACATTTATAACCAACATGAAAGACAAAATTTATAAAGAAAATAAACAACATGTAATAAATAAAATCAATTGTAACCAATGCGAAAATAAATTTTATAAAGATGAAAACTCCCAAAATTTAAAAACTAGGGTAAACCAGCGTTTTAACATTATAAAGAATCCAAAAAATGTTAATGGTAAGGGAATAGGTCAACACTCCGTTGATATCCTAATAAATTAAATTATGAAATAAGTAACGAGAAATAAAAAACTAATAAAAAATTTAATAAGGCGATTTAAATAATAGATTCAGCAAAATTGTGATTATGCGGTATATATTACAGAAATCCTAGCGGGCACAGTGCATTTTCAGGTATATTGTGATTAACATAGATAATTATATATTGTTTAAAAAAATATTTGTTCAAAACTTATTAAAAGTAGTATTAAATTAATTAATAATATATAGATAATTGTTTAGACTAAATCGAGTGAATAATTAAATAGTTTTAATGAAAAATGGCTTTGAATTAATAATTGTGTTGAATATGATTAAATACTACCAAATGAAAGTAATTAATGTAAATAGTGTGTCTCTCTAATTGTTAATTTGGCCATTTCCAAATTATTTTTTTATATAAAAATAATAATTATAAAGAAATGCTTGCAAAACAGCTGTGCCATTGGATGACAATTGGCAGAAGACAATTGCAGAAAAGGAATTTCAAGAATTGGCTGAAGAATTGAATCAACTTTATGGATTGGAGAGCTGTGGGATTTTCCCCATTATAGTTTCGCGCAATGGCTTGATCCTGGAGAGTACGCTCCATCCAGTGACTGGAGCTTCCATGGAAATTCTAGCAGGGATTCAGCAAGCACTGTTAGAAAATGTTTAAACATAACATAACCAGAGCTTAATCCTTGACTCACTGAGTCCGGGTCGGAGAATATTCTTAGCAAAGACTGAGGAGTGCGAAATTCTGAAATAATAAATTCTCTATTTATTCCGGGACAATTCCCTTTAGAATAATATTACAGACATTATTAGTTGATCTTTAGAGCCTTAGAGTAAAAAAAAAAAAAGAAGAAGATAATCAACAAATAATAAAATGAATGAAGTTTTAAACGAAAAGTTTAATTGAAGATAAAGAATACCTATTTACAATCGTTTTGGAACTGGATGGCCAGGAAGTGACCGAATAGACGAGATTTGAAGGTTGGAAGAGTATTGGAGCTACGGATGGAAGGAGGAATGGAATTCCACAAGGATAAGGATCGGATAAGGAAAGATTTGTCAAAAGCTGTGGATCGGTTGTATATAAATCTGAGGGACGTGAACGAGTATAACGGGAATAAAAAGAGGATTTGAATTGGAGGAGGTCGAAGATGTATGATGGACGGTGGGAATTGGATGACTTGGTAGAGGAAGGATGCCAGGAAATACGACGGTAGGAAGGATAAAGCCACTTCAACAATTAATAACATCGGGAGACAGAGGCATATAATGAAGTATGTTTATACCATTTATGTGTTGTTTAGTTTAGTAATATGATTTTATTAAATAATTGTTGTAAGAGTCAGCGGATGTTTGTGGAAGAGATAAAATTAATGTGCAATAATTTTTGTTTATAGATGACAGGTTTGAAAATGGCTAAATGGGCTCAAAGCGTTGCCTAATGTAATTTAATAAAGAACAAATTAAAGAAAGGAAGTTTAAAAAGTTATATTTTCCTGAAAATATAATAATATAAATAATTCAGTATTTTATAAACTTACTGGTTCTCCTAAAGTTCATTCTCATCCATAGCGATGTCGGATTTCAGGAATAAGATTTAACAAAATAATGCAGAAATCATAAAATATTCTCAACTTATATTTTCCGTTTTATTTATCTGCATAATCAGAATGATATATTATTGGTTTACGTAATAAATTCACACCAGGTCTGTAATTTTAGTAAGTGTATGCAATTTTATTTAGGAGCGAGATAGAGTACTTAGTATTAGTCTGTTTTGTCAATGTGGATACCGTCGTTAGACTGCCATTTCTCGGTCCACTCAACCCTAAAACAAGCACCTGATATTGGAGAGAGGATAAATGGAGCATTTGGGGCACTGTCATAAACATATTGCCCCCCACGAATACTATAAGATCGAGAATCAGTTATATTATACCCTACATAGGCCCTTCATAACATATTGACGGACAGATTTAATTTTTTTTTTATGAAATGCAATATTATTTCATAGCAAAACAAAAACAATTATAGAATGCGTATGAATATAAAATTAACGCAACGGTAATATTCAACGGTGCTTATATTTATTTATCATATTTTAGTTTCGAGAGGCGATAACCAAGAAGTATCGTGTATCGTACTCATGAAATTCATAGCACACACGCATCAAAACAGAACTTCAGGAGTAACCCAACTATAGTTAATTATTGGATTAAAATCGTTGTAAGAAATATTTTAAATTTAAAACAAATATGTTGTGGGTTTTTTTTGCATTAAATTTTAACTGTGGTTAAAAGTTAATGGCCCGAGAAGAAAACGGGCTTTTTTGATGCATCTGGCAAAAAAAATGTCATTGATTTTGATAAAGCATGGCCTTAGATTGTTTTATCAGGGGTTGGCTTTCATGTTAATAATAATTTTACATATGTAAATATATTCTAATTAAAATCCTCACTCCCTCATATGTCCCATTGCTTGAATTTTCTACATTGACTATGTTTAGCTGCCAGAAAACTAACCAATCGCTATCAAAATAAATTATATGTGCAAACAAGCGCACTATTTTCAGAAAAGAAAAATAAATTCGTCATTGAATAATCACGTTGACTATGGCCCATATCCTTTGATAACAGAAGTTTTATTTGATCATACTATTTTTTATTATTTTTGTATTTTATACTGTGATGTTTTGACCTTCGTTTAAAATTACATATGGTTTAAAAGTACAGAGAAATTTCTCTTTTTACTGTCCTCATTACATATGCAAGAAAGGATCACAATAGGTACAAATTTTTATGCGCGGTTTTAAACGGATCAATGCGTTTCAGAGCCTCTATGGCAGTTTTAACGCGGTCCGATAAGTAAAGGATGTTTCAGACTGCTGGAAATATAAGATCCGGATAACGGACCGTGTGATAGGAACGCATGCTTTCTGAGTAAACTAAATCGGATCCGAAACCGACTCCTATAATTATCTGATCGTGTGAAAAAAACGGCCTTATTAAAAAAAAACGCATCTTCAGCCATTAGTGCCACGAATGAGTTTAAATGAGTCCACTTCTCTTAAATGAGTGGACCAATCTTTTTTTTTTTTTTTTTTTTTTTTTTGTGGGGTTTTATTTTGCGACCACTTCGTACCAAATTGGATACCCTGTCCGCAATAGCCGAAAAACACATAAAAACCCTCCATCGAAATCGGGCAAATTAGCAGAGATAAAGCCTGTTGACCTTTTTATTATTTTCCTTACTTCATAGGTAAAGCAGATATTGAAATTGGATCAAATTTTCACTTGGTTTTCAGCCTTAGATGTGTGCGTTTGTCTCTGCCACGACTATCTCTTGAACGAGTGGAGCTATATTTTAAAGTATTCTACGCATGTTATAATAGAAACCTGGCAAATTTTTTTCTAGTTTTTTGAATAACTCGAAAACTATACATCTCCCAGAACATTGCAGATGCTCATTAGAAAGATAATTAAATTGTCTGTAAAGCCAAACTTAAAAAAATCAAAAAATAAACAAAACAAGACTTATTGGACCACTGAAGTCCTATAAAATATTAGCGAAGATACAGAAAACGTTTCTTGTAGAGGACTTTTCGCCCAACACGCTTAGGAAAGTCGTGTGATTGGACACACGAGATATTTTACATTACGAAAATTTAATGTTGGTTATGATCCTATGCTTTAATTTTTAATTATAATAAGACTAGGAGTTAAACGACGAAGACAATATTAATTCGCTCAAGTGTTTTATTAATTTTGTAAGATTTGAAGTAAGTGATTGTATTAATTATAAAGAAGTAATAATTGGATTAAGTTAGTTAGGAACAGTGGAAACTCCTTAAGTCCTGAGCTTAAGGAGTTTAACGGAGGGCTTTCGGATCAGGAAGTGTTTCTTCTAATCCATGCCAGCTTCCTTCTGTACATTGACTAATTAACTCCTCATCACTATATATATATATATATATATATATATATATATATATATATATATATATGTATATATATATATATATATATATATACACACACATATATATTAACTTTTTTAATTTCTTAGTTTTAATTATTTAAAGTAACAATTGTGTTTAGGATACCTCAAGTAACTATACTGAATAAGAATATTATAAACACGACTTGTAAAGAAGCCACAATAATTTTTTGATAGATCTTATCAAAAACATTTCAGAGTTCGGATTCACATTATATCCTAAATGGGAATATTGAAATATAGTATTTACTAAACATAACGAAAAATTTATTAAAAATTACGAAATATTGAATTAAAAATATTCATAAAATTCGTATCTTAGGCTGAATGACCCCGGGTTCAAATCCTGGCAAGCACACAAAATTTTCTCTAGTCAGAACTTTGGTAGGTTATATGAAGGTGAGGACTATGGAGTAAGTTTTAGAGGACATACTAAGCAGGTATGACACATGATATGTGTCGTGATAATTACTTGATAGAACGTTAGACCGTTTAACAAATAACATACGAAAGTGTTTTGATAGATGGCGAGGAAATGTAAGCCGGAAGCTTGGAGGGAGATGAGCCACTCTATGAAGGCGCAAGAATATTTTAATAGATTGATGGGACTGCAGGTAATGTCCGAAATGTTCAATCAATCATCATTGATCAAAAAGGCATTATAGGAACGTATAATTAATTACGGTAATCATGGGACCTACATACGAAGGTGAGTTTACACGTTTACCAAACAGGAGTTTACAAGTTCATGCGTGTAAATGGAGTATTTGGATTGGCTTGCGCAGTATTTGGGATATTTTGATTGGTAGCCAAACGTTCGTAAATGTTCGTGACTTGCGGCAAGTGGCGAACGTAAACCCGGCTTAAGACAGCTCTCAATGAAACTCGTAACAGTTTTGTTTGTTAAAGACTTGACTGGTACGAATTACGTATTTTTTTTTGTGATACAAATCTTTTTGGAATATTTTTTTGTAATTAACAATTTCGAAATTAAAAAAGTAATACTTTGACTAATGACATGAACATGATTGACCTATTGAAATTAAAATAAGTAAGTTAATATACCACCATAGAATTCAGTAAAAAAAAAAATATTACTTATAATAAATTAGTTCAAAACTATTAAATAGGTGTTAGTTTATTTATGGCTGCCTTTTTAAAAAAATGGGCAAGACATAATGACCTGTATATGTATGTGTGTATATATATCTAATATATAAAAATTAATATGAGTTTTTTTGTTCGTATTTTATACGCTGCCCGTTCATCCGATTGCAATGGAACTTCGTCAACTCATTTCTTGCACTTGCGCGAAGGTAATAGGCAGGCTGGGTTTGAAAAAAATTGTAATCTAGGTGGTTGAAAAAAAATTATTTCTAAAGGCTAAGAAAAATTAGTTTTTCGAAAAAGCCCTATAGGAACACTATAGGTTTGAAAACTATCATTTGAAAGATACTTAAATTCTATACAAAACAAAAACAAAATCATCTAACCTGAGCTAGCATTAGCAAAAATACTAGATATATAAAAACAATATATAAAAGTATATTGGACATTGTATCCATGTTTTCAGCGCATGTTCCCATGGAAGCACTTTCAATTTCAATTTTTTTTTTTAAATAATTCGAAAACTATACAGTTCATATACACACACAGATTGCCATATAAAAGGAAGGTAATTGAATTATCAGTATAGTAGAAATATACCACTCTCTCATAGACTGATTTAGTAATCACTGTATCTAAAAAACGACAATGCCTAAAAAGCCCAAATTTTTAATGATACCTCCTCTTATGTTGTATATGTGCAATTAGGTGTTATTTGAAAAAAAACGTGCTTATTAAAAGAAATTATTTCTGATTAAAAGAAATTATTTCTTAAGCTTAAATAAACTTACTTCTAAAACCTAAAAAACACGAGGTTTTCACTTTTTACAGGAGAAAGGCTTCATCCGAAGGATGGGAAAAATCGCATTGATTTATCAAATGGTATACAACTGTCATTTTTAGAAGCTAAAACGTTAGTATTAATTACATCTTGCTGTATCGTAATCGTTTCAACCAGTTTTTGGTTAATATCTACGCCAGTGTTTTTCAACCTTTAAGTATTTGCGACACAAATTTCAATCACAAGTTTTATCGCGCCCCTTCCATACAATAATTTTTCCTGAAACGAGTGATAAAGTTAATGTTTTTTTTTTAGAAAAATTGAATTGTGGATTAGAAATGAAAAGCAAAAAACCTAGAAATGTTTGTAAATGTGGATGAATGTGTAAAACTTACAAGACTGAAGAACAGCATGTGGAAGTTGTTTTTGTAACCATTGAAAATCATTTAACCAGGCTGGCAAAGAATTTTAAAAAGTATTTTCTTGCTGACTATAGCAAGTTACGAATGGGTTAGGGACCCATTTCAAAATAATGAAGGTCTCTCAACTGCCGAAAAAGAAATCCATATAGACTTCACAGCAAGAGGCGAAATCAAACAACAATTTAGTTGTAAATCACTCTTTGAATTTTGGACAGGTTTGGATGATGAGTTTTCTGCACTAAAAAATAAAGCATTTCGTGTTCTATTACCATTTTCAACAATCTATCTTTGCGAAACCGGATTTTCAGCGATGGCAGCTTTAAAGTCAAAATATAGATCTCAGTTAAATATAGAAAAAGAGCTTAGAGTGGGAATTTCTAATATTAAACCTTTATTTGAAAAGCTTCGCTGTTCAAGACAAGCCCAAGGGAGTCACTGATAAGTATTAATCTTGTTTTTAATTTAATTTAATAAGTTAATTATTAAAAGCATTGTAAGTGTACTATATAAGTGTAAAGTGTATTTTATTTTTTGTTATGTCAGAATGTATTCTGTAAAATAAATCCATTCATCCTCAGTTCTAAAAACACACAAAAAAATTAAAAATAAGCAATTCAAAATATAGTTTGGTAACAAAACAAAAAATCAAATACATGCTGGTATTCACCAAGGTTTAAATGGATTGTGCAGCCAAATACACAGGAAAAACTGGAAGATCGCTAAATCAGAGATTAAAGGAACATATACGTGCATATAATAGTAAGACAGATATTTCCAACTTTACAATTCATTTAAATGAAAAAAATCATAAATTCATCAAAGACTCAGGAGTTAAATTAATACATCACGTTGAAAACAGCCTCAAATCAAATATATATGAAGCACATTGAGTACCTACATGTATTTGATTTCTTGTCTTGATTAAATTCATAATTCATAAATGTTTTATAATACTGATTTATACTAATCTAATTTAATATGTCTAATAATACCAAACTATATTTTGAATTGCTTATTTTTTAATTTTTTGTGTGTTTTTAGATCTGAGGATGAATTTATAACATTCGAAACTAGTTTTCAATAAAACTAATTTATAGAAGTGGCAAATAATGTGTCAATTCCTAAATAAATATTTTTTTTATTTTTTGTCGGTATATTTTTTCTCGATATAATCACGCCCCCTTTAGTTTTATCAAGCCCTCCGGGTGTCTGCCAAGATAGAGACAGAAAAGCTTAACTTTATAAGGTTCAACCAGAGCAAGCTGCTAGCGGATTACTAAGTTTATCTTAAAGATGTCATTTGTAAGGGAGGTGGATGGTAACGTTTCAGATATTGTAAAGGTGTTTATGTTGCCATCCTATTTTACTGTTGTGTCTCATTATGTGCATGAGAGAACTCAGAATGTCATGACATCAATATGGTCGTCCTGATTTATTAATCACGTAACCCGAAATGGTCTGAAATTGGAGATGCCTTAAAAGATGGACAAAAGTCTCATGGCAGATAGCTCGAGTGTTTCATTTCAAAGTTAATAAAACGATGCATGTTTTGACTCAGCATACAAATAAACCTTAATTTTAGAAATATCATCGAATACAAACAAAAAAAATTATCTTATATATATATATATATATATATACAAATTTATAAAACCAAATATAAATTTAAGTTCATATAGAATATAAAATAAAATAAACAAAAATTATTAAAGAAAATTGATAAAGCACAAGATATAGGAAGCTGTCTGAATTAAACTGCCTTCCTACAATCTTCAGTAAGTTGTTTAAAGTCTATTTTTTAAAATAAATTCAAAGAAGTTCTTTTTAAATTTTTTTATCAGTTTCTGTTCTGTTTCTGGCCAAGCCCCATGTTTTACTAAAACGTTCTGGATTAGTCATTCCCGAATGTTGTCTAGGTGTCTGCAATCAAAAATTAATTGTTGGAAATTGTGTATTTGTCCGTCGTGTGGGCACTTGGCGTCTTGTATTATGCTGAAGCGTATTAAGTATTGTTTAGTTTGACCGTGTTCACTAAGAATTTGTGTCAACTTGAGGTCTCTACTGAATATTCGTTCATAGTTGTGGGATAAGGGAAACAAATCTATGAAGGCTTGTTGATTTCAATGAAGCAGACCAGGTTTGATTCCATTTTACTATTGTGTCCTTTCTGAAATCTCCTTTAATGTAGGATATAGGAACTTTTTATTATATGATATTGGGAAGGTCACTGTGAGCCGCTAGCTTCGCAAGGATATCTGCTCTTTCATCCTTCTATTTCTGAGTTTCAATCCACATTATTTTTATGTTTTTATTGTGATATTGTATTTTAATCAAGTTGTTTCTGATTTCGTCAGTAAGTCCTTCATGGATCTTTGCGTTTTGAATGGAGTGTATAATATTCATGTTGTCCGCCTAAATAATGATGTCCGTACATGAGTCTGTCATATGCTCAAAGAGATATTCTGTAGCTTAGAACACAGCTAGCTTCTCTGCTGTTATTTGAGCATTCCGATTTCAATCTATACTGAGTTTCTACTACTTTTCCATTTTTTTTATTTTAATAACCAAGCACATACTACGTTGTCTCCATCCTTGCTTCCATCAGTAAAAATTCCTATCTTAGTTTTGCGTCAGTTTGTTCGTGTGACAGTAGTTGTGCATGTATTGCAGGATGAATTCAGTATGCACTGTCGTTTGTGAGGTCTATATTTTCGTGCAGAATATTTTGTAGTCAGTACGTCGTTTTTTAATATTAAATAGTTCGATGGTTTCGCATATTTTCATATCTATTGGAATTATATATATCATTTATGCACGTCGGAATGAAACACAAAATCCTAGCGTACGCGGACAACATAGCTGTCCTTGGAATCAATGAAGAGGACATAGAGAGACTTGCTAAGACTCTGTTAAGAGAAGCAGAGCAAATCGGCTTGCAAGTAAATGAAGATAAAACAAAATATATGATAGTTAGCCGAAAAATCCACCCCAACAATAGTATCTGCGTGGATGGCAGAACATTCCCGGAAGTAGACAGCTTTAAGACAGAAGTAGACCTCGGCTCCTCAATAACCTCAGTCAATTAACCAGCATACAGAGATAGACCAGCGTATAACAAGCGCAAATAGAGCTTTCTTCTCTCTTTCAAGAGTACTTAAATCTCTATAAATCTCAAATTAATGGTGTACAATGCTGTGATAAAACCAGTTTTGACGTACGGCTGCGAGACCTGGGCTCTAACCGGCACCCAAGAAAGCAGAATCGAGAGATTTGAAAGGAAAGTCCTCCGCATGATAACCGGAGCGATATGGGATCAGAACCCAAAATCCTGGAGAAGAAAGACCAATAAAGAATTACTTACAGAAACTGGTCAGTCAATATCTCATGATATGAAGGCAAGGAGGTTAAGATGGGCGGGGCATGCAATCCATCAGGACGCCTTTTTACAACGATGAATGCCACAATAGTTGGCAAGAGACCACGTGGAAGGTCAAAAACCAGATGGATAGGTAGGATCAACAAAGATGCGAAAGAGCTGCATGCAGCAAACAGGAAAGCAGTGGCCCAAGATAGGCAGAGGTGGATAAGGCTGGTTCAGGCGGCCAAAGATCTACAAAGTGTGTAGAGCCAACCGAAAATATATATATATATATATATATATATTCGATACATACCCTTTTAAAAATGTTCAGGTGTATTTTTGGAAACTCAAATCATTTCATTGCTTGCTTAAAGTCTCAGCGTATTCAGACAAACACTTCATTTGACAAACATAATCATTTGTTATTATTATGTGCTCAACTTCAGAAAACACTGGCTCATATAGAGAAAAAGCAAGGGTCGTAGCATATCCATATTCAATCACTAAAATTATTATTGTGTAACAAATCGAAATCGGAACAACCATATTATACAGACCAAATTCTGTAGCTAATACACCATTCTCCCATTTACATAA
This sequence comes from Rhaphigaster nebulosa, assembly GCA_948150685.1. Lineage (NCBI taxonomy): Eukaryota > Metazoa > Arthropoda > Insecta > Hemiptera > Pentatomidae > Rhaphigaster > Rhaphigaster nebulosa. The sequence continues at coordinate 104,254,315 of OX411307.1, forward strand.
TTAATAGATAGCGTTATAATGAACGCCAATAAATGTATAATGCAATTAGTGGTAATGGTAAAGTTAGTTTAATAAATATGTATGGTAATTACGATTCCGTTTCCAATTCCATTTTATAATTTATTTCACGTAATTTTTTACACATATTTTTATTTTTACTACTGAACTATATAGAAATGAAAGAAAAATGACTGAATAAACTAATAAGTTTTGATACGAAATCCTATAAAGTTTTACGAATTTGACTCGTGCTTTTTTTTTATTATATTAAGATTTTTAGATACTAATTTTTTTTTTTCAAACAATATATATTACAAAGCAACAAGGAATTCTGCTGAAAATAAGTTCAATAAGATATAGTATAGTTCCAATGTTTTTTGTAAAGATTTTAAAATTTCGAACTATAATATTTGTTCTCATTTTTTTACATTTTAACTTTTACTTATATCATAACTTTTACTTATAAAATATATAGTATGGAAAGGCATTGCGATCATGAAAAATTTGGAATCCATGATTTCAACGGAAATACACGTTTTAAACTCCCCTGAGTTCAAATAACACAGTCTGCAAAATGGTCTGTGTTTGTGTGTGTGGTAAGTCTGGGCTCCAAGACGAAAAGCTGTACCAAATTTAAAAGGCGAAATTAAGGTAGGGATAAGCCTGTGATGTTACAGTAACCTTTGCGCCAAAATCGACTTACCAGAAGTGCTGCTTAATATAATTGATTTTACAAATTTCTTTAAAAAAAGCTCTTACGATTTAGATCAAACTCGTTATAATGTACAATTAAATGCTCTTTAGTATCAGCTAGGTCTAACCGTCTGACAGAATTTTCAAAATGGCTTCCCCTAAACTTTAGGGGATACGTACTTTAGGGTCTAAAGTCAAACATCAGGAATTTAGGGCCTGAAGTGCCATTCATTTTGTTTATTTGAATCAATTAGCCATCTCTGATTGTTAGTTGTAATAAAAAAATGGATGAATTTTAACTATGAAGGAATTTGATAATTGATAAAGGAGAAAATAAGATAAATACTTTCACACGTTTAAAATAAATTTCCGGAAATAAAAATAGTAACATAGATGTATAATATTCCGTTGGAATGCTGAAGATTTTAGAAAAAATAATCTCTAACATATAAAGCCGTGAAAGGTAATGGAGAGTGACGAAAAACACATAAATTTAAGTGATTGTTGAAGTTAAGAATGTCTGCTTTTATATTATTTAATATAATTAGCTTTAAAAATAATTTATTGAGATTTAAAACTTTACATAACATACAAAAAGTAAATATGCTGATTTGACTTGAGGAAATACTACTTATTGTTACTACTTGTATGAAAGCCCTATGTTAGAAGATTCTCCGGACCATCTTCTTTTCGAAGCCTATAATGATCAGATTCAAACCAGTGGGTTTTACTGGGTATGGAATTTCTAATAAAAGTAATAAAAGTTTGGAATCGAATTTTTCAGTACCTGACGGAATGGTTTGAGTAAATGTTAATACTTCATTTAAAATAACCACGAATAATCAACATTTTTTTAAATAAAGTGAGAGAAACACTTTATTTACCGAGAGATGTTGCCGAAATAATACACATAAGGTTGCTACATAGCATAGCATACTATATAAAAGTCATGAGACATTTGGTTGCATAAATTATACAAGAATTATATAATACAATTTTTGTATTAAAAGACTTCAACTAAAAAACAAGAGACTTGATGGACAGATTATCACCAAACACTCTCTGAAAGGGATTTCATTTCCATGAAAATATAAGGTCATAGGAGGAATCTTGTCAACGTTTGAGTTTGGCATATATTCGTCCTGATGAATATGCAATTCCCAAATACAATATTAATAATAGTATTACGTATAGTTATCGCCAGTGGGATGACACGTGTTTGAAGCGGGCCGTACTTTCAAACGTAGTCGGTATTTCACTGCCTAACGTCAATTATGACCGCTCTCGTAGAGAATATTTTGATAACTTCCATCCGACGAACATAGGCTACCGTCAAATGAATTCACTCGTCGGAAAATCGTTATGGTGCAGACAGAACGATACAACAAACAAAACCTGACCAAGTAGCACTAGAATCGATAATCCGTATTTTGTGTACGCTGCACCTCTGCCGAATGATTGAATTTAACTTCCTCTGACTATTTTTTTCTGTACTACTTTAATTAGATGCGTTAAGAGGTACAGTATACCTCGAAAAATTTGGATTACCAAACGGGAAAAAATATTTAACTTCATTAATAACAAGCCAATTTAAAAACAAAAATTATATATTAAAAATATTTTTATATTAGTTAATAATTGGTCAGAGATTTATATTTTAATTATTTTCTAGAAAAATAAATTTAAATTTTCGTTTTCTTTGGAAAGTTGAAACCATCTTTTTCAAAGCTTCTGGCTACAAATGCTTCGTGCTAATGATTTAACTCCTCCGTCAAACAATGGCAAATCGCTACATTTTACTGCTTGTGTAGCACTTGGACTTAGTTCCATGGAAGCAACAAAATTTATTTATTTTTCTAAATATCAGATATAGTGCCCTCGCCAAAATTAAATTCAAAGGATATTTTCGTTCGGAATTCATCTCTCTCAAGGCGATTCGTCATCGTTCATTTCTTCTCCAAAGTTAATTTGAGATGTTACTTTTTAACACATTTAACACATATACACATTTGAAATTAAGAAAGCAGTTGAATACAAATTAAATATATGATGCTAATACATATGAACATTTTTATAACCGATTTGGCGGTAAGTGGGAAGTTAGTAGAGAAGTTGGTTACTAAGAAGTACCCGGGGTGTATTTAAAGCGCCGAAAAGCTTTAAATATTTTCTTTAATCTCATGGCACATAGTAAATTATATTCTTGAATAGCGTAAACTACTCATTCTATCAATAATAAAATGTCGCACTGAAGATTAATTTGATGAAAAGGTTAATTAATATCGATTGAAATGGAGAAAATAAATACGCTTCCAAATTTGTACTTCTTAATTTTTATTTTAAATAAACAGAGGTGTATAAACATAATACAGACGATTTTGTTGAATGGATGTATATATATATATATATATATATATATATATATATATATATATATATATATATATATATATATATATACATATATATCAAATTTTCATTTTTTCTTATTTTTTTTTTTTGAGTGAGGTTCGGATTAAGGAAGGGTTCAGATTAGCGAGGTTAGGATTTGCGAGAATACACAGTATGTGTAAATGTATATAATCTAACGCAAGCATGGTGATTTGTATTTTACAAGGGACATTAGTAAATTAAAAAGCCAACGTCGCAGAAAATTGGAGGCTTAAAGTGCTGTTTGATTGCCAGGACGTCCCGAAACCCTTTTCGGTTTTTAAGGTGTTCTGCAGGGACCGGAATAAGAAGTACAATTTATCTAATCATTCACATGGTATCAGATCCTACCGAGTTAGGAGTGAGATGAAACACTCCAACAAAGCTTGAGAAGATATATAACTGTTAGTGAATAACGTGGTTGGGAAAGATAATTACAACATTTCGTTTTGCCCTTTATAGACGATTTTCTTGAACTGAGACATCCAAATTTCATTACGAATCTATAATCACCTTTTATACTTCATTATTCATTATAGTACCACCAAACAGAAACCACCTTTTTTTGATGGACTTGTTTTGATGAATCACTTCTGAGAACCCATGGCTTTCCACGGACCTTTTGGGGAATGAATCCGAGCTTGTGCTAACGATTTTTTACGTTCGTGAACCCGCCCAATGCCACTGCGGTATCTGGTCTTGTCATTACGAAAATCAGTGCACGTTTTTAATCGTTCTTTTTTCTACAAAGCGATCAACCCGTGGAAGCAAAACATTGGGGAACAGAAATTTTTTTTTTTTTTAAATAGGTTTTCATTTGATTAATTTTCTTTAATTGTCATTTATAATTCTGTTCTTATTGTGAAATATAAGTTTTTTAAATTTGAATAAATAAACAACAAATCTTAAGCTTTCCAACCTATATTTTTTTAAAGTTAAAAATTGCTACTTGTTTCGAAACTCGCATTCTCTTTCCTCATCAGACTTAAAATAAAGAAATCATAACAGTCTTTTAGTTTAAATAATACCTCCAAAAAAAAAAATCGTTTTTATTTAAATACAAGAGTATGCATTGCCTTTATTTCACAAAACGGTGTCAATTCGGCAAATCAGATCTTTTTCTAGTATTTAGAAGACTGGCAGAATTTTTTTTACTGCGGTTTGTATTCGTTATGTGAGATAATATTAATCGACACAATTTAATCATATGTTCACTGATAATCAGTAAAAATGTGTTTCTCAATCAAACACGATCTGTTACGTAATTTATTATGTCACTAACGATTTGGTTCTAAATAATTTCTCCCCATATCATTTTTTCATTAAGTATTATAACTTTCTACACTCTATAAATATATATATATTATACATATATTATACAAAAGGTAATTAACAAAAAATAAAATAATAAAATTTGGCGCATAAAACCGATTCAGAGTTAATATTAAATATCTTTTCAATAAAATTATTTTATTAACTATAAAAATATTTAAAAGTTCATTATTAAAATGTAGAATATGAATTCGTATCAACAGTCCTGTATAGAAAGTGGAAAGCTTGACAGTCGGAATGTGGCACCTAACGTCTTAAGTATCTTATACAATGTTTTTATTCAATATTTTTTCTGCTTCCATTCATTTTTCTGAGATCATTAGAAAAAAAACTTAAAATATTATGAAATATCAAATCTTTTTTTAAATACGTATTAAAATTTATAATTGTTATCTAACAGAATATGGTAATATGAGTCAGTAATTATGAAGACCAGTTTAGTCTTTTAGGTTAGCATTTATCGTTGTATTCATTTTTGAATTTAAGATTTTCTTGGCTTTCATTACACACAGATTTGTAATTATTTGTTTGTAATAAATCTACTATATTTTAATTGTTAAGCAATAACAATTTACGATTGAACGTTTTAAATTATTTCTATTTTGATGCAAAATATTTAATAATCCACTTTATTCATAAATTTTAGGAGAGTAATTAGGTAATAGGAGGGAACTTTATAAATATTTCTATTTCTCACTGATTTTAATATTACAGTTTTTAATAATTATAATAATAAACAGTTTTTAATAATAATAATCTGTAAAAGAACAAAAATGCTTCGAAATGAGAGCCTCTTTAAAATGCAAAAATAAAATAAATTTGCATTAAAATAAAAATGGATTACAAAAATATTTAAAAAAAAATTTTAAGAAATAAAAATGGTCTTAAATAACTTTTATTATTACCATTATACTGGAGAATGGTAAACCCTTCCTCGCCATGACTCATGTGGATCTTTTGAGAGATACCTCTCTATTGGACATCGTATGATGCTTACATATCCAATCAATTCCTCAAGGCTAGATCTAGTAATACCTTCAGGTTTGATTATTGCCTAATTTAAATATTGCTAATAAATATTATATATATTATTAGGGACTTGAATAAGTTCTCGCTGTTTCCCGACAGATGGTGTTATCTTAGTCTTTTTGCATCAGGCAATACTATAGCCAACTTTATCGTGAAGCTCAACCATTAGACTCGAAATCACAGTATATGTTATTCCGCCGAAGTGTAAACAACATACTTTTTCATAGCGATAAACATGTCGAATTTCGTGCCAAAAAAAGAGTATTTGCGGGGAATTTTACTGCATTCCTTTTTAAAAAAAAATCTGCATCTGAAGCACATAGAATACTTGTGGAGACTTACGGCGACCATGCTCTGTCGGAAACAAGAAGCAGACATTGGTTTAGACGCTTTAAAAATAATGATTTTAATATTGAAGATAAAGAACGCTCTGGCTCCAAGACCCAAGCCAGACGCAAAATGAACTTGCAGAATCATTAGGAGTTGATCACACAACAGTTTCCAAACGTTTAAAAGCATTAGGAATGATTCAAAAGCAAGGAATTTGGGTGCCGTACGAATTAAAGCCGAGAGACGTTGAACGGCGTTTTTTCATATGTGAACAGCTGCTCCAACGGCAGAAAAGGAAAGATTTTTTGCATCGTATCGTGACTGGCGATGAAAAGTGGATACACTACGATAACCCGAAGCGTAAAAGATCGTGGGGTAAGCCCGGCCATGCATCAACATTGACGGCAAAGCCGAATATCCATGGCTCCAAGCTCATGCTCTGTATTTGGTGGGATCAGCTGGGTGTAGCTCCTGTAGGATTAGCTCCTCAAACCCAACGAAACCATCACGGGTGATCGCTATCGACTCTAATTAATGCGTTTGAGCCGAGCATTGAAGGAAAAACGGCCTCAATACGAGGAAAGACACGACAAAGTAATTTTGCAGCATGACAACGCTCGGCCTACTTGGTGTTGCAAACCTACTTGGAAACGCTCAAATGGGAAGTCCTACCCCACCCGCCGTATTCACCGGACATTGCTCCTTCCGATTACCACTTGTTCCGATCGATGACTCATGGCCTGGCTGAGCAGCACTTCTTATGAAGATGCCAAAAAATGGATCGATTCGTGGATAACTGCAAAAGATGAGTCGTTCTTTCGACATGGTATTCGTATGCTGCCAGAAAGATGGGAGAAAGTAGTGGCTAGCGATGGGCAATACTTTCAATGCCATGTTCTTTACTATATTTTTAAATAAAGCATTTATTTTCACGAAAAAAACAGCGAGAACTTATTCAAGTCCCTAATATATAAATATTATATATTTTAATATTGCCTGTAGAAGGCAAGTGTTTTCACATTCACACAGAATGTGCTCAGTCTTTTCTCTGTCTCCTCCACATGGTGGAATCTTCCACAATTTTCATTTTCTTAAGATGATATTTTAGCGGAAAGTGGCCCATGAGGATACCCGTTATTGTTCCCAACTCATTTTTTGTCAAGTTTAGGTAATTCTTTTTCCTCTTACTTTGACCAATTGATGAAGATTTCGGATTGTTTCATACCAGGTTTTGAAGCCTAGTATGTTTCCTTTTTCTATATTTCCCAGGACTAGATTTCTTTACTGATTAGCCAGGTAGATATACTACAGTATGGCTCCGGCCCAATGACCATTGTTTTGAGCCCTTCCTTGCCAGGGTCAATCGAGCTTGTCAGCTCAATCTCCTTCTATTCCTTCGTGTCTCGGAATCCACATTAGGGTAATAGTCCTAGTCCCTAGTCCTACACTAGGTTACTAGTTGTACTAGCCCAGTCAAATAATAGTTCAACCTCGGAATGAAAGATAGTGGGAATACCTTCAAAAATGTCGAAATTTTATTCAAGAAAAACCTAAAATTGTCGCTCATTTTTTATTTCGTGCTCAATATCATGATTGCCAACCACGCGAAAAATATTATGAATATCTTTTTTAAAGGAAATTAAATTTGCTAACATTTGAGCCCTAAAGAGCTCTTTACGTTAACTAGTTCCCGAGATAAAATATAAAAAAAAAACAAAAAAAAAAAAAAACGAGAAATCACTATTTTGTGAATTTATTTTGGCAAATATCATGGAAACCACTCTTCCTATGATGATAATCATTATTAACTAGTTTATGATGCATTTAACTAGTTCCAATTTGAGTGATAATAGACATATGCACGTCTAGTAGTTTCCGAAAAAATGATTTTTTTTTAAAACAATTTTTTTTCTAAAAAAAAGATAAATCATCGTTTTGTGAATTCATTTTGTAGCATCATGTAAACCGTCCTTCCTTCGAAGTTATCGTTATATATTACTTTATGGTTCATTTAACTAGCTCCGATTTGAGTAGTAATTTACTTACAATGTGCTACACTTCCGCAATTCATATTCAAACCTTCTCCTAAAATGAGGATCCTATTTTGCCCCAGGCCCCAAAGGGCTATCCGCATTATATCTAGAGAAAAGTTGATCATGCCCAAAAAAATGATTAGGATCAAACTTGTAGATAATTAAATTTTCTACAAGTTCATAATAACATCTAACGATGTGGGGCTCATAATGAGGTATTTAAAAAAATGATTTTTTTTTTACTTTTTTTATCTTTGACTTTTAATAACTTGAGATTTCATGAGATGTATTAGCAAACATTTAGAAGGTCATAATAAAGATTCATGAAAATTTTCAGCTTACTTTTAAGATAATTTAATTTCGAGGTTTAGCCTATTTTTTACCTTATTTGATTGGATTATACGTTTATTTAAGGTATCGACGTAATTCCACACTAGCCATGACGTGATTGTATATGAAATTAAGACTTTGAGTTTCGCCTGGCTGTCTGATATTTTATATTATTTTTCCTTTATGGCTCTTTTTTAGATTTTCTAGAGCTGCTATTTTTATTATATGTATTTATTATAGAAAACCGTTGGGTATGTTCCCTTCTATATTTTGGTCCAAATACTCCTGCCCATGATTTTCTTTCCTTAACCGAACCATCAGAATACAGGACCAGGGAAACATTTTCAAATTTGGGCCCTCCTTTTTTCCATATTTTCTTGTCTGGGATATGTTCTTTGAAGTTCGTTTCAAAGTCTAGTTTTCTGGGTAAATAGTCATTTAATGAACTTATCCACACTCTTTCCTTAAGGTCATGGAGGGATTTAAAATCCTCTCTAGGTTTGTAATCGATTAAAGGTTCCCTTAAATTCAAAGTTTTTATTGATTTTAATAAAAAATTTATATAAAGTTCTTTTATTAAGTTGTATTGAACTGATATAAAAAATAAATAAATAAATGTTTAAGTTTTGATCAGAAAAAAATGTTGTCCACTTAATAACAATTACTTTTTTTTATGAATAATATCTCACAGAATAATTAAAATTAAAAATTATTTTTTTAAAACTTAATGTCATCGACTAGGTATTGTTAATGTTAATCGTTGCATATGAATTACAGCTAGCCTGAAAATGTTTCTTAAAAATAAATGTAATTTAGTTTCCTAAAACATAGATTAATTTATACTGAATACCCCCCAACAAAAATAGATTGGTAGATATATTTCTACAACATTGAAGGAAAAAGATGAAATAATATATGACTAATACTTGAAATGGGCTGAATGGATTGAGAGAGAAATTGGTAGCGTTATTTACATAATTTATAACACACTAATATATTTACACGCTTATTTCAACTAAAACAAATTATTGAGAGCTTCATATGCTAAAATGCGATTTACAGGGAATGGGTTTTCGATGTCAGTTTGGTAAATGGAAAATACCGCAAGTAGGGGATTATACCATCGATCACTTGTGCAGCAACTGACCACACTGTTGCTATAATAAAATCCTTTTAGCACGTTACTTCCCTACTAAGAATTAATTAATTTTAGATCTGAATTAAATGCATTCGAAATCATTTATATATATACACATATATTATCTTAGTAATTTATTTATTTCTTTAATTCAGTTTTGTATTTATTTTGTTTTCATTACATATATTTTTATTTGTTTCTTAATTATTACTTAAATTGTTTCAATTTATTACTTAAATTTTGTCTAAAATGAGAAGAATTTGTAAACTTGTAAATTTCTATACATGTGAGTATGTGATTGGATGTCTTGGAGTGATATCCTGTCTCCGAGCTGATGCGTCTTTCTGGACGGTTGATGCGAGATGTGCTGTTTTTGATTTTCATTGGTGTGATTTTTTGGTGTATGTCCTGATGATATCTGAATTGGCGAAACGTTGACTGTTTAGTTGTTTGCCGGTATTTTAGAGACTTGTGGCTTTGTGTTTTGGAATCTTCCAATTGTTTTCTAGTTATTATAATATTTTTTAATGTTGTAGTATAATATTTGTTATAGAATATTACGAACATGAAAATGGACAAATACGTCCAAAATATTGTTCATACTCATCTAATAAATGAATGAAGCATAAAGGGGTTAGTATTTACTTCATGAAAATAAATGAGTGTGGCAGAAATAACATTTTGAAGGGCTGTAAAAAAACAATGTCTCTAGAAAAGAGCTTTTTTTTTTTTCAAAAAGTAAATTAAAAATAGTTTTATTTTAGAGGGATTTAAAAATTACATTTTTCCAAACGTCGGCCGTTATTGACTACGCATTACAGAAGAGGTTTTTGGAAATTTTCCATCACTTTGTACCATTTCTAGAGGAATGGCATTGATTTCTTCTTGCCTGATCCTCTCCTTAAAATCATCCAGAGAATTAAGTCGGTGTTAAAACAATCCTTGGGATATCCCCAGAGAAACAAATCGCTTTGAGATAAATCTAGAGACCGTTTCGGCCACCCTAAGTTATCCCTCAAAGAGATCAATCTATCAAGAATATTTCTCTCAAAACTCCAAGCGAAATTCGAGATTTGTGAGCCGTTGCTTCATTTTGTTGGAACCACACACTCTTTGCGTCCATTTCATCCATCTTAGAGCTCAGGCTCCAACGTATGCACGTAACGGTTGGAGTTCACAATTACCATTACACCGCCCCTTTTTAAAAAAAAGTTCTGGCCGATAACACCGAAGCCACCATTGCCGCCCACAGTGCCCTCCCGAAATGTGTCATTTATTCCCATATTACACCTGTATAAATTATTTTTCCTTTTGGAACCTTGTTTTAGTGTACTGGGGCAGCTTTTTTTATTATATGTATTTGGAAGACTGTACCATATACCCTCGTATTCATTTGTAGGCTAGAAACCTGTGTAAATTCACTAATAGTTTCCTGAGTATAATAAAGTACCTAATTTCTAATTAGAGCTACCCAAAAACAGGCAACCATGCTGCCTGCTAAGACAGGTTACCTTACCTACCAACGGACATGATTTAGCCCTATGACGTCTGGGGACGGCCAATCTTCAGTGGTGTAGAAACAATGACCTTCATGCACGCCCTATATATGTATGATAATAAATAAATGTTAATTGAGACTCTCGATACTTTTAAAACTTTCTTCTTGTCTGTCATTTGCTTGAAAGAAATTTACTCAATTTCACTCTCAACCGGAATAATACTTAAAATTCAACATACTTTAACCAAATTTAACGAAAATGAGGCCAATTTAAGATGCACTTAAATGATACAGAAATTATTACTTGAAGATTTATTATAAAAATAGATTGTTATACTAATTATAGCCAATTGTCTAATATTACTTAATAAGCCAATCCATCGTTGCTTCCGACAACAGTACTGTTGTATATATGGTTTAATCACAGTTATGTATTCGAACTCGGAGATGAAAGAAGCGTTTGGCTATAGGCTACCAAAGCGATCTACCCAGAGTGAAAAGGTGATGTATAATTTGGGTCCGTAACGATACAAAAATTAACCCGTCAAAGGTCGGATTCGAACCAACGCAACTTTTAACTCAACGCGCTTTGTCACTGCTCACCAATACTTATATAAATGCATAGTTTATTATGGCGAGCGTTATTCCTAGAAAATATTTTCAATTTCAATAGTTTCAAAAGAATTGGGGATGCAATGAATTATTTACACATTTTTATTTATCATTATTTACACATGTTTCATCGGTATAAGCATAGACTTAAATAAAGAATTAGAGATCGCATTAGCCGATTACGAAAGTGGATGGAATGAAATGGATGGCCAACATAAACTATGAGCATAAAAAGGTTCAAAGGAATGCGTCGACAAGAATTATTTTTAATATTTTTCATTGTAAATGAAAAATATTGAATCTGACGCATAAACGAAAGGAATCACAGTATTCGAATTGGTAAAAGTAGGTGACTGGAGGGAGGGGTTTGAGGGAGCATATGCTGTGGGGTGTTGTTTATTGGCGGGCGATGGCAATTAGTGGCGGGCCTCAGGATATTAGGACCCTAAGCCGCCCATCACCATGCATTATTAACTTTTGAATCTTAGCTACCCTTCGCACCCCCCCTACCACCACCAGACTATTTTTCATGAATTATATCGGCACACCCATCCCGTTCCTATAAATATTTCCTACTTAATAACGTCTTTATGGCCCGTTGTACAGTGGGGTCGTATCGCTTCTCCTCACTGACGCTAGTTTGTTTCGTTGATATCGTATCACACAAATCAGATTGTGAATCCCTCACAGAAAACAATGAAGTTGACTAAAACAGTTATATCCCAATAATCTCTGGAGTTTCACAAGATAGTATACAATACCCTCTTACCTGCATTTCTTGTAGGCTGTTTAATCATCCTGGAACAGTAATTACAAATTACGCTATAGTATTTCGGTACCATCTTTCCACTGTCGCCAATTACTAAAAATGATTTCTTCCTTTTGAAAATCTGATATATCCCACGAAGAATAGTTTAAAATTTGAGAATCGGATTCAGTATTAACTAGTTCCAATAAATCAGTGTAGAACTGAGGAATTTAGTCGTCCTGTGTCTGTTCTAAAGTCTACATTTTCGTCGCAAACGTTTTACATTGAGCTATTGAACTAAGCCAAATCGGAACTGTTATCGGGACAGTAGAATTCACTGCTCAAAAAACACTGCCATAATTATTATGTAATAATTTTTCTGGCCTTGGAGTTGGAAGACACTATTTAGGCAAACACAGTCTCTTTAAAGTGAGCACCGGGTCCTTTACTTGGTTAGGAGAAAAAACCTGCCAGTTGAGATCCTGACATCACCTCCTTCCATAATATTCATTCATATTGTCTTTTCGTGTAACAAGGCTCATTACCAAATCAGCCTTATCCGAGAAATTACATACTATACATCTGGGAAACAATCAAGGATTGGTGTGACAACATACACGTTTAAAATTTTTCCAGTATTCTTAATCGAATGTAAAGCACAAAAATAAATCTCAGATAATAAATTGTCTACTTTAGAAGGCCAATTTTTGTCATCTTCAACCTCCTTGTTTTTACTGGGAGCAGGGGAACAGAGCAATATTCCCAGATTGCCGAATGAAGGTGGATACTGCCTACTAAGTCCCATCAAATAAAGCCAGCTTCCCCTACGCTTGAAGGACTCAACCAGCAAGAAAGATGAAATATCCGCTACCTTATTTTATTACGGCTCGTTGGCGTTGAGGGCTGCTGTTTGAAGGCTTTGACTGACACCTGTTGTCGGATGTCAAGCACTGCTGTGTTTACATGGAAAGATTTTTTACGGGAGGGAGGATTTGATATATGCACTGAACATTTTTTCCTTGCACCTTTACGACGAACTGTAATTTTATTTAAATTGCAAAATATTGAAGAGGAAATCATGATTATCCTGTGAAAATAATGGAATGACAAATTGTTTTTATAATAAAATTAAAAGCAGCCTAAATTTTTCATTTCACTGGTATGAAAATGGTGTGTTGAATGTTGTTTTAGGCTTAAAATAAAACATAATTTCCCATCTATATTATAAAAATGAATTTGAACCACAAAAAACTCATGAAGGTTTTTGGGTTCAGTAGTCGGAAAGGACGTACTGTTTCTTGAATGAGTTTTTCAAGTGATCGGCATCCACGCTCAACCTCCAGGTTTATACCCGAACCCAAACGAAGGGTCTCCACTGCGTTCACACCTTGCCAAGCCTAGGCAAGTCAAATCCCAAGCCCAACGACAAACGTGTAAAGAGGGTTTACAAAAGCTTAGCAAACTAACCTATCCACACGCTACTATTCCGGCTATTCCAACTTTTGTCGGTTGTTAATTTCGGTTTAAACTATTTTAATTTTATAAAGCAACTATTCAATATAAAACCACTATGTGGATGCGACACTAGCGCTTATGGTGGCGCTTCCTGCAATAACCGAATCGGATTCAAACTGACAAGCCAAGCCGATTCAAGCAAAACTACCCTTTTTACACGTTTGATTTGTCAAGGTTTGGCAAAGGTGTGAACTCACCTTTAGAGAGGCTGGTAGTATAAAATTCCAGTGCCTTAATTACTGAGAAACCACTCTCCTTGTCTTCTTTTTAGAAATCATCACTTTCTAGTATAATATTTTTTTAAAGTTAATTCTATACGTTGTAGGAACATAAAAATTTACCAAGGTTTTTGTGTATAACTTGAATTAAGAAAATTATTCGAACCATTTCTCTCAAAATATTGATTAATGCTTTTGTTGATTTATACAACAATTACAGTTATTCCGGTTTCATTCTGATAAATCTGAAAAATTGAGAAATTATATGCTTATATGCATGCTGATCCCCTCTCATAGAAGGAGTTGATTAAATCTTTAAAAAATGTTAGTTTTTGTTCGGCATGTATGGAGATTATTCTCAAGAAAAGGTCAAATCGGGTTGTTAAGGATATTTAGGACAATTTTCTTAAATCTGTTTATTCCGATGCATGACTATTTTTCTCTTTTCATCTGATTTTTAAACTATTTGTTATATTATTTTATACGAAAAAAATGTATAAAGCCTCAAAATGTAATTCCCCAATCACAACTGGCACCTTTTGTAGCTTGTTACTAGTATCTTGATTGGGCAAGTACCCCATTGCTTTTTAAACCGTCATATTCTTTAGTTTTTAAAACTATACTCAGAAGTGTTTTAATTTACATTCTAATAATTTAAAAAATCTTAAAAAGGAGTGATCAGAGGTTTTATGTAATTCCCTCAAATTCTTAAATTCTAGCGGTTTTTCGGCAATAGGGATGGTGTGAGAAATTAAAAAAAAAAAACGGTCATCTTTACCACTTTTGTATCCTACTTTTGTTAAGGATCATTCACTATCGATTGAACCGTCAACATGTAAATGAAGGACTGATTGGCGGCTGGAAGTTTCGTTAGATGTAATTCTCTCATTGATTTTTATCAGATTATTTTTTGAGATTTTTGTTTTTAATTAATGATATCTTAAGATTGTTCTTTTTCAATAATTCTTTCAAATTAATTATTTTTTAAAATTGAAAATTGACCATGCTAGATGAAAAAACTTACGATAAATATGAATTTGTGATTCCCTCCTTTCTATGATAATGAGTGCATTAAAACCTATGGTATATGAAGGAATGCCACTTGAATTTTTACTAATTTTTTTCAAGTAATTAACCTAGTTTTCTCGCTACAGATCAATAGTTAATATTAAATAAAATAAATAGTAATAAAACATTAGGTCATTGCAAGACCTAATTTGTTTCCTAAAAATAAAACAATGGCATTGTGATTATAATTTTGTAGTGGGAAAAAAGAGGTATGTATAGAATAGAATATATTTTATTTAAGACATCTTGTTCAACGTACTTAGGTACTTGTATTAAGAATATGCATACTGGCAAACCTGTTGGACTTTGTGATTCTGAGAAATGTCGCAAATTATGGAATGAGAAAGGTAAATTTATGACTTTAGGGAAGTTAACAATGTAACGTAGTTCAATAAATGATTTATTAATACGGTAATTCCCTCATCCGTAACTAAATGAATGAAGTAATTCTCTCAAAGCCATAATATCATTCCCTCGAAGGCAATGTAATTCCCTCACGTCAACAATTTATTTATTTATTTTTAATTAAATAAATAATGATCCTGATAAGCTACTGGTTAAATAAAGATTAACTAAATATTATTGTTTATTTTCTTGGAAAAATTATTAGAACATTCGATACAACTTTACAATGCAGTCCGCATTAGCAATGTCTGTCCCCGAACTTACTCGAAGGCCGCCGCACAAGTGCTCTCTAGCGCCATTCATGCTAACTGCTTTCTATTCAATTGAAAAATTCGTATTCATTAGAATTATTAAAATTATTACTATTTTAATTAGATATTATTTTAAATTATTAGTGCAATCGACTTACGCTGAATACGCTCGCTCAAGAGATAAAAAAAAAACACAAAGGTTCATTTTTGAGATGATGTCAGGGCCTAATTTCAATTATTATTTCTTTAAGTACAAATTCCCCAGACTACTGGTAGTCGACAGCACAAATTATACTAAATAATATCTAATCAATGCAGTGAATTCATTGCAATTTAATAATTGCAATGAATACGAATTTTAGAATTGAATACAAAGCAGTTAGTTGGCACGAATGGTGCTAGGGAGTGCTAGTGCGGCGACCGTGGCGACCTTTGGATAAGTTCGGGGGCAGACACTGATAATGCGACCGTATTGAAAATTTTTACCGAACATTCATTTTAAAAAAAAAAAAGTCTCTGATTTGACATTGCTTTGCGAATTGAACCTATAGACTGATTTATCCATACAATATTTCAAGTTGGCCTATGAGAATCATTAATAACAAATTTTGTCAATATTAATATTCAACACCATCTATACCTAAGGTAAATTGGGAAATCCGGTAGAAATTATTGAGGAATTTTAGATTTTACCTTCCCCCCTCCCATCTCCCGAATACATTGTTGTAGCAACTTTCTTGCACTTGAGGGTTTTTAGGATTAGAGGCGCAGTGTTGTATCAATTATAGTAAATTCCATTTAATTATATGGTAAAAAAAAGTCAAATGACGGAATTACTTTCTTGTTAATTTCTGAAGTGGACGTGTTGTAACACAAGATATGTATTGAAATAATTACAAAAAAATCTGAACCACTACAGACCATGAAGGATCTTGGTTTCAGAACTGTTTCTTGACGGTTACAAAAAGAGGTGATGTGGTCAGTATCCAAGCTCAACCCCCAAGTTTAAAAGTCTTTGTAGAGACTGATCCACGGCTGATGTAACAGGACGTAAACTTTCAGCAATTGGCGGACTTGAAGGGTCTACAAACCCTGAGATTCACCGATGTAGCTACCCCACTCCTAAGAAGAACATTCCCTGGACAATCCTTTTGAAATGTGTATCCAGATATTTTATCTTCTTATGCAATACATCGGAGCAAATATTGAAAATTACAATGAAGCAGTAGTACCCAATATTTTTCGACGTTGCAGTGACAGCCGGAAGGATGGTTCAGTATCAACAGACAGACGTGAAGCAACAAGTGACGACAGATTTATGTGCAAGGGAGTGGGTCCGCCGTCGGATCAGATTGAGCCGGTGGTGATTTGTAGGCTCACTAATACCGGGATTATGCCCCTCCCCCTCGCTAACACCCTGAGTAAACTGGAACTCACCCCTTACACTATGTTAGCTCCCAGCAGTCAATTTAACGCTTTAATTTATGCCTCTCTTTATTACCAAGACGTGATAATACCACATAAAGCAATGGAGCATATTATCAAGACTATTTACACCGCGTATATGTGATATCCGTAACATTGTAGACTTGAGTAGAAATGTAAAATCATCTATAATATGATGCTTTGCTTTCACATACGTTTGCTCTTCGAAACCTAAATTGTATGGTAGGTTTTCAAACCTAGTACATTTCTAAATTCAATAAATTAGCTTCATTCAGGAAATGAACAAGTAAGCAAGTTTTAGGCCATAGCCTTATGCAATAATGGCCAGTTTCTTATTTCGAGTAATAGGCCGGTCAATGAGGGGATAGTAAACGGGAATGGCGAAACGGAGAAAATTTACTTCTGAGATTTGTTTGGACTAGGAAGAGGTAAACATACTAAAAGTCCCCGGATATAAGCAGAGACAAAGAGTGGAAGGGGGGAGTAGGGAGAAGGTCACATTTTTCATTCATATCTCGAAAAGGGTTGGTTGTAGCTTAAAACAGTTTAAGCAAAAAATTGAAGAACATTAAATTTCTAACACGAATGATCCTATTATTTTTGTTCGTATCCGTTAATGTTTAAAAAATATACGCTATTCAAAGTGACAAAGTTGAAAAAAAAAATCAGTTTTGACTCAATATTATATTGGACTGTACTTTTCCGTTTATCATCTTTACCGTTTGGCAATTTGAAGAGTGCATATTTCTTAAACAGACAAGAAAAAAATTAATAGGAATATTCTTGTAGGAAATTTAATGCTCTTTAATTTTTTTAATGAAATGTGTTAAGCTGGCGCCCACTGTTTTTGAGTTATTAACGAAAAACCTAAAAAACAGGACCTTCTCCCCCCTCCTCTATTTGCTCCTCCTTTTAGATCCGTGGACTTTTACTATGTTTACCTCTTAACTAGTCCAAACAAAGTACTGGTGTCAATTTTTGCCGTTTCGTCATTTCCATCTACACCCCCCTTTTGAGCATTAATTGACTGGACTATAACGCGTTAATTAGAAGATGACTATCTCTTGCTTTATTGCAGTCAACAGAAGCACGGCTAATCTTGAACTAACTCCTTAAAATCTCATACATCTGCTCTTTCCTAAACTTCTTGGTTTCCCATCTTTAACAAATCCCCTTATAGAACTTACTTACAACATAATTGAGATCGTAGGAACCGAACGCGTTAGGGTTTGGTATCCCAAAGCGCCTGAATAAGAGTGATGTTTCGACTCCCACCTGCATCAGTTAATATTTAATTCGTGGGAGATCGGATGCGTGATCTGAAGTTGGCAAAAATGGCTTCTTCAGTGGTTATCGTATTCGTTTTATTTTCCTCAGCATAAGAGAGATTGACGAATATTCCTAATCAACATTTTTTTTATGACAAGTAGACATATACCGTACCTAGATATCAGTATACCGTATATATATACCGTAATAGACATATATCAGTATAAATTTTCAATTTTCGTTTACAATTTCAAACCATTCGCAGATATTATGACATATTAAGTGACTAAAATAAAATTATTGATTTATATAATGAAATATATATATATATATATATATATATATATATATATATATATATATATAATTCCACCATTTATAGACGATTAGAAATATTTCACTAAAATTCCGTTAAATTCTTAGTAGTCTACTTAATGTTTACAATGCAGAAGGCTTAAAATTCAAAGTGCTCGTTAGTGTTGTTTACGACGCAGGGACAATAAAATCATAACAAAGTTGAAATAAAATCTGTGTGGTAAGAGTTAAGAGAACGCAAAATTAACGGAATGGTATCTGAATTATAATATATGCCCAAGACAGTGGAGTAGACGTAAATGTTAACGAGAGAATAGCAATAAGTCGATTTTAAATTTGATGTGGTATCATGCAATGAAATACGCCGCTTGTGATAGAATGGGTACAGTCATTCCTACTTTATGTTCATGTAGCATTTAAATCGATATTTCTCGAAAATGAAAGCGAATTGCGTCTTGCCATTTTACATAAGCATTGAGGTGGCGCTCCCCTATAACATATATAAAAGTGATAGGAATCAGTGATACCTGAGATTGGTATTATCCTTGTTAGTCTAATTAAAAAAAGATAAGAATGATGTTTTTGCTACCACACATACTTTTGAAAGTATAAGCGAAGAACCAAAAAAAAGTGCAAAAGTCCCAAGCACCAATACCTAGCCAGCTCATGATACTGACATAGCCATATCACAAATTACAGTTACTATGTTCAGTTTCATTGTGTATATCAGTTATTCTGTTCCTCGATCGGTCGGTAAATAATAACATCAGCTTATTAATGTGTATGATTTATTTACATGGTAAATTTTACAGCATATATTCAATGAAAAATAAAATCTGTCACCCTCAGAAACAAGTGTATCTTTTCAATAGAGTCGGGTTTTTATTTTATTTTTAAGTTTCTCGAATGTTTTTATGAGAAAATAAAAAACAGCGAAATCCTAAATCACAAAGAATGACTACCGGGGAAAAAAAATGCCACAGGTGAGAAGCAAGTAATACGATGATTAATCAATATCGTTCAATTAATTAACCTTCGGAATAATTTGAATAAGATTAAAAGCACTTTATAGATAATAAATAAATTGATTTATTCGACTTAATTGGTACGCAGCTAAATTTAATAGCGTGCAATAAACCAGTTATAAAATTTAATTATTCCATTAAAACAAAATGTTATTTAAAACAGATCTGACTTTCCAATTATTGTTATACTCCCTAGCATCATTAGCCCATTTTCAGCTAAATTGAGGATACCATTGGAAAGCCATTTGTGATTCAAAATGGTATGACATGCCATAATGTCGGTGGTTTATAGTGTATATCTCTTCTAAATATTTGTTGTGTATGTTTATATTTTTTTTTTCTGTTGGCACTGTAGACCGTGGAGATCCTTGACCGCGCGATGTGGTATTCATACCACATCGCGATACTCAATTTAGGTACACAGGGTAGGGCCATCACTCCTACGCCCGGCCTTTTTGTGAGCCTCCAAGTAGGCTGACGGGCCTCGCATACCATTATATTAAATTCATGCCGGTGCCGGGATTCGAACTCACAACCTTTGGGATTTTGAGTAAGTGTGTTAACCCGCTCGGCCACCTCGACCTCCTTATATATATATATATATATATATATATATATATATATATATATATATATATATATATATATAAACACACACACACACACACACACACACATATATGATACGAGGTTATGTTATGTGTTCCATAGAAGACAGTAAAGAATTCGTTCATCAATGTGTAACATATAAATTATTATTTATTTCAAATCAAAACCTTGCAATATTAGAAAGTTACAATAAAGTTGTAATTTCCGATATACTGACACTATTCTGGATCCCATAACCATATATATATATATATATATATATATATATATATATATATATATATATATATATATATATATATATATAAAAATAAAATAAAAAATAAAATAACTTTAATATTTTAGATAACTTTAAAACTGATATAAGTTTTTCCTTTAACTACTGAGACATACTGTATACAGAATTCTCATTAAAGAATGTCAGGAAACTTTAAGGCCTTGTTAAGGAAGATATATTAAGAGAAAATTTAAAAAAAAAAAAAAAAAAATCAACTATTTTTGATGACGAAAATATGCATTATATTATCGATACATTATTGATTGATTGTGACTTCCACAACAACAAAAATCTGGTGCGGTGCGCGAACCACGCAACTTTCACTTACCGCCTCATAATAATTATTCATTTTATAAAATAATTTTAAAGAACTTATATAAATACTATTTGAAATATTTTGAGCAGCATGCACTTCTTCTCGCACTTCTTGCTACATGCACTTCTTTAAGTATAATAAAACTGTTTTTTAAACTATTGCAGAACAAAAATTCTGTACACTATTAATTTTTGAAATTTTTTAAAAATAAATATTATAATTTTCTATTTAGTTTACATGGAAATTCCAGTTAGATTACATGGTAACATTTAAATAATTTAAAAGTAGAAATTATTAACTACAACAATCATCTAAGTTTATGCTTTTTTCGTCAAAGACATCTACGACTTCATATTTAGATATTTTATTTTTTTTAAATCTTTAGCTTTCCAACGGTATAGTGCACATCTATATTATTACTCTTATTTCTGGTAATTTGTTTTTAACCAGACACAATATTTTTCTTTTTTTCTCCTTTAGTTGATTATGAAATTCTTTCATAGTTAATATTTATCCATTTTTTATCATTGCTAACAATCAGAGACGGTCAATTATTTCAAATAAACAAAAAAAAGGTACTTTATAGGAAGCCACTTTGAAAATTCGGCAATTAAGCCCTGTCAGACTATTTCAATGAGGATAAGACCTTGGTGATGTATTAAAGACCATTTAATTGTACATTGTTATAACGAGTATGATCAAAATCGTTTGGGCCTTTTTCGAGAAAATTGTAAAAATATATAAAGCCGATCATATAAAGTTGCACTTGCTGGACTATCCCTAGCATAAACCTACTTAACTTAAATACGTAATTTCAATTTCGTACATCTTTTTGGTTTTGAGCTACACTTACCAGAAAAATGCTCATACCATTTTGCGAAACTTGGTTATTTGGACTCAGGGGCCTTAAAAAGTGTATTTCCGTTGAAAACTCGGATCAGAAATTTTTATCGATCGTAATACTATCCCTTACTATTTATATCATATATAGGTAAGTGAAAATAAAAAAAACTTGATATACGAAAAAAAAATTACGTATCAAAAAGTGACAGTTCATTTTTTTTTTTCAGGCATGGTTTACTCTTCGATTTCTTTTTAAATGCATAAAAAATTTTAGCTGCAGCATTCGTTTGTGTTTCTATAAACAGATACAGCGAAATGTGACCTCTTGGATTGGCGGATGGGGAGGTCATCACCATGCCGCTTGTAATTAATTAATTATTACTAATTAAATTAATTATTTCAACAGTGCGGCTGCTACAACTGCTAATGCGTTAGGTGAGAGAAATAATAGCATATTTGATCACGTCAAATATATACGGGCATACGTCATTGCTTCCCTCGTGATCAACTTTATGCAGCACTTTTAGATGATTTTTGGCCCAATTCACTTATAAATTAGGCTTAAAAGTGTTGTTGTTTTTTTATCTAAAACAGTTATAGTTGGATTAAAAAAACAAAACAAAGAACCGAGTGGCTGGGTAAGGACACACGGCAGAATAGAAAAGATTTCCATGATGCTAGGGTCCACGCTAAAAGAATCATCAGGTCTAAGAAGAGAAACTGGATGAATGACAAGGTTAGGGAAATAGAAGAAACCAGAAGTAACTATGAGACCAGAAAATTCTATAAGGAAGTCCAGCAGCAGAAAACAGGTACTAGAAATAATAACGTGGCTATAAGGGGTGAAGATGGACACCTATTGGTCGCAGACGTAGAGCTACAAGGACATTGGAAGAAATACTTTCAGACACTCCTGAGATCTGAGAATGATGTTGAAGCCACGAGACTAGTAAATTATGCGAATGTTGGCGATGACGACGAAGATGTCCCACCAGATAAAGAGGATATCGAAGCTATTGCAGAGAAGCTAAAAAGTAATACGGCTCCTGGTTCAGATGGAGTATAAGCAGAAGTTTTAAAAAAGGCAAATGGGTCATTAGCCAGTGAGATGCATAGACTAATTTCACACATTTGGCAAGTGGAGAGGATGCCAAAAGAGTGATCAGAAGCAACAGTCGTTCCACTCTATAAAATCAAGGGGGATAGGACAGACTGTAAGAACTATAGAGGCATAAGCCTGCTGAACACATCGTACAAAATTTTCTCTATAGCCCACTACGATCGCCTATAGCCATGTGTTGAGCGCAAGCTGGGAGATTATCTAGGAGGTTTTAGGCCCAACAGATCAACCATAGATCAAATCTTCTCCTTGCGACTGATTTGTGAAAAAATTAAGGAAAGCACTATGTGGCTGCTAATCATTGATTATAATGCGGCATATGACTCAGTTTTGAGCGAGGGATTGTTCCAGGCAATGAAGGAGATGAATATCCCCATAAAAATCATCAGACTAGTAATGTGCACAATGAACGATACAAGCTGCAAAGTTAAAGTCAATGGCAAGCTAACCAGCGCATTTCACTAATCAACGCTGGGCTCAGGCAGACTGATTCTCTAGTCCCGCTACTTTTCAACATCATATTAAAAACTATAGATGCAAGAACCTGTCTAGATGAGGGAGGTAATATCTTCTACAAAGGGGCATATATTATTAGCATATGCCGATGATGTGATGATAGCTGGAAGGTCTCTCCTTAATGACAAAGATGCTTTGGGGAAGCTGGGAAGGGAGGCCAGGCGATTTGGCCTAGAAATGAACGAAGAGAAGACAAAGATTATGGTCTTGAGGAAAAAGAAACCCATGCGCCTCCAGATGTGTTACAGAATTCGAAACCACACATTGCAATGTATTGTTAGTTTTAAGTATCTTGGTGCACAGTTCAATGGAGCATTGGAGGAGGAGGAGGAAATCCAGGCACGCATTGTATCGGCCAATAAAGCTTTTTTCTCTATAGCTCATCTTATGAAAAGTAGATTGGTAAGCCGCTTAACCAAGTTAAGGCTATGTAAGACCCTCATTAGGCCAGTCGCAGCATATGCATGTGTGACATGGGCACTTAAAAAATCAGCAGCTGATAAAATCGACATCTTTAAACGCAAAATATTAAGGCGCATTCTGGGACCTGAGAAAGAAAATGGAGTATACCTATTATTAGAGAAGTATATTCTCTATATGACGTTGTGAAGCTGTCCTACTATGTTAGGGTTGGGTCACCTCCATAGAATGGATAATATCAGAAACATCAAAGGGCTATTCAGGATTGTCCAGAAGGAGTAAGAGTTCGAGGGAGGCCACGAAGCAAGTGGGGTGACAGCGTCTCAAAGACCTCCGAAATCTTAACGTATCTCTGAGACTTGCTGCGGATCGACAAGACTGGGCAAGAGTGATTGAGCAGGCCAAGGACCACCTAGTGCGTCTGTCGTGCCTATGAAGAAGAAGAAGTTATAGTTGGATTTAAAGAATTTAAATACCATGCATTGTTGCTGATTTATTTTTATTTTGTTGTGTCACATGAAAGGTGTGAAGTTAATAAATTTTGATATTTTTGTATTACTGTTCTATTTGTTGTTCTTTTTCTACACAATGAAACAAAAAAATTATTTTCTTCAGAAAGTATATTATAATGGATGTAATGTATTATGCAAGGGTATCCAATCATAAAATATATTTACTGAAAATGGTTTGATTCTAAGCTGTAAAATTAGAAAACAAATCATATGTCTGGCTATACTGCTGATTCGTTATTTATAAGTGAAGAATTACTTTAAAAATACAATATTGATAGAAGCTAGTGAAGAATTAGGTATGGGAATAAAATCGGATAAAAGGTTAGACACACAAACGGCAATGCTTTCGGTGATAAACAACAAATGAGTAGAAAAGTTTAAGTATTTAAGGTCTGCAACATCTGTAAGAAAGGAAAATGAAGAAGAAGTAAAATTAACGTTAAAGCCGAGAATTGCTTGATTTTTTGTTGAAAAATAAAGCCAGTTTGCGCCTTCTGTATTAAAAACTGTTAATGTTATGTATGTTATTAAGTTAAGAATATAAATGTTTCTAAAAATAAATTTGGTTTGAAGAAAGCTGAGCCTGCTGGATAAATTAGACTACCTGTGTGACCTGCGCCAACTGAATAAGGAAAGTAGTAGCATTGTGGTTACAGAAATGGCCCGCGCAATGTTATTGAGCTGGTTGAACAACGAATCAGAATTTATCGTAAAAATCGACATTAAAATTTCAGTATCGAAAACTGATATCGAAGAACAAAGAACCATAAAAACTTGTTGTGCGGAGTGTTTCAGATAGTAATGTAGTGGGTGTGTTCTAGGAATGGGACGTCGGAAGCAAAATATCGATATTGATATTGGTTAACCATATCGATATCGTGATAATATCATCATAAAAAAGTCGGTAATAATTTTATAAAATTAAAAAAAAAAAGTCTAAACAAATTAGAGAACGATTAGGAGATAACTAGTTTCTTGGTGTTTACATCCTGCTGGAAATGAACTTCATAAAAACAATATCTTAATGATATCGTCATAGAAATATAGATATTTCAAAATATTGTTTTTTCTTTTAAAAAATTAGAAAAAAATAACAAATCCTAAACGGATCGGAAGGAGATTAAGAAATAACCTGCTTCTTATTATTTAAAGTCTGCTGTAAATGAACTTAAGAAAAACAATATATTAATGACATCGACAGTGAAATATCGATATTATAAAAAACAAAATTCTAAGTATATCGGCGTAGAAATATCGATATCTTAATTATATCGGCATAGAAATATCGATATTATAAAAACATTATCTTAATTATAACGGCATAGAAATATCGATACCATAAAAAGATTATCATAATTATATCGGAACAGGAATATCGATTTATATAAACAATATCTTAATTATATCACCACACAAATATCGATATGTGTGTATCTCTCTAAAAGGTTTAAAATATCGATATGTGTGTATCCCTCTAAAAGGTTTAAAATATCGATATATTTTTTTCTATATATCGAACTACTATTTCGATATATTCAAAAACTATCAATACGGTATATATCGATATATTTTTTTCGATATTCACATCCCTAGTTAGAGTAATGGTAGGATCGTGTATAGGTACTGTGGAACTGTAGCACACCCATTTCCACTAGATATTATCAATAACATTCAACATAATGAGTCCTGTTTTCTTTAATTCTCCCTTCATACTGGTACAATATACAATCCTTAGTTCCTTAGTTTTTTTTTTTTAAATATGTTAAGGTAAGTTGTTCAAGCTATATCAGTGAATTGAGGGACAGCGATAAACTCTTAAATAAAAAAAACTTAAAACGCTTCTCCTGTAAAATTCCACTTTTTCGTATTGTGACACTCTTCCAATTGAATGATATACGTATATAAAAGAATACAAGAGTAACCTTAATGTAACTGTTAACACGAAAATACTTGGATATCTAATATATATATATACTATAATAAAAGTATGGCAACACAAATTATTACTAGGCAAACCATAATTAATTTTTAAACAATGTGAAATTAATTATATTGGGGGAGGATATGTAATATTTTCACTTCACCTTTAATTATTATAAGAACCGCAAAGTAAAATGAAAAAAATAATTTCATGAGATTTATCATTTCTTGTAATAAATTTTAGCAGCTTATTTAAATGTCTATGACGTAAATGACATTTCCGTATTTTAAGCTAAGGTTTTCACCATGAAAGTGCTTTCTGCCACTTTTAGGACTCGTGGAAATTCAGCGGAGCGGGTCTGGAGGGTGGGATTCCCCAGGGCTGCCAACCCATTCATTATGGATACAGTCTAGCAACAGATGAATGCTTTTACTCTAGACCCCCACCAAATGTCATAGTCCTGACTCATCCCTTATTAATAATATTTCTACTACACGCATTGTCGATTATAAAACCTTCCTCTTACCGTTGCTGTGAGGAGGGAGGATGTGCTATCCATTCTGTTCGTTCGAGGCTGTCAATGTTTTTGACATCTTCTTTGGGTGTCTTATTTTCAGTTTCACTTCTACCGCTACTTGCTGATACTCAATTTATAAATTCATTAAAATATAAATTTGTTAGTGATCGTTAAAACTAAATTTTACTTTCCTAAGTGCAATAGTGTCCTAAATAAAAATATAAAAAATCAGAAACAGCAATCTAAACACCTAAGTATTTTTTGTCTGATTTACTAGAATCTGTATTTATAATGAATTATGACCAAATAAAATTATATATATATATATATATATATATATATATATATATATATATATATATATATACATTTGTGTATATATATACATTGTATACATTAAACTAAAGTTTAAAATTCAAAAAAAGTTAATACGAGCAGCTCTGTTCTGTGAGAGTTATTATGTTCTAGAGTTCTATGTTTACCCTTTGAATAAATAAAAACAATATTTATCTGAGTATGAGGATTTTAAAAGGTTGGTCTTAATTTTGTCCCTAATTCAATTCACAAATTGCAATTTATTTGAAGTCAGGGACATTTAAATAAAGTCAAATAGCCCGCCAAAACTTTTTTTCTTTTTATTTCCCCATTAATGCCCAGCGTACATTTTATGTCCCATGAAACATATGGTTTTTATTTCTTTCCCTTCTCACAGGGTTATTTAAATTTTTTCCACGCCTCTACGAAACCTCCCCCCTTAATCCTACCCCTTTTCCAATTCACTTGCTTAGAAGCTTTGCGCATTCACGAGTATTTCCTTTACGTGAAATTTTGGGTCTTGATTTTCAGAATAAATATTGAAAAAGAGTAAGTTTTATTTATTTTTTTTATTTCAAAAAAAAGAACTGTCTCATGATAATATTAATTGACTTAGGAGTAATATTTTATTGTTTTTGAAAATTAAAAATTAAGTTTGATTTGACTTTTTTACTGGAGAATATAGATGTACCATAATGGTACTTAGGCAGTATTGCAACATTTTCATAGAAAATTTATAAAGATGCTCAGATTTTTTATTTCTGTTATTATTCCTATAATCATTTATTTTCATCTATGAATATTATGTTTTAATGTCAAATGTTTTAATGTCGTGCCAGATCTTAATGTAAGAATTATTTGTCCACTAACAAAAAGAAAATGAATATCTTACTTGGCAATGCCTAAGCTTCTTGGGCCAGATTTCACAGTTCAAGAAGCAATTCACATCCTATTGGGTGACATTGAAAATAATTTAAAATATGAAATATTTATAACCTCTCCTAAAGGCTTCTGTTTTGACAGATAAGGGTTCCATACCAAATAAAACCATATTTTTATATACATTTATCGTCCTTTTATAATGAGTAATTAGGTTTGTAATATGAAATTGCGTCCTGTTTATAATGTGCAATTGTAATAATCTGTAACCATAAAGCTTTGGCGTAAATAAAGCTTTTATTTTTTGTAGTATTTTTTAAACCTGATTTTAATTTGTAGCTATTCATCGCATAAATACAGATTCTAGAATATATAGTATATAGTGGGGTGAGTCATAAAAAATTACCTATTTCGTTTTCTTGAATCTTGGATTGGTTAAACAGCATCATGCTACAATTTGAAATATTGTTTACATCACAGCATTATTGGAAACATAAGTTTTCCGCCACAAAAACATCCCGTTTGTTGAGGCAATTCGAAAATGTTTTTCATGAGCAGGCTGTGCAGTGACGTACGCAGAGGGGGGAGGGAGGAGGAGGGAGGTCTGGGTGATATAACCCCTCCTCCCCTGAAATATTTGAAAAATATGATTTTCATATAACTTTTGTATTTTGAGTAATAATTTTTTATCCAATTTTCATCTTTATCCTTAAAACATACGCCCTATTTGGCAATTATAGACACTTAATGATTACTTGCCTTCTGATTAAATCCATCTCTCCCAAAAAATTGAAATACCCCGAAAAAAAAATTTAAAGCCCCCTAAAAAAAAAAAATTCGGCGTACGCGCCTGGGGCTGTAAGCAGATGGTTCCAGAAGTTTGAAACCGGTGACATCAGCCTCGTGACGAAACATAGTTCTGGACCAAAATCATCATTCGATGAGGAAGCTCAACTGTTGAACATACACACGCACATATATATTATATGTTAGGTAACCCCATCAAAGGATGATTATTTCCCGTATATATGTTCCATGCCATTTAAAGGTATACTACACATATTATTTGTTTTTATAAATATGATTTGAATGGCATAACATAATTTATGTTACTAATTCAATGTAAGGAAAATATACACAACGAAGGCCTTACATGATCTAATTTACATAATCTCGTAACTGACTTATTTAATTATTTATTTTTTTTAAAAACCTCTAATCTAAGATTTCAAAGCCAAAAAATAAAACATCTAGATGCTGTAGAAAATAAAAATAACGTAACGCGAAAGAATACATAAAATAATAATAATTTCTTCAATGTAAGAAAATTATATTTCCAAAAATATATAAATACGTCTCAACGGTAATCATGCACATTTGTTCGCAAAATATGCAATGATTGAAACAACGTTTGCATGATTTCCATACAACATGGTGCTCGAAGTTTTTAATAGATCGAGTGAAAAGTCATTAGATGAAAATTTGCAGTAAGAATTTGCCAGGGATTTAGTCAAGATCAAAATATAATAATAATAAATATATATATATATATATATATATATATATATATATATATATATATATATATATATATATAAAATATATATATATTTTTTTTTAATATAACAGTCAACGTATAGGTAAACCATCTATAGAGATAAGGCCGACAGAAAAATTCTGTACAGTGTAAAGCGATATACTTATTATATATATTTATTAACATTTTTGAGCTCTAACCATTTCGAAACATGGTCCGAATGTTTCTTGTTGCTAGACTAAAATTATTTTGTATAAATGAACGCCTTTCTCAGCTGCTATCAGAGTCTTTCAAAAACAAAATACGCATGTCGTCTTCAAAGAAAACTCGTTCATTTCTTAAAAAATTAAATGATAATGAATTTAATATTAGCGGTATTAAATAAGTGGTATGTGAATAGATACTACTAAGTATAACATCTATTTTAAACTTGATGTAACTATCTTTATGATTAAAATCTCCATCTACCTATATTTTGCCAGGGCAGGCATTGTGTAATTATAGATTTGACATGTTGATTTCCAAAAATTTTAAACAAATTAACAATGATTGATTTATATTGAGTTGGGATTTGAAACAAATTAGGCATGGAGAACAGGTACGATTTGTCAAATTACTTCGCCATATTTGAAATATTGATCGAATTCCAGCGCAGGCTCTCAACATATTTTTCAGAGCATAAAATCTATCTAAAATTAATTTGAGAAATCATTCATTTCCTTGAAATTGGCCATTTCAACTGTATGTATCAATCCGTTTCGAAATTGAAACGCTAATGAATATTAATTAAATAATTGTAAAATAATTAATTTTAGAAATCTGATTTATACTGAAGGTATTTATCGGATCCAAAATTGAAATGATATAGAAGAGTAATAAGAGCAGTATTGTAGTAAAAAAATACTTAATAAATGTTATTAACTGAAATAACATACCAATCCATTCCCAATATGATCTCTGAAATGCCCTTTCAACAACCTTCTGCCTCTCGCGTATGTTTTCAACGATCCTCCCAATCTCCTGCGCTGAACTGTCTCGTAATTTCCCAACCAGATGAATGTATATATATAGGCATACTCAATAATTAACTTCAATAAAAATAATAATCATTTAATAATAAAATTAATCACAGAGAGAATCGGATATTTTCTTAGACACTTTAAAACTGAATAGAAGATGTCGCAATTTTTTGTCTGAATTGATAAAGTGTCTAAAATTGCGAACATTAGCAGCTTTTCTTCAATGAATTTCCGACTAAGAGGTAGAAACTAAAAATAAGAGCAGTACAAAACCTTATTATTCGTTCGTTAGCTTATTTTATTCCTCGTGGTTAAACATCTCTTTGAATAACCCAAGCCTTACTGTGTTGTTTCCATCCTTGTAAGGTAGATAACCAAAAGTGATGTTTTGAAATAATAATTCAACACAGCGTTTATTAAAACTATCAAGACCAGAATTATAAATAATATAAAAATAATAAAAGAAAAAAGAATTCTTGTGAAGTAATATAAACGAGTACTAATAAAATAGAACAAAGAGGGTGAGAAAAGAAAAAAATTACATTCACCCGTTTTACAAAAACTTTATCGTTAAAATAATTATTTACATCTCATAGTGAGAATATATATATATATATATATATATATATATATATATATATATATATATATATATATATATATATATATATATATATATATATATAAATTTGCATTGTAATATGAGAAAAAAAAATAAGCACATAGAAAAAATAAATATAGAGAGTCAATATCTAAAAAAAGTTTATACAGAATGAATAGCATAAAGAGCATATTTGAATTCCTTGTAAATGTCATAGAGAAAATAATTCATAAATAAAAAGAAAAGAATCCTTGAGATTTACAATAATAATGATAAATTATGTACATAATCATTTGAAAGATGATTAAATTCTTCACAAAACCAAAAGGAAATCGTTTAAATCGGAACAGTATTAGCAACGATACGCCGTATTGAACATTGTACCAATTTTAATTTTTAAAAACTTTTATTTTTTTTTAAAGTATTCTGCACATGTTCCCATGAATGCCAGTTAATTTTTTTCTGCTTTAAAGTTCTCTAATGATTATAAATGTCATGTAAACGTGTTATCATATTTTAACATGTTTATTTTATTGTTATTGGCATGCGTTTAGTAAAGTAGTAAAATTATCGTAAAGTGTATTGCTGTACAACATATAACCATTGTTTGTGTCTTTTTCATCCAAGTTAACTATTTAGATTAAAAACTAATTAAATTTTAATAATTTCCGAGCATGGCTTGATCACCGAGTAATGATTTTATAAATAGAGACAATTCAGAAACTAATGAACGATATTTCCATGTATATTTTGCTTCATTATATCCTATTAAAACGCAGCACAGTGCGGCCTTCAATGGACAACAATAAAAATCTAAATATTTTTCAGCCGGTTTTTTAACCGTATTTTCCCATTTATTTGCCCATTTCAGAGATGCATGTCTTTGAAATAATAAATGTTTGTAATAAAATAGAAAGCTTTATTTTATATTTAGATGACTCAAAGGGTAAACATAAGATTAATGAGAATAAATTTCTGGGTAGTTGAATTTTGAAATTTCTCACGAAATTATATTTAGTTCTTAAAACAACTCGTATTCGATTGGGCGAGTGGATTTTTCTAATTTGAAAATGGCTAGTGGGAGTAAATATTAATGTTTAAATCTTATTATACCAATTTCGGCAAACAAGCATTCCATATTTTCTATCAATCTTAGCTGCCAATAAATTGAAAGATCAAACATAAAGATCAAACAGGTTGGAACTAATATTTTTACAACTCGTTATACTTCACCTTAGCGAACTTTCGTTGCTGATTTCTGATATATCAGTGCTTCATGCTTCGCAATGGACATCTCTTACCAGTTGAAGGTTTGGATTTAACGAGACAATTACGCACTTACCCCGAAAACGCACTTACCCCACATCACCCTACTTTTTCTTTTCTAAGGTCGATGTGTCAAATACTCTTGTTTTGTTGGAAATGTGGATTGCCAACGACCGGACGAGAAAATTATCGGATGTTACGTCGCTATCGAAGTGTATTGTAAATATAACAGATGTTTGTCCCGTCCCACTGAAACAAGAAATCATCGAAATTACCAACGACTACTGCCTAGCAAAATTGGAAGGCTGTTCACGGTGCTAAAATTATCTTCTCCAAATATGAACGACATTCAATTAAAGTAATTAAAAATAATTAACATACTATTTTTTTTAATAATTATCTTGTCAAATTTAAAAACAAGAATAAAGGCTAAATACAATATAATGTTATCCATAGTAAAAATCTATCCGTATTACAAAATGATATAAAATACGTAAAACAAATACAGAAAATATTAATCAGTATACTCAATTAAATATAAAAATAAGTTCATAAATTGACCCAAAATATAAAAAATAAAATAAACTTTTGGAATATTCTTCGAAATCAGTTTTTGGCCGCCCATCAGTTATCTTAGAGAGTACATACGAATGATTCGGCTCGCATTTTTTCAGGAATGTTATCCGGCAAAAGGAAAGGCACAATGAGCCAATATTTATGTTTCATGATAAATTTGGATAAAATCCTAAGACAGTTGTATCATCTTTGTCTTATATCTACACATCAAAGCTAACACATGTTTCAATGAGGCAGCGATCCTCATCAGAGCACTATTTATGATAAAATCTTTTCATTTATGCCACTTGATGGAGTGACTCGCTAGACTTGGAAAATTTCCCCATTGGCTTTAGCGTGTTCCTGAAAAAATCACTGTCGATAAAGGTGCAAATAGTTGCAAGATTTTCCAAAGAATCTTGCACAGAGCGATGCAAAAAAAAAAAAAAAATTACTCATATATCCCAACAATGGTTTCTTGACAAAAAAAACATTTTTAAGCATAAATTCATATCCAAATAAATTCTTTTTACGTTTTTGGCATTCCGATTTTTCATGTAAAAGATAGCGATTGCCAGTTTAGAAAAAAAAAAAAAAATATATTCAGCAGGATTTTCAGTATGTTCCTAAATCTAAATTACCTATTAAGGTATTTATTTTGATATGTATTTTTTAAAGTTATGAAACAGGGGAGATATTACAGGGAAAATGGAAAAGAAAAATGTTTAAAAATACATATCGAATAGAAATATTTTTAGAAAAATCGTAAATAACTCAAATTCGCTAACTTTTTGCATCCAAAAATAATTTTTGACTTTATATAAGCAAATGTTAATATTAAATGAGTGTTTACTTTTAGATACACATTTTTAAAAAATTTCCAAACATTGGTTCCCAATTGGGAACATTGGCCGCTAAAAGGTAAATGTGAACAAAATTAAAAACTTTTGCGTTACATTTAAAATGAAATGTTACCTATTAAAAATGATTATTTTGAGCTGAAAAATGATGGTAGTGTAGTAAATTAGTATTACTATTATAAAACTTAGCATTGGTTGAAGGGTCCATTGTCCATAAAGAAACAATGCACCATTAAAATGAGCCGTGTCTCGTCACTGAAAAACTGTACTCAAATGATATTTACTCTATTTACCTTCTAATCCCCGAAGCTAATTTTGATACTTGGGAGTTTTGTCCATAGTCCGCTATACTGTGGGCCGTTTCGAATGCCAAGAACCCACGTAATAAATCTCGACCATCTCACTCATGCCAGAATCAGTTGGTATCCTTTAGAATTGCCCAAGTGATGTACAACTATCTATAGCACTATTGATAATATACCATAGATAGTGATAAACTGTCGGAACTATCGATATATATATATATATATATATATATATATATATATATATATATATATATATATATCGATAGTACTATCGAAAATTAAAAAAAAAAAACATTTTTTAATATTTCTCCTAACAGAAATAACATCCTTATCATTCCTATGTAAATACCATGTAATTATTTTAAGGAAGGAAAATAAAGAAAGCCATAATTATATATAAGAATATTTGTACTGCTTTTTTTCACAAAAATATTTCACATAAACATAGCATAGTAATAAAAAAATCGCTAATGAACACGAATGGATTCTTGAATAAAACGTCTGAAAAAATTTAATGAATGTCTGAAAAATGAATTTTTAAAAGCATCGATGTTTTCCTATGGATGCTCCAATCCTCCTATCCAATTCTTTTAAAATCAGTGGTGCTAGGCCTGCCATGTATTTTCCCCCTAAACTTATCTAAATTTTCCCCTAAATCAACCAACTTTAATTCATATTTTCCATTAATACCTCTAACCAAAATTATGCTCTAGAATAAGATAGGATAAATAATAAAAAATGTACCAAAACTTTATCCAATAATTTAAAACAATTTTATATTACATCAATTCAATATATTTAATATTACTTAAATTAGTTATACTAGTTGAAAGATCAGGTGAAACGAATGATTATAAACAAACTTAAAACAAGATAAATAAAAAATTAACATTTAATATATTAGAAAAAAAGGATCCAAAATTATTAGTTCAAAATTGTGGGCCTTCAGTTTTAATGACATTATTTATTGAATATTATAATTCAGTCTCAGCACTATAACGTAGGACTGTGACGTCATAATAAAGAATACTTAGCCAAGGAACATCTTTTTTGTTATCTTATTACCCAGCACATTTGGTAAATACATGTAAAATAAATTTTTTTTTGGGGGGTATTTATTTATTTATTGAACATAATACAAGCTGCCACACTCAAGGGCAATGAGTATTAGTGCTGAAGTACCCATTCACACTTTATGTACAACTATGCATACAATAAAATAAATATAAAGAAAAATAATTAATAAAATAAAGGACACTGGTGATAAATAAATATACAATGTTAACAAAAGAAGAAGGAATAAAACAAAATAAAATAAATATAGAATAAAATAAATAAATTAAATAAAATAAATAAAAATTCTAGATTACATTCATACATATATACATATTTACATTCTACCCAGGGAACTCCCAGCCATGCCCTGCCCTCTACTTGTAGATGACAAGGCAAGACTCAAAGAGGTCCCAGCGCTTCTCTCTGAGCCGCATCACTGGATTAAAGCCAGTGGAAACTGAGTGAGAGCACTAGGGCCGCAGTCGTTCAGGACTTGAGTGGAGGATCTGGTCATTTCCAGGACTCCAATAGCACATTTACAGAAGATCTCGTGGCCACTGCCGCTTCAACCTACCAGGAGGATTATAGGGATGGCTTGAGCTGGATAGGGATTGTGCTAAGGGATTAGGATAGCAGCTAAGGTTCTGGTGAAAGTTTGAAAATTTAGATGGAATGAGGTCAAGCATAAATGGGATGTTTAGGTCATGATGTAAGGTCTTGTTTGGAACATAATAAGGAGCGTTGACTATTGTTCGAAGGACTTTGGACTGGAAGGATTGGATACATTTGATGTTAGAAGATTTCGCTGTCCCCCACAGTTCAAGTCCGTAGGTCCAAATAGGTTTTAGTATGGTCTTGTAGATTAATACTTTGTTGTCTATTGAAAGATGTGATGTTCTGTCCAATAGTCTATATAACTGGCCATATCTTCGGTTGAGTTCTTGTCTCTTAATCCTGGTATGTGGGTTCCATGTCAGTCTTTTGTCTAGAAGGAAACCAAGATACCGAGCTGTGTCGGAGGTGGGAAGTGGAATGGAATTGAACTGGACTGGAGGACAGGGTCTTAAAAAAAATTAATAATAAAAACTCAAGATGTTTTCACTCAGTTTTTTAAACATTTTAATTTTTAGTTTTTTATAAATAATAATGGTGAGCGCATTTATCAGTAGACAAACCACGAAAAAATAATAAAAAAAACTTTCTCACCCTAAAAAACTGTAGAGAATGAAAAAATAATCTAAATCTGGTGTGGAAAAACTAACCTGGCAAAACCTTTTTAATTTTTTTAAAACTATTGATAGTATTACATCACTAGATAGCCCGTTCTTTATACCCTAGTTTGAGTACACGAGGACGTTAAACCCTAATGAAAAATGTTTCGTGCTTATCTAAAGATATTCTAATCTCAGTATAGCGCTCATAAGACGACTCCACGCTGGAAGACAAGTTGCTAGACATAAATAAAAAGGCTATGTGGAGGAAGATATAGCCTGAGAGAAATCCCTTTCTGATTGGACCCCTCACCACCCCCAAGGGCCCAATAAAGCCAGCCTGAAAAATCCCATTTAATATAGTGCCGCCGCTAATGCTTTGGGGATTCGGTAGGAGGTGGGGGGGGGGGGATAAATAAGCTTTGAATGGTCATTACATCCCTCTGTTCAGGTACGACCAAATAATGGCTCCCTCTCTCCTTGTGTTTTAGCCGGCAGATATTGCCTCGTCACCGGATCCGTTGGGCCAGTTAAATCTTCCACGAGATTACACAGTTCTAACACATGACAAACAACTGACCACTTGGCTTTTATTCTGTAAGGTCAATTTTTTAACTTCTTTAACGATAAAGAAAAAAATATATATAATAGTAAGTTTTATTATAATGCATTTTTAATAGTATTTTTTGACATGACATTCTTAAGTAGGCGGATTCCCTCCAAATCGACATTATTAAAGATTCGACTCCGCACACACACACACACACGTATATATTTACTAGCTATCCCGTCCCGGCTTCGCCTTCGGTCTCAACGTAAATTTCATTTCTTGACTGAAATTTTCTAACTAAATTTGCGTTTTTCGACCTTTATAATATATACAACAAATCGTACCTGTCGTAGAATAAACAAAACAAATACAAATTCGAAATCGTTAGAAAATCATATCTGAAGGTGTTTTTTTTTTTCACACTTTTAAATACCTTTTCATTAAAATATAATGAACATTCAAAATACCCATTCGTATAATATGACAAAAATTCAGTGTGTTTTAATAAAAAAAAAAATAAACAAATATAAAATGGAATCAAATATCGAAAAATGGAATTTTCCTAATGTAACGCTTAAAAAAGAACTTAGTAATGAATGTGCCTTCTCGGTTTTTGAAGCTATTTCTTTTCCGTAAAGATCGCTACTCCAAACAACCTGGAAAACTTGTGGTTATTGACGGATTACGTTAGAGAACGCCCATTACTGGTTCGCCGAGGTGAGAACCGTTAATGTCAACTCATTTAAAACTTTCTTACGATAAATACTTTACATAATAACTCAAAAGAAAAGTAAGTGTCTTCATTGGCCTTTGAATTATACTATTTGAATTTGAACTTGGATTTAAAATTGATACTAGAAGTGTGCAGCGATAGGGAAACAATCAATGCAAAGAAGTAAATAAAAAATTAATAAACCAAAAAAATATACACAAAAAAATAAGGTTTTGATATCTACAGGAACACAGAAAAAATCTTTACTCACCATTGTCGCTATATCGATGTTTCTGTGTATTCTTCCGTCCTCAGGATGTTTTTCTTATACCATCTTTTTTTCTTATCAAATAGTTCATTTTATCATATATTACTCATTATGCCCTTATATATCCAAAAAAAATATTTCGTCTCATTGTTGAATTCTTTAATTAGTAACCAGCTTTCTGGTTGTAAACACTAATTTCCACTTTACTTTCTGGCCAGCATACGGTGTACTCGTATTCGTCATAAAGATGAGAACAAAAATTAAAAAACTTTTCTTTTTTTTTTTAATTCTTACAGAGTTCATATTTTCCTAAATTATCGCTTTATTCGAATATTGGAACGAGGAATATTCAACGCAGTAAAAATACCATTGTTATGTATATTTTGAATAGGTGTAGCCGTTTCCCGAAATGACAATTTGAGTTTTCAAATAATAGAATTTTAGTCTCAGAAAAATTAGAGCTATGCATTGCACTCATTTAACTTTCAAAAGCAAATTGCAGCTTTTGAAGACCTAAATAATTACCTAATTGTTATATAGGAGATATATAACAAGTCAAGTTGCGATCCTTTGTGTAATAATATGAGTAATTCAAAACCGATCTTATATGAAAACATTTACCCTTAATATTTTATTTTGGTACCTTAATTAACTATATATTTTTGGCTAGTCTGTAACTAAGATATAAAAAAATAATACTACTTTCAAAAAATAAGCAATTCAAAATACAGTTTGGTATTATTATACATATTAAATTAAGTGTAAAATAAATATTTATAATATTTACATTCAATATGTATAATAATACCAAACTGTATTTTGAATTGCTGATTTTTGAATTTTTGTGTGTTTTTAGAACTGAAGATGAATGTATAACATTCGAAACTAGTTTTCAACAAAAACAAAATTATAGAAGTGGCAAATAATTTATCAATCTCTAATTAGATTGATCCTTCTACACCATCATGCGGACGTCAACTGGATCATTTGCAATGCTGTCTCAAAAATCGTCTTAAAATGGTAGTTTGTTGTATTCCTATAAGTTCTGAGTAGAATGCGAGGGAAATTCGTGAAACGATTTTTAAATATATGAGAATATCACAGCCATGAAAAAAAAGAAGGAAAAAAAATGAAAATTGTAATTATTAAAATTTGTAACGTAACTTTAGAACGACACTTATTTTGTAACTTTTTTCTTTTCTCAGGATGCAGTGGTTATTTTAGATTAATTAAATACAGTTGTCAATAAAGAAATAAAAAAAGAATCAAAACGTGTAATTATTAGGGTTGTTAAATGTTCAGTACTTCAGGAAGTTTTTAAAAAATATGATATCATCTTTAGTATTTTATCATATACTATTTTAATATGATATCATGAATATCATAAGTCCATGTAAATACGACCACGTTAAAATATCACCCGGCCCACGCAAGAAAGCGCAAAAATGATACAATAGGACACGTTGAAATAAGTTTGTTTCAGAGCAACATTTGCAATATGTGCCATGGATTTTATCTTACTAATAGAATTTTAAAATAGCTTGATGAATAAGAATCTAAAAAAACATAAAACAGAATTTAATTTTTTACCACACAAGTAACAATCCTATGACGATATAGGATTACCGTAAACATTTCGGAGTTTAAGACCGATCCAGAATGGCTCTTGATCTCGTCTTTAGGATGCCCATGGGCATCAAATGTTCTCCTGTAACACTGATAGCCTAACACAAGGTGGCAGTTCCGACATGGAGTTACATATGTAGCAAGAGCAGTGCGTCAATTAAAGGTACTTAATAAAATCCGTTTATTTATATTAGCATGTAAACAAGGTTTTATACAATATTTATTTAATACTTATATTTGTAATGAATATTACACATGTCATCGCATTTTTATCTCTCATCGTATTTATTCATTATTTTAATTTTATAAAATTAACGTTTGTTTTATTTGATTCAGCTGTTACGAGGTATTTGTAGCCAATACAAATTATTATCAGCATGTTTTTTTTTGTTTTGTTTTTTTACATTTTTTTTTGTAAATTAAATTTAATAAGAAATAATTCAAATGTGTAGTCATTGTTAATTTTTCAAGTTATAAAGACATCGGATTTATGCACAATTGTTGACTATGTTAGCCTTCTTTCTTTCTTTTCTACAATTGTCCAAATATCTCTCCAAATATTAGTATATTTAGACGCAATAAAACCTATATTTATTCTGTATATTCAGGTAGGCGTATATATTACAACACTTACATGATTTATTGAAAACGATTTTTTAATAATTGATTTTGTATTTGATAGTCTTAAACATAAAACAAAAACTACGAGGAAAAAAAAATTCATCCGTTATTGACTTCAGAACAGAAAACCTTCTTAAGTAAAATTTTTCATTTCCGATTTGATAGCTCTATTATTTTTCCTACTATTTTTTAAAAAATATATATCTGCATTGTATATTTTACTTAAATTGTTTCAAACCATTTCTTTAGTTTTGCGTTCTTATTTTTAGTATTTCTCATTTTATTTTCATCAAGTAAAATTGTTTCTGAATAAAAAAAAAGGTTTAAAAATTTCTGATTTTATTACGAGTATGTAATTTATAAGCACATGTACGTATTTCGTAGACACGACAGATTGAATATTGTCTTTTTGTATATATTTGTCAAGAAACTCATTATTTATTATATATTTTGATGGAGATTAA
The DNA here is from genome assembly GCA_948150685.1 of Rhaphigaster nebulosa. Taxonomy (NCBI): domain Eukaryota; kingdom Metazoa; phylum Arthropoda; class Insecta; order Hemiptera; family Pentatomidae; genus Rhaphigaster; species Rhaphigaster nebulosa. The sequence goes on from OX411307.1 coordinate 104,294,899, forward strand.
TTTGGGCGTAGATGAAATCAAGGATGGTTGGGGCGCAAAACTAATAATAAGGTAATATACGTACCAACTGATTTAATTTGTGCCGACTTTCGGCGTAAGTTATAGCCCTTCGTCAGGGCGGAGCAAAACAATATATAAGAAATAAAATAAAATAAAATAATAGAAATAGTAGGAATGCATAGGGGAATATGATAAAATAAAATAGTACATATATGTTTGTTGATTTAGGTGAATACTTTAATATATAAAAATAAAGGCAGGCTGTTGCTATTTCACGGATTGCACTTAAATATGACAGTATATGCATTTTAAATAATTTTAGTATGTGTATGGTATTTATTAGCATATTTAAGTATATTTAATTCTGTGATATGTTATAAATTGAACTAAATAAGGGCCTTGTACAGAGATGCCCGAGGTTGGCTTGTAGACCGAAAATTTGCATCGTAATAAATAAATTGGTGAGATAGCAACAGCCTGCCTTTATTTATATATAAAATAGTAAACATAAAAATCTAAAATGGCATGTGATATGAAAATATAAAAATTATATGTAAACATGGAATGTGAAAAGCATACATAAAAATATCGAATGCAAGAAAAAAAAGAATATACAGTTGGATGGTAAATAATGCAGTGATAGTAGTATTTTAACATAGAATAAAAAGAAAAGAGATAAAAATAGAAACATGAAAGCAAAAAGACTTAAATAATTAATTAATAAAATAATTAAAGTATATTAAATTAATGTCCCCTCCTGATCACAACCACAACTCTCTTTTTCTCTGTTATAATCATGGTAAGCAATTATCTTTTATTTTAATTATTTTGTTGTTAGAACTTTTTTTGTAATATATTAATATTAAATAAAATAAAGCTCCATATTAGTGATATTTTATTGCATAATTTTGAGTTGTATACTTTATACAAATTCGGTGTTTGGTTATGAGTCATGCAAATTCAACAAAAAATATGAAAAAATTAATATCAATTCTATTGATTCAAAAGAAATATTTTAATTTATATAAGATTGCAATTAATCTTTGCCTTTTATCAATAAAAAAAACGTTTTAATTTAACCAATAATCACATATAATTGCCATACAAATTTTTAATATTTTTATAATTTAAATTATTATTACATTTAATTGGAATGACAATCATACTTAATATCCAGGTAATAAATAATTAATAATGAGTTGGGTTGAGGTAGGGTAAAAAGGTACAAAGAAATACATTTTTTATTAGTGTTTAAAAAGCAATAAAAACAATAATATTGTACGAAAGACTAAATGTGGCATTTTAAATTAAATATATAATTGTATTTATACATAAATTATTTTTAAATAAAAACAAATAATATGCAATATGAAAGAGATGCGTCCAAACTTCAAAAGTCACAATCAATCAAACGAATTAATTAAAGCGGGTTAATGATAAATGTGGATGAGAAACTGATTTAGATTAACTTCTGTTTTATTAAAGGTTATGATAAATTTTATACAAAATAGCTTTGTTTTCCGTTTAAAGAGAATTCTCCCCCACCAAGAATTTATTGTTAAATTATAACTTATTAAATACAATTTTTAAAAAACTGTTGTGTCGCTTCACAACTTTCAATTACCGCGCTACTTAAAATAAATTTTAAAAAATTCAATTTAGTTTCCATGGAACCATTTATTTATCATTAATAATATAAAAGTAAAAATTATTAACTACAACAATCACTAAAATTTATACGTTTTTCGTCAGTCTCCATTACCTTCTACGGCTTTATATGTTAAATATTATTTTTTCTAAAATCTTCAGTTTTTCAAAGGTATATTATACATCAATATTACTACTCTTATTTCCGGAAATTTGTTTTAAACCTGCGAAAATATTTCTCCTTTAGCTAATTTTCAAATTATTTCATAGTTTATATTCATACATTTTTTATAACTACTAACAATGAGATATGGCCAATTATTGCTAACAAACAAAATTAAAGGTACCTTAGATGAAGAAATTTACACTTCATTATGAGTTCGATCAAAATTGTTAGAGGCTTTTTAATGAAAATTATAAACCGTGTAAAATCGATGATATAAAGTGGCACTTCTGGTAAGTCGATTTTGGCGAAAAAGTTGCTGTAACATCAAAGGCTTATATCTTCCTTAAATAAGCAATTTGTTTCCTACAACTTTCCGTTTTGGAGCTAGACTTACCACATACACAGACTCACATACTGGCACAGACCACTTTGCGAGACTTGGTAAATAACCAAATAGGACTCAGGGGACCTCAAAACGTATGCGCTGTAAACTCGGATTAGAAATCTTTCACGATCGCAATACTTTCCCTCACTACATATTTCATTTTCGTAATTAAAATAAATCCATTTATCCACTAATATGAAATATAAAAATGGGTTTTAATGTGTATTTTATGGGGGTTTTAGTGCCGATTCAGATAGATATTCAGACAACTGCTTGGTTGAAATTGGAAAAATTAAATGCAGCGGTATAAAAATTAAGTAATTTCCTTTTTCCTTTTTTTTTTTTTTTTTTTTTTTTTTTTACCATAAATTGGGGTAACTCTAAGACTGATGGGGTAATTTTCAGATAATCGTTATTTCAAATTTGTACTTGATTGAAGCGGGCTCATTGTTACCAAATTTCGTTTAGTTTGTCTATACCAAAAGACGGTAACAATGAGCCCCCTTAAAAAGTTCAAATTTTATATAACGATTGTCTTAAAGTTATCACGTTGGTCTTTAAGTTACTTCAGTTTACGGTATCGTAATCTAATGCAAAACTAATTCCAACAGTGTTTATATTGAATTTTCAAAGTTTGATTACATTTTTTATTTATTATGTGTTTTAAAAAAAATGTCTTTAAAATTAGAAATTTTAAAAAGTAAAAACAATTCGAAATAAATTATGTTTATAAACAGTTTTCAGAGTGACCTCAATTTTTGAGTTAAGAAATATTTCTCAACCAAGAACAGTTACTATTATTTTTTTTAAATAATGAATAAGCTAATAGACGTTATTTTTTCAATACATTCCTAGGAATAAATAATTTGGCTGAAAAGTATAGTCATAGATTCAATTTACGAAATGCTCCAGATAAATTTATCCATGTGTAGTGCTATTCCAGCACACTAAGAAATGCATCAAGTAATCGTATTTAATAAATTCAGCACTATTTGAACATTACCGGTAGATCCATCCGGTCAGGCTTATAGCATTTTTAGATCAATTTTCTTAATTCGGTGAAATTGTGAGTGCGTATCCACGGTTTGAATCCGCAAGTGCATACACCAAAATCCACAGCGGATTACCGAAAGTAATTATCGGTTAAAGGTATCGTCCTGAAATAATGAACGTGATATCGAAAAAAACAAAAAATCTACTAACCTTGAGAATTCTTTCGCAATTATTAGCTTTCGGGTTATTCATATATAAATGGATTATCCACAATTTTTGTAGAAATGTTTCAAAATAAAAATATTCTTGACTTTCTCCTTTATAACCCGCAATCATCTATTTTAGTAATTTTATTAGATCTATAATCAGTATACTCCCATAAATGTTCGTGATTCTGGTTTGGTAAAACACCAATTCAGTTTTCCTCAATTGATGGATGCTTCGATACTTTTGCTTCGATTATTTGGTTAGAAAACTAGTCAGTTTGTTCTACAACTCCTATCGCTAAGCCATCGACAAGAAAAAATGATAATAAACTCATACTCTTGAACCGGAAAATTCCCCTTTAAACTTCAAAACGTTCTTTTAATTCCCGATTCTTCTTAATCATAGCTAAACTCTCCAAAATACACCGAATTTATCCAGTTATGAAGATGTGTTATTTTTTAAATACTATCCTATCTGAGGCTTGCTTCAATCCATTGCATCTAATTTCGCTTATGCTACGAAACGTATAATACCTATTTATTTTAAAGTGGAGCCATGATGATACTCTCGATAGAAGAGAAAGTCACCATATTCTCTCTTCCTGATTGGTTGCTTACCTTTATGAAGACTTACGACGTGGGTCGAAACTCGAGAAATTTACCGGCAATCATTTCCTTGGTTTTGAAGGAATTTGAATACCCTTTAGGCGTAGAAACTGTTAAGAAATAATTTTTAATGAAAAGCGGGTATATCAACTGTTGATAGAATTATCCTCAAATGTTGGACACCAAAACCATTTTTCCAAAATATATTTCAATTATTGAACGTCTTCGTGATAAATTAGTCGACTAAGAATCATACAGGTTAATTTTTGGATCATTATCCAAATCCATTATTTTTGGCTCCTACTCAGACGAGTGAGGAAAACTGAAGAGCTACTTGAATAAAGAAGTAGCGGTCTGGTTTCAAACAATAAATTTTAATAACATTTTAGGAAACCTACTATGGCTTCAAACCATTTTTAAAAAAATATTTCTATTGTTGTTGTGTTTTCTAGGACTATTATTGATTGTAAATAGTCCCAATAGGATAGCTATGATGATTTTTATTTTAAAAATGAATAAAGTTTCTGTTATTGTTTGTTATACGAAGAATTTCTAGTTCAAAGGAATTTGAAATTTTAATATTTGCTACGTCATAGCAATCAAATGACGTAAATTTATCGGTGCGTTTATGATTTTTACCATCAGCAGTCACAAGCAGCAGCAGCGTCCAACCCATGGGCATAAAGCAACCATGCCGGGATTACTGCGCGTGTGCGCCCCCACCCTTACCTAAGCTTAATCAATAGAGTATTATCTACTCCTCCTACGAATTTACTTAAAGCATCAACTACCTTGTCCAATGAAAAGAAAATGATAATTCTCTTTCCGTGGCGAATTACATTCACTTAAATATTTTCTGGGAGTTAGTATCTCTATGGGGAAAAAAGTTTGTGTTTAAAATTAATTTCATTGTTGTGCGTAGCATCACAAAGTATTTAATGTTCTAATATAAAATGCAATTAAGATTCCTTAATTTCTGGAATATAAAATACAACAGCATTCTTTTTCCTCCTCACTTTAATGAATTTTAATTCATTGATCTATGTTTTTATTAACATAATTTTAATTCTTATCTTAAAAAAAAAAATATATTCTTTTTAAAACTAATAATACAGTTTTAGAACTAGTATTACAACATAAACAAATTAAAATTTTGAAAAGGGTGCTTACAGCGATAGAAAAATTAAAATAGCGATGGAAAATTAACTAAAATAAAAAAAAATAAAAAAATTGAAATCATGTTTTAATCGATTTTATTCACAGCGCGTAGTTTGATTATAATTTTTTTTTAAACTGGTATTAAGTAATACTTTATAAAAAGTTTGTATTAGAAACATTTGAATTTTATTGTAAATTTAAATAATACCGTTTTTTTGTTGGCGTATATAAGGTCTCATTTTTCTTTCACCTAACTTTCTTATAATCCATTATTTAGATAAAATGATATATTTTTTTTCCAAAAGTATAAAATAATGCCGAAAAATCTTAGTATAACGAATTTTCTTCATTTTTCGCAATTTTCTTAATTTGAATTTTTCGTTGTTATTTATATTAAGATAACATTTGGACAAAAGCTAAATTGAATTTATCATCAATAAATTCGCTTCGATTTCAATTGTCTTATTTAGAAATTGTGGGTGCTTGACAGTTGAATGTAGTTTCAAATAATGATTATTGCAATATTTTTTGGATAATCGAAAATTTTATCCAAATATTTTATATTTCCGAAAATTTTATATTTCAATTTTCTGTCAATAGAAACAAAAAAATATCAATATTAAAGTTCATCAACGCAACTCCAGAATTATTTAAGCTTCAGTAAAGCATGAATACTGAGTTTCACCTTTAGAATTTCATTTTGATCTAGAATATTTCATGTATAAATGTTTACTATTTCTGAATTACTGAATACATTTTGAAGTCCTGTATTACTTGTAATGGTATCGATTTTTTGTAAACGGTCTCTAGGGATCCCGCCATCCTATAGGGTTTGCTGAGCTGTAATACATCATGTTATTAAAAAGGGGAATTATGGCAGACAAAATATTTCTTGATTTTCAGTTGATATCCGCATGATGGTATGTATAGAAGGATCAATCCCTAATTTCTTGATTTTATAAATAAATAATTCCAAAACAAATTGAAGCTAAATTATGAACCTTCTGTGGATTAACATTCAAGGACAACCCAACCGATCAAAACTATTATGGTAATTTGCAAGTACAGCGATTAAATGTTAAATTAGTTTTTTTCAAAACAATCCAATATTTCATACAATATTCTTGTTATTATACTATTTGTGAAACCTTCACCAATGTTGGTGAACTTCAATTTCCATAGAATGATTTATTAAATAAAATCACATTTCATAAAAATATTTTTGACGTTTCGGTGTACTATCCCAATCATCAGACCAGAATATCCTCTGCAATACATCACACAATTACAAAGTAATATTAAATTAAGAATAAAATTTATAATATTGTGTTTATAATATGGAATTTTTTTTTCGAACATCTATTGTACGATTTCGTCCTATTAATGAGTTAAAAATGTTATAACAATATTTTTATAGGAGAGCCCATAACATCCACAACTGAGCTAAACCATATTAGAACAGGATAAGCCCAAATCGACCAAACGATCAACAAAATTTGTACATTCATGAAACTTTGGTATTAACTTCGTATTGAAAGTATAGAAGTTATTACTGATTTTAGGTAAAAAATACAGAAAAATCACATTTTACTGGGGAACTATATAAGTAAGTCACGGGAAATCAAAAAGACATCAAGAGCAACGAAAAAGTTCATATTGAGCGATGGTTCGATTCCCCACTGAAAATCAGAAAGTTTATATTTCGTGTTTTGTTTTTTTAAGTAAGTTACGTTATTTATAAAATAGGAAGTGATCTCTCAAAAACTTTTCATAGTAATTAAGTTCCATTCATATCATCGTAAAGAAAATAAAATTCCCTTTAAAAAATATAGTTGGAAATAACTTAATCCATTGTAATGGGACTTTTGAGGGGATCCATAGAAAAAAGGCACTGTTTATTTGTGAATGTTTTCGTTAGCCTCCTATTGGGCTACAGATACCCTACCCACTTCTAGGAAAACTTCTGCTTTAATTTCGTATAAATGAAGTCGAGGTTTCTTTTGGGATGGGGATAGGGGCTGAGAAAAACATTCAAAAGTAAAGAGTGATTTTAAAAAACTTTTCGCAATTAGTCCCCCTCAAAAGTCCCCTTACAATGGATTTAGTTAAGTCGAGCTACATTTTTTAAAGGGGATTTTGTCTACTTTACGGTGATACGATTGGAACTTAATTATCATGAAATGTTTTTGAGTGATCCCTTCCTATTCAACAAGAAATGTGACTTTAAATACAAAAAACGTTACTAAAAAAAAAATACAGGAATCTAAATTTCCTGCTTTTCTGTGGGGAATCGGGCCATCGGTCACTACGAACTTTTTTGTTACTCTAGAGGTCTATTATTTCCCGTAACTTATGGAACACCATGTTTGTAGTTCAGCCGCAAAATTTGATTTTTCAGTATTTTTGCCTAAAATCAGTAATAACTTCTAAGCTATTGGCTGTATCGTCATGTGAGTGATCTCAATTGATTAAAAAAAATAAAATAAAAGATAACTTACTCGACTCAATTAATGCAATTTATTTTGCGAATATCCAGCCCCTCATTTCGACCCCTTCAGGGAGAGATGTTCCACGGAAATTCGAGCGGGCTCTGCACATTTCTATTCTTAATTACCATAAGGAAGTTATGACCAAAGTTTCACGAATTTAAAATCGTTTTTTGTCTATTTTTCTTGAGCTATATTAAGTGTTTACCGCTTGCATCTATATGTTTTGATTAATGTTATTCATCTCCTCACCTCCCACACGTTTTGTTCCTTACATTTATTTTAATATTGAATTTCGATCACTCAGAGCTATCCTTCACTGTAATTTATTATATATTAAAAAAATATGGTAGTAAATACTTATTTTAAAATTAGATCTATCCATTTATAGTTTGTTATTCACAGTGGCGGATCCACTGGGAGAGTGGAAGGGGAAATATCTCCTTCTAAAATAACTACTGAAAAAAATAAAATACGGGTAATTTAAAATATACTTATTAGTACCAATACTTATGAGTAACTGTGATAAATTATCATTAATTAGGTGTGAGGGAACCTTGGCTCACCTTGTGAGAAATTGATCTTCGATATTATCAAATATAATTACATAATTGTCAATTTCAATTGTTATACTTTATATTTATTATATTACTTTATTATATTATTTTTTAAACCTGAAGAAAACTCAAAATTGATTTATATGGTGCAGTAGTTAAGTCGCTGGTCTCGTACAAATGGAATCCTAAGATCAAAATAGTTTTAAATTGGTCCAAACCGTTTCATTTGTCACGGGTTATTATTTTGGATTATTAATTAGTTACTAATTACCCATATTCCCTTATAAATATGAATTTAAGGAAATGGGTCTGCTTAGCACCTAGATTTTATTTACTCGTCATCCCATCTTTTCCCCATTTTGAAATTTGGCATGAATCTAACCAATATATTTCGGAATAATCTAATTTTTTTTTTAACCACAAACTAGAATAACTTTTTCCAAATACACTAATTGCTTTCAGAGGTCTACTGATTCTACCTGTTTCGATAGCTAAGAGTGGGAGAACCTTTTTCAAATTGAAAATAATTAAGAATCTCCCCTCCCCTGAAATGTCCCAAAAAATTAATTTTCATACCCACCAACGTAACATTTGTACTTTGAGTAATATTTTTGGTAATTTTAACTATAGTTTTTTATTCAATTTTCATGCTTATCCTTATAACTTACGCTAAACTTGGCGATTACAGACATTTAGGTGATTATATGCCCTCTTCTTAATAAATCCCCTCTCCCCGCCCGGAATAAAAAATTTAAATCCTCTCCAAAAAAAAATCCTGCGTACGCCCCTTCGTGCGATCAAGTACGAATCAGGAAAAATTGAATAGTTTGGCAATTATTTCAACAGAAAATGATGTTGCACAATCTATTAATATTGATAAACTGCGGACGAAATTTGCGAAAATTAAAGTTCGACGCGTTTTTTTCATATAGTATAGGTTTTATTATTTGGTAAATAAACAATTTTAAAATAATAAACTGTAATTTGTATAAAGTAGTTTTATATCAATTTCATTTCCTATTTAGGTAAAAATATATACAACTCATATATTTTTTTTTTCTGAGTCACCATACCACGACCATTTCATACACACGACACACATACAACGCGCCAGTCCTGAATATACCCAGGAAACCTCCCAAATCATTATAAAAGACCAGTACCTCGATTAGTTCGCCTCAATGTATACGATATCAATACCCAAAAGTATTGCATATAAAGAAGATGGGAGCAAATTCATCTCAATGAAGGAAATATTCAGACCCCTTATATATGAGCTGCAACAAAATGGTGGCTAACTTGAGTATATATACCCATATCAATATACTCAGTGAAACTTCCAAATCATTAGAACAAGCCAACGCTATTAATTCACTTTAGTGTATACTATATCAATACTCAAAGTATTGTATATAAAGAAGATGGGAGCAAATTTATCCCAATGAAGAAAATATCCAGACTCCTCATATTTGAGCTTCTTGCATTCCCAGTATTTAGGAATTTTCTTTTCTGCCAAATTTTCTGGAATATTGATTATCTCCCTTCCAGTTCTGAATTCTGGAGAAAGGTTGTCCTTTCCTGCTGATTTCCTAATCCTGATTCTCTCTATAGCTATTTTAACTTCTTCTTCCCATATTACGTCCAAATCTTGGCCATTATCTTGTGCTTCTCTGTTAGGGAATTCGATTGTATTTGGTTTACTGTTTGGCCTGCTAATGTTAAACCGTAGTGTCTTTCCCATTTTTCTAAAATCTCAGTGGTATCGTTTACTAAGTCGCCATTTACATTTTTCACATTTCGGATACATTTTAGTCCAGTAACCATGTCACCTGAAAGGGAGGCATCAGATCCGGTAGTCCTGATTTTTCGCTTAGTTATTTATGGTTTTGGCCTAATGAATAATATAAGTTTTCGACCACGAGCGCCGAACGAATCCTTGTAAACCTTTCGCCCCGCCAAAAAAAAACAACGAAATTTTCTACCCTCTACAGTAATTTTCTTAATTTTGAACATTTTGTAAGTGGCCATTCAGAGGAATATATTTATCTTACGTTGACGAAAATATGGCTGTCCGAATCCGTTAGGGGGTGTCCGTTGCAAGGGATATAACTTACTATACTTCCAGGCCCGGAGCATTTAAAAATTGTCCGTTGGAGATGTAAGTTGCCTAGATGTAGTACCGAAGAAAATAAATCTACAAGATCGGTTACGAAACTAATTTGAAATCCTTCTCCATTCGCCTCTTCTTATCAACTTTATTCCGCATCCCCACAAAATTGCTAACAATTTCCGAGTTCAGAGACGGTACTGGTCGTAAATTGTAAACCTTTTTTTTTTTATACTATAGTAAAATTAGTCCTTCAGGGCCAAAATTGCCAAATACTGAAAAAAGGTAGTTAATTTTGGATTATTGATAATATTGCGCTCGGCGCTCGAAGTCATGGATTTATCATTGGGCCAACATTACAAACAACTCAGTAAAAAATTAGAACTACCGAATCTGACTCAAGAAGATACCTCCCTTTCAGGCGACAAGGTTACTGGTCTACATTGTATCGCTACATTGTCGAAGGTGTGTACTAAGCTTAAGCAATATGAAGCAGGAATGGTTATCTTCATATTAATAATCATTTGAACCCATTTTCTCCTAAATATTTTTATTTTTTTGTTTTCCTTTAGGTACATTTGTTTTTTGTACACAATTAACTGATGCGAAACTAAAATAGACTATATATATTCCTGTTAAAAGAAGGCCGTAATTTTGATTACGTAATTTAAGTTGCATTTATAAATATATTTACGTGTAAAATTTTTTTATTTTAAACACATACCTATGCTAGTAAATTGGATCGTATCTTACATCCAATTATATTTTTTAAAAACATACAAAAAAAATCGTATTTAATTAAAATTATGTGAAATTCATAAAAATGAGTCGGAAAAGCGCACTTGCCTAACAGGCAAATTACAATTAATTGTGAAAATAGGGATTGGATTCTTTCATTGAAGAACTCCCTCCCTCCATCCCTTTCTGATTCTCGTACGTATGTATTTAAATTAAGATTTAGTTCATTACTGTCTATTTTAGTGTTAAATCCTAAGTTTTTGCAACTTTTTTAATTTATCACAATGCACCAAAGTGTGTATTTTAGAACTTTTTGTGATTCCTAAAGTGAAAAATGACGATATGTTTGATAAAGAGAAGTGAATAGTAATCTCGATTGAACAAACAATTTTTCCCAAGTATTCTATAAAATACCAATCAATTACGATCATTTTCAGGAAATTAAAAAAAAGAAAAGTGTAGTATTAACTGTACTCATTTTTTCGAAACAGTGGTTGGACCATACTGTTAGTCCCCGAGGTACTAAAAATTAACCAAATTTTCATAATTTAATTTTTATTCGCTTTGGCTAATTTAATTATTAAAAAAAAATTATCGAAAATAATAGATAAGTTGATTTTTGAAAAAAAATCTTCCATATTTCAATCAGTCGAGTTGAAAATATATTTTCAAATATTTTTACTAATGTAGGCTTGCAAAAGAATAAATTAAACAACGATTGTAACAAAAAAAGTTTTTTTCAAAGCACTATAAAATTTATTTATAAAAATCAAATTTAGAAACATATATAAAGAACTATTCATCAAAAAGAACGATTTCTGCCACCTCTAATATAGGCTTCCACCTCTACGCTGCGATCTATAAGTTCGGCTAAAAGTGATACATTGTATATTTTCATTAGTATTGACTTTTAATTTATTTGAAAAATATTCCAATTTTAAATTAAAGTGCACGAATGTGATATCTGAAACCAACACCTATATATTTTAATGCGAGTTTCGTCTAATTTCTCGAGTGCAGTTGTCTGCTAACGAAATGCAGTACTATCTCTCGGTTGGATATAAAATGACAAAGCAAACCTTACTAAATCATTTACGCTTCCACAAAGGATTGATTTTAAGAGAACTACAAAGCAAAATAATATATTTTTGGATAAGTACAGTTTTGAAAGAAATCGGTATCAAACAGGGGGCTATGGATTAATCAACTTTTGAAAGAAAAAGTGAAAAAAATTACTATGGGCAAATTTCTTGTAGGTATGTTCAGTCTTTATTGAAAAGGATGATTTTTAACCTATATTTGACAGGGAAAAAATTGGTTTTGAAAACAAACTGAATAACCTCTAAACGCAGTTTCGAATGAAGAATTTTAATCCGTAAAAAAATCAATTTTTATGAAAAGTGGATAAATCAAATTTTGTTAGAATACTCCTCAAATACCATTGATAACAAGAATTTTTCATTTACTGATCACATCATCTTTAATCCGGCCACATTATTCCGTATAAACGGGGTTATACTGCACACAGTGAAACTTTTAAATCATTATAAAAGGCCAACACCTCGATTAATTCGAATCGAACAGTTCCGATTCATACCACCGGAAATCCTTCCTCCAATCAGAATACAGGAAGTTGGATTATCCCCGCCGCCGGTTGGGTGGGACCCCAACGAGTAATAACTGATGCGTCACGGGCTAATGGACCAGTAGCCTCAGCACACTTCGTCTTATCCTTAATTGGTGGGAGGCCGGTGATGTACTGCTACGCATCACTCCAACGCTCTGTTTAACAAATACCTACACAGAACTTGCTGAGTAAGTTATGTTTATCACAAGCATGAACTCTTTATTCTGATGCATTGCATGGCAGAGCGAGAATATGAAGGGCTAATCAATGGCTCGACGCTTTTGAGAAGACGTACGTGAGAAAAATGTTTTTATAAAACAAGGCTCAGACTTTTATTTACCCGAAAATTAAAGAAGATGTAAAACCTATTACAACAGCAGTATAGAACGGATAAGAGAGGTACATAGAAAACATTTCAGAGGAGCATATAGTACCATTCGCCCCTTACATTGTAGAAAGATCCTGCTTTTGCAGGGCTATAGAGCTCAGATTATGGTTGAGTACCTCGAGGAGGCTGCTGTCAGATTCCTGGAGTGTCCACTTCAAAATCTAGACCTTAATCGGATCAAGCATATTTGGGCTCTGCTTAAGCCACACCGGAATTCCATCCTTAAGTTGAAATCAGCTAAGATTGGGGAGGCTCAGACAAAATGCCGCAGAATTTCGTTAATGATAATCGTTTACCTGATGCAAATGTAAACTCAATGAAAATTTTCCATAGAGAATACCAAGTGTTGTGTATGGAGTAGCGTGATAAGGTGGGACTGAGGAGGGACTGAGGAGGGCGGTCCGCCAACACAGGAAAGGGGATGGGCGTAAAAGTGGAGAATAAAGAAAAATTACATTACTGAAATTGGAAATTTATATCAAACATTATTTTTGTGATTTGTGTATAACATTCTATGATCTTGATATGATCTCATAATGCATAATTTTACGGTGTAGGCTACTCTTATCTATAATGTATATTGCATTTTGTGATGTAACTTTAAAAAAAAAGTTAAGATATTACTTGGCCATAAATTCACTGTTATCAGAGGTTTACAAACAAATATATATCTATTACCATTTATAGTTAGGGCTGGGGGCGTAAATGAAGTGAAAAGGGAGCGCAAGAGATGTTGACTGCCGTGGGCGCACGAAGACCTTGGCACTCCAACAGTTATAAAATTCAGCTCATAATTATAATATTGAACTACAAGGTTCCATTATTATAGACGATATCGACATGATATTAACATTCCCATTGTTAATAGTCAGTTGACGTACGCATGATAGTATAGAACGACCAATCTAATTAGGGTTTGATAAATGATTTGCCGCTTCTATAAATTTGTTTTTGTAGAAAACTAGTTTCAAATGTTATACTTTCATCTTCAGTTCTAAAACACACACAAACATTAAAAAAACAGCAATTTAAAATTATTATACATTTGATCTCTGGTCATAGTTAAATTAAAAATTCATAAATGTTTTATAATATTAATTTATACTGCATTTAATTTAATATGTATAGGTATGGTATATGCATTTCGACGACACATAACTTAATATTTATAATAATTCCAAATTGTAATTAAAATTGCTGATTTTTTAAATGCTGGCTTTTTAGTACTGAAGATGAAATGTATAACATTTGAAACTAGTTTTCAATAAAAACAAATGTATACAATAGAGTGGCAAATCATTTATCAATCCCCATTATTAATATACTCTCATTATATATATTTTAAATTTTGATCATAAAATTACTATAATATCAACTATAATTGTATTATTATTCATACATCAATAAATAACATTTTTAGAAATTGTTTAAATTATTTTTGGTAATCTTTCAAACAATTTTGTAAAATATTATACATCGATGTATTAAAAATAATATAATTATGATAGATACTACAGCAACGTTAAGATTAAATTTTAAAATATATATATATTAACATAATATTAATAATGGCAATGTTAATTTTTTATCACAAGAGTATTTCTCCGATCTAGCCGGCAAAAAGTCGGTTTTCCCAAACGAAGTACAGGTGAGAAAAATATTGCTAAAACTAAAATGGAATAATGGAAGACATAAGATATGGTCATATAGTGTGATCCTGAATGAGTCAAACCAGTTTGTAAATACTTGCTTGAATGTGTAAATTGATTACCATTAATATAAAAATTGTGTTCGTGAGTGAACATTTCAGTGTTAATTTTTTGTGTTCAAAACTTATATTTAATAATTATGTAATGTGAAAGGTCAGGTATCTAACTTTGTAATAACATGAAATAGCTTATTTTAAAAGAGATAGGGCGAAAGGAAAAATACCGTTAATTTTTTTCCAATTTTTATAACAGATTTCAATATTAGATAATGCATTTGTTAAACTTCCCGATGATTCCCGAAGGAGTTTTTTTACCAAGCGAGTGTTCATGGTACCTTTAATTAATTTAAATTAGCCGCTAGAAACCGCTAATCTTGAAGATATTGCTTTCGGACGCAAATCAATGTGTTTTTGATAAATCATTAGTTTTTCAAGAAATTATGAAAGTTTAATGTTTAAATATTTAGTTATTTTTTATTATTTGTGGGTAATTATTATTTCATTGATTTCTAGAAAGAAAATAATTTTAAGGAAAGATCTTCTTGAAATCATTAATAACCAGAATTGGCCCAGTTTAGACAAAGAAACTGGAATTTCGCCCGTTTGCAATGCGCTTTAAGTATTCAGGGTTTTTGTTACGAAAATAAAAATAAAGGTTAGTACCTGCACAAAAAAAAAAAAAAATCAAACTAGAACAATTTGTGTAAAAAAATAAAAATAATAAATACCATTAGCTTATCAAGAAAGCACAATGCTACCAATTTGTTTTCCTATTTTAACATTGATTATTTTAAAACGTTTGTGTTTTCTTGAAAAAGTAGTATTACCACGTGATTCTACATTAAAAAAGATGTGAAAACAATGTATCACAGATTACATTAGACAAAATGTCCAACATTGCATTTTACGTTCATAGCGTGTTCTTAGCGCATGCAAGGCGCATTATTAAATATCAAGCGAGGTACCGGTTATTCATGAAATTTAACGTAGACATGGGGAAAAAAAAAATAGGGGTTCTAATTTGAAAAAAGCTAAAAGTTCGTGACGAATGCTCAGATTTGCGCATTGCGCATTGCGCATTTGTACACGATATGTATATGTATATCACTTTTAGGATTTAGCAAAGCATCCTCACTAAGCACAAACCCTGAAGACAGTCTGAGGGCTTGCTCTACGAGTGCATCCGAAAGCGATTAATTGCTGTAATTCGTGACAGGGGAGACAGCAAAATCTAGTAAGCTAATTTTAATTGAGATTGAATAGCTATTATTTCTGTGTATATCGTAATTTTCAAAAAAAAAAAAAAATTGGTTTGGTGCGCGCATCATACACCTTTCACTTAACAACCTATTTAAAATAAATTGTAAAAGTTTCCGTCTAGTTTCCATGGAAATTGTGTTTAGTTTTCATAGAAACATTGATTTTCATTAGATAATATTAGCAAGTAGAAATTATTAACTACAACAATCAATTAAGTACACGCGTTTTCGTCACTCTCCATTATTACCTTCTATGACTTAATATGTTAGATAGTTAAGCTTTTCTCAAATTTTTAGCTTTCCAGCGTTACATTATATGTCGGTATTAATACTGTTATTTCCGGAAATGTATTTTCAGCCTGTAAATATATTTCTTCTTTTTTCTCCTTCAGTTCATAGTGAAATTCTATTACAGTTTGTAAGTATCCATTTTTTATTACTACTAACAATGAGAGGCGGTTAATTATTTCAAATCAACAAAATTAAAGGTATTTTAGAGGGAGCCATTTTGAAAATTCAGCAATTAAGCCCCGTCAGACTATTTTAACGAGGAAGACCCAACTGATATTAAAAAAAAACATTTAATTGTACATTAATGTAACGAGTATGATAAAAATCGTTAGAGCCTTATTCCAGAAAATTGTAGAAATATGTAAAATCAATGATATAAAGTGGCAATTCCGGTAAGTCGATTTTTGCGATAAAGTGTCAGTAGCATCCCAGGCATATACCTATCTTAAATACGTAATTTCATTTTCGTACAACTTTTCAATTTTGAGTTAGACCACACACACACACACACACACACACACTCAAAGGACCTTAAAACGTGCATTTCCTTTGAAAAGTCGGATTCGAAATTTTTCACGAACGTATTACTTTCCCTTATCATATATAGGTAATTCATATGTAGGTATGTGAAAGTAAAAATTATAATTAATTTTAGAAGATCGAAGATTTTTTGTTCCAAGAATATCCACGTTTTCACATAGAGTCAAACCTGTTATTAAATATTATGATTATTTATAAATTTTTTATTAGTCAATCATATAAAATTAAATAGAACCTTTTAAAACAACTATTTTACAAAAACAGAAAACAAAAGTTAGTATGTATTACGAACGTTCTTATAGTCTTGCGTTAAATTTTAACAACAGCTTTAAAAAAAAGGTGGTCCGATTTCAATAATTAAACAAATTATAAGATTGACCGTAATATACTAACTGAATTTTAATGCTTTAAGTATACTTCCCATTGTTTTTACTTATTTATCTGCCAGTTTGGTGACGATAAACGGCTTGGTTTAGAACCGGAAATTTCCTGATGTAATATCACATGGTAATAGTATCCAAGTAAGTATCGTGTCTTCAGAAAATGTAGCCAGAAAAGACTTCATTCAAATAACACGGGGTGAAAGGAAAAGCTGAATCCAACTATTGCTGTGAATTTTGCCTTTTTTTTCCTCTCAAAATTGGACGATATGCAGAAATTGTTTTATTTGGTTTGATCAAAGCAGAAAATTCGGCTTTTAAACCTTGATATACTGTATCGGACTGTTGAGCTTAAAGTTAAAATCGATAGCCCTGCCTTCTGGAAAAAGATCAAAGAACAAAAATCCCCCAAATCAAAACATAAAACGCAATACAATGCATACCTTACCTTTTTTGAAGAAACCATGACCAATAAAGCGTTCGAAAGCCCTGTCATATTCCGATATAACACGCTTTGACTTAACATTGTACATGTTTCTTTGACTGCCTTTTACGTATTTAATATTTTATTACCAATTATATCTACAGCGAATCGCTATATTTCCTTCAGGCGTTCTCGTTGCGTTACGTGAGGGGTTCCCATAATTCATGTCGATGCGTACCACTTCCGCTTCCCAGATAACAGGGCGTACCACTATCTGATATTATGATATTAGTACAAAATATTCTCCTTTACTGAAAAATAAAAACTGATTTACATGAGTTTATTTAACTAACTAAGCAATATAAGTATATAACAGTGAGTTTGCTTATAAAAATAATAAATCGAAAATAAAGTTAAAATAAACAAAATCAAAAGGTTACCAATTTCACATAACAACAGCAACAGTAAGATCCACATAAAAACACCAAAAACTCTGCAAAATAAATGTGTATCTATCAAAAGTGAGAACTTGACATTGTGAAGAAAAGCATCAACATTTTTTAGTTAGAAGTATTTTCCTTATTTAGAATCAGAGGAACAAAGTTAGGCTTGATGGTGCTCAACTTGATTGTTAAGCCCCCTTCAACACTTAGTGCTGTTTCTTTCACCACAGTAGCCATCCTGAATTATTTTTATTAATTGTAGATCGTGATCTTGTAATTGATAAATTCAATAATAATTTAAAAACAAATTTTTATCCATAATTGAACGTTTTAAAAATGTGATTTTATCCATTACTTTTGTTTGCTTCTTCGGGTACCACCTGGAACATCCTTGCGTACCACCAGGTGATAATAGTATACTGATAATAGCTGAGACCTATCCGCCGCCATCATTTGCCCTTGGTATTTCCAGGGAATTGTTATACTTCTGGTTATTTAGTTGCTTTTTCTATCTATTTCGCAAGCATGGAGCCCTGCGTTGCTCACGGTTATAATAATAAGTCTGGTGAAGACAATCGTACAAACAAGCTGAGCTTTTTTTGGTAAGTTTTTATATTAATAAAAAATCAAATAAAAAATCGGCAGTATATCAGCAGAATCTCATAAAATGACATTGAAATAAATAGAAACCTAGGTGGTTTTGCAAATTAAATGTCGAAATGCAAGTCAAAATTTACTAGAAAAGTAAATAATAACTAAAAATAGGCGTTAAATGTAAAGAAGACTTTACAGTTCAATCTTTGTTAGTAGGTATCAAAATAGCGTGCCTTTTTTTCATCAATCGCTTGTTTACTATTTTACATTTAAAATAAATTATTTTGACTTGTTGTACTATAGATTAGGTGGGATATATAATCAATATTATTTTATAAAATATAATTGGTAAATGAAAGGTGCCAAAATTACAAATTATTAATTTGTGCAGGTAATTAAATTTAAGTACAGGTAACCTTGTGGTATTAAAGTCATATTTTTAACAGTTTAAAAAAAAAAGACCAATCTGTAGGCGTTGGGGATAGACTACTCGCACAACAGTTTGCCCTATTTTATGGTCTCACCAAGGACAATATGTTATGCTAGTAGAGGTGTTATGCTCCCTCCATACTATTATGAACTCCCTGGTTTGAGAACCTATGCGCTATGCCATAAAAAATGAAATGCACTGAAGGTTAAGAAAAGTGATTCAACAAATGATAATACAATGCAAACAGTGATGTGAATCTTTTTTTGTATTGATGGTTGACTTTATGGTAAATTAAAAGTGAGACGGTCCGTGTGGCGATCAAGAATGAAATGTTAAAACGTCGGTGAGTCGAAACGCGGGCATTTTAATAAATAGTTACCATTATTTTATTTATTATGACCGCTACCTGTACCATCTCCTTCTTGTGTGATATAAATCATATCAAGTGGGGATCAAATAAGAACTTATAAGTCATTCACGCTCTAAAAACACTTGAGTAACCACCACCTTGGGTAACATCGCAACTTGAGTTTAATTAACTTTATAAAACCAATAATTTACCATCAATTAGTTTATGATCTGGATCCACGCTGCTACAGGATTCTTCCATTTAATGAACTTTAGCTACTTCTCACATTTTTATTGGCAAATCTTCTCTTTTTTAGGTGTGGTTTCAAAACAGAAGAGCAAAGTGGAAAAAGAGGAAGAAGACAACAAATGTGTTTCGAAACCCTGGTTCGTTGTTACCCTCCCATGGCTTACCTCCATTTGGAAGCATGACGGATAGTATTTGTCCATCTGGCATGTTCGCTGCGCCCGAAGCTAGGTGGGGAGTATCAACAGGTAATTATTTTTCAATTTTTATTAAATATAATTTCAAATTCGAATATTGAAATACTATTACGATTCTAAAATGTTTACAATACTTAATTCTAGATGTCTACATTTAATCGACCATCAGCTTTAATTAATACAGCGTCAAGAATGTTATGTTGCTAAAACTTAGAATTTCTAGTCGCTGACACCTTATTACTTTTAATAACTTTAAAATTAAATATTCTAACAAAATCCAAACAACAATTACTACCAATTATTATTTACATTCACTAGGATGACAGTCAGAGGCAGATCCAGAGGTAATTTTTATGGGGGGAGGGGACTATTATGGTGACCACTGAATTTGGGATACTCGTATTGTAGGCCAGGATTATGCCATACATTTTTTTGAAATTTTTGTGTATATTTTTCCTTTGAAGCGTCAACCAACATCTGTCAATTGCTCAGAAGATGAGCCAAAATAATTAACCTTAATAACAAGGATATTACCCTCCATTACTAATGAATAGTAATTTATCATAGTTACTCACGAATGTTGGTACTAGTAGATATATTTTAAATACAGTCGTATTTTTATTCTCAGTAGTAATTCTGGTTGTGGAAATGTACCCTTCCCCTTTGTGGATACATCACTGATACCAACTGTGTACCTAATATTCCTCTTCATTATATATGCTTGCTGTCAGTTTTGTAATTTTGTATTTTTCATTTATTTATTGTAATTTCTTTGTGTTAAATGGATTCAATGTTTAATGTTTAATTCAACAGTTATAATTTTAAAAAGTGATCATAAAAGTAACTTATCAACAGAAGAAGATATTTTAGCATCTATAATGTATGAATTTAAAGATATTACGGAGAATAAAAAGCTTACTGTTCTACCTTGGAAGAGAATTCTGACGCTTGGAATAAAATTGCTTTGGCATTCAAGAGGGATTTTTCTGAATTTATAATGAAATACATAAGCTTCAGTAGGTTTCATTTAGCCAATAAAAACCAATGCAAATATTTTCTTTCAATTTAATTTATAAAATTTCGCTTTGCCACTGGCAATTTCGATACCTAATTTTTCGTAATTCCTGAAATAAAAATGATTACAAAAAGGCAGATCAGAGATCCTGAAATAAAAGATACCTAGGCCAGTAATTAGATAAAAAAAATAAAATAATAAAGTCTCTTTATCACTCTTAATGTCACAAAAATTGTTGGGCAGGTTTTAAAGACCGAAAAAAACAAGTCCCATGTCAACAAATATTCGTAAACTAATTTGGTATACGAACTAAAAATTATGTTTAGAACTAGCAATATAATTTTAATAATTGGCATGAGAAAATAAAATTATAAATAATTTTATAATATTTCAATTATTTATACAAAGTTTTCTTTCTTTTTTCAATTTATTGCCATTCTATTAGTTCTACCTAAAACATGAAATTATATAGTTAGTGGCAATTATATAATCAAGGTTTTGAAACCTTGAAAATTAGGGGAAAGTTTTGAAAGTTAGGAGAAAATAATATTTCAAAGAAATGTGGTGTATTCTTTCTTACGCTTGACTTATTGCTAGTCGTTGTGCCGACCTCATGGACAACTAAATTTTGGAAGAAATATTTATAACGGTACAAGATCTAAAATATTTAATAATTTGATCATTGAAAAAAATTTGAAATACATGTCGCGGTTTCAGAGCAGGAGAAGTTTAAAATTAAATTTTACATGAGGCTTTTTTTTTTTTTTAACTTTTTTTTATCATTTCATGAGATGGATGTTTTAACCAAACTTTCGGCTTGGTCTAAACTATCTTAGCCTAAACTTGGCAAAGCAATTTTGTGAATTTAATAATAAACATTTTTTTACAAAAACTTTTTTTAATTTAATATCTTTAAATAGACCACTTTTGCATAAAAAATCGCAGCAGTCAATGACGTAAATCGTCTCTGTTCACCACGTCGCCCCCTCGCACAGTGCATCGAGTATAGCGAGTTTGTTGGACATAAATCTATTGATTGAGGAATCTTATGGGAAATGCCGTTCTGATTATGAATATACCCCATAATAAGGATCAAAAATTACTATTTCACAAATAGTAGCCAAAAAAAAAATAGTAAAACAGATTTTAGCAGATTTTTCTTTAAGTTTTATGGGCACAAATGATATGAATAATGTTACAACGAAATTACAGTTGTTTTTTTTTGTATCAAACAAAATCAAGTTCAACTATTTAAAACGAAACATTTTACTGAAACCAAGACGCCTAGCGCTCACATTTTTGGCGGTTCCTAGTGACACTGTCCAATTAGCTATTGAAAGCCAGGCAAAATAGCCGACTAATGTCTGATTACTCTTGCCGTGATTGTTCATTAAACTCTCCACATGCAACAGCGAACTAAGTTAACCAAAAACTATAAGCATTCGATCGCCCTTTTCATGAAGGAAATATATCTCCGCACAGCTGTGCGTTCGTTGAAGAAAATCATAGAACTATGATAGTCGCACTCAGACGCAGCTCAAATTATACTGAAAATTAAAGCTAATACGCAAAGTAACAAGAATATGCAAAACTCACAAAACAATATTAGACGATTTTTTTAAAAGCTTCCGCATATCGCAGTCTTCCAGCTTTAATGTGGTTGACAATATTCTCATTGCCAAGAATAGTTTCAACTTCTGTATTGCTACGTATTCACCATATACATGCGTTTGGCATCTGTTGCAGACAGGCACGTTTCTGAACCGTAACATAATACTGGTCTTAGTACCTTGGTAGCATACCAAAGGTTTTATACAGTTTTATCTTGGTGCTTCTTGTGAGCTGTAGTGACGCAAAAAGCTGAATATTTGCATAGAAGGCCCAGTTGCCAGCCATTATGCGCTTGGCAATTTCATCACTTGCCAAGTTGTCGCAGTTCAGGCACGAGCCAATGTAGGTGAAACATGGGATGTTTTCAAACTTGAGGTCAATGTTACCGACTCTCACTTTATGGTTGTCGGTACTCCTCCGATTCCCTCTTGAGGACATCACCATGTATTTAGTCTTTTGCTCATTTATTCGAAGGCCCACTTCTGCTCATTTTCCCAGAATTATTTCACAGGCTTCTTTGAGTGCGCATGGACTCCTCCTAGCCACGATGCCAATATCCTCCAAAAATGCACAGACTTGCCAAATACTGAACATCACCGTTCTGGTTTTTCAAACATTTCAACCAAGTGAAAAAGAAACCTTTTTTTTTTTTTTTTTAAGAATGACTCCTATTTATTTATTCATGGTGAGCATAATTATGTTCTGTTTAGTATGAAGTTCGAAAAATGTTGTGAGGATTTTGAAAATTGAAAGGAATTTGAAAAAATGAGTACCTAGGGGCAAGGACAGAGTTTGTTATTTTTTCCGTACGGGAGCAAGGTAAAAAGTTTTGTGTAAAAAGTTTGGGACGCAATCATCCACAGTTGCCCCAATGGCAGTAGAACTATCTTAAATTATAAAAAACAGAAACAAATAAAAATTTGGAGACAGAGTAGTTCTGCTTCAAAGTGACGGTGTGTTAAAATTCAACATATATTCTTTACAAATATTTATGCATAATAAATGGGTGAGGGAGATGATTTTATGATCTTCATTCATTTTAGACATCATGCTCAAACTTCTTGTTTTGTGACCTCCCATCCTGTTCCTAAAACAGTTTACACTTCTATCAAAATTAATTTATCCTTTTCCTTTTTTAAACTAACTTTACTCCATCATAAATCCCACTAACACAGTCTTTGCTATCTCTATAAACGGGTGGCCCAGAATATTGAACAATTCATTTTTTTAACCCTTTGTCCAGTCAAATGGTAGTTATTGTAAAAAATCTAGTAGTCCATTTTATTATCGTTTCCTATGTTTTCGGAATTCTGAATCGGAATGTGGAGTTATCTAACAAAATTTCCAGGAGCGTTTTGAGATATTTGTAAAAAACAGCGAAATTTTCGCACTTTCTTATGTTTTTCACTTATAATTCAAAATATGTGTGATATTGAACAAATCATTCCCACCTTTCATAAATTTGACACAGTTTGAGCTTAACTGCAGCTCTGTAAGTCCAAGAATTTGCGAGGTACAGCACTTCAAATTTGAGCCGAAAATTGGGAAAAATAATGATCCTAAGAGGAAAATCGCTAGGAGTGAATTTGTAGCAAGTCTATCTAGCACAGAAAGACACCTATAGATCCAGTGGTGGACTCATCAATTGCAAAAAAATAAAAAATGAGAAAATTCAATTTTGGGATGATTGAAGTTTTAAAAAATACTTCAGGCGTCGTTCAGCACTTGAATTGAAGGTGAATAGTATACTACA
This sequence comes from Rhaphigaster nebulosa, assembly GCA_948150685.1. Classification (NCBI taxonomy): domain Eukaryota; kingdom Metazoa; phylum Arthropoda; class Insecta; order Hemiptera; family Pentatomidae; genus Rhaphigaster; species Rhaphigaster nebulosa. The sequence continues at coordinate 104,319,203 of OX411307.1, forward strand.
GCTTCACTCCTAACAATTTTCCTCGTGAGATCATTATTGTTGTGTTTATATTAATAATTATTAACACTGATCATAATTAGATCATAGTAACGTTAGTATATTTATTTTAATCATACAAATATGTTACCACATGTATCATGTTAAAGTCACTTAACAACCTGTAACCTCCTCCAGCTCCCAGTGTTGCCTTCCCATTCAGTGTCGTCACCTAAACTCCTCAACATCTCCTCCCTTACAAGTCCAAAATCTTGCGGGGTTTGATAATCCTAGTAGTTTTTTTTGTTTAATTTTTTTTTTAATTATTCTTCCTACCTGATCATTTCTGGCATACGGGGTTTCAGCAGCAGTGGGGTATTACGTATGGGATGTACGTATGCCACTACCGCCAATAAAATTCTGAATTAATTTTTAAACTATTTATTTATTATTGTTATACGTAATTTAAGAGTATCTTTAATTATGGGAACAATATTTGGATATTCTATGGTGCAGTCCAGTGCGCGGCTACACAACGTTTACTGATGGAGCTGCACCTTTGTGTCCTTCTTTCCTGATTCGTGTAGTCAGGACTGGCTTTGACTTGCCACTCTAAGCCTCCTCTCTGCACTCCCCAGAGCCGCCACTAGACTTCAGCGGTTCCTCCTCAGGCTGTCTCAGCGGCGACAGCCTCCTCTTCTTCGGGTGGATGGGTCCTATCCAGAGTGAAATGTGTGGGACCCACGACCTCTCTCCACCTTCCTATGTGTTCCATAAAGAAGGGGTAATTTTCTTCCTCTACCAACCTCCGGAAATCGGCCTCGTCAAAGGCATAAAGTCCGGTTTTCCTGGATAGCCAGGCTCGATGTCCATCCATGGCGGCGCAGGATATTACTGCGTGCTCGGCTTTATCAGGCACACCGCAGTTGGAGCACCTGGGATCGATGTTATTGCCCTGCTTCCGCAACTTCTCCCGGAAACCCCCATGGCCTGTCAGAATCTGTGAGGATTAAAGTTATCCTTTATCCTACGTCTCAGTAATCGGGATGGACCCGCTTCGCCGCTAGCCTGGAGTAGACGGTAGGAAAGAACTTCTTAAGGGTTGCAGCCTTTTCAAAAGTGACCCACCGTCTGTTCCACTCATCCAGTAAGTCCTCCCTCAATACCTTCTTCCACCTACCAGGCCTCTCACCTATCCTCTGCTGCAGCCCCTCCGGAATTGCATCAAGGCATTGCCTCTTAACATCGAATGTGATGGTGTCCTCTCGCAAAATGAGATCCAAGGGCATCTCTCCGACCAATGCCTGCACCGCATACACATGGTTCTGTATGCCTTGGTTACCCTCAGCAGTGCCAGTCTCTGGATGGTCGCCAGCTTCTTCTTCTGCGTTTGTGTGAGGCGTTAGGGCTGGCTTAAGGTTCCAGTTTTCTCTGTTTAGTCCTGAGGGTCCAGCTTGTTGATCACCTGTCCTGTCCGTTCTCTCTTCTATGGGAGTCTCACTCTGCATCCTCTCAAACCTGACGCTTTTCCCCTTCGTATGGGTCCCGGCTGGCTTTCGTGCTTTCCCCTTCTCCTTTTGATTTCTATTTCCGGGAGCAGATACAGACCCAGGCTTCTCGCTTGGGTTTGCAGGGAATTGCCGTAGTTGCGTCGTCCTGTGTCCTGCTTGGTGTGACTGTCATGTCCTGTGTTATACTTGGTGAGAGTGGGTAGGTCCTTAGCCCTGTCTGGAAGGGATTTTCTCTGATCCTGTATGCCCCACTTGCGATTGTGTTGATCGTTAGAAGGCGACTGGGCTGGTCTGAAGGGAACAAGGCTAATTCTGTTTCTTCGGATTGCGCTGCCATTTGTCTCAACAGAATATGAGCGTGCTTGGATGAGTTGAGTTTTCACTTTGCCACTTGTGTTCAGATCTTTAATCCATATATTATCCCTAGGGGAGAAGGGCGGCAGGGGACGTGCTTGGCGAGATTTGTTATAGTTTCTTTCTATCCGTGTCCTCTGCATTTCTTTTTTTTTTTTCGATTTATTCACCTAAACGGATAGCAAACTTGAACTTGATTGTCAATGATGGGGACCGTGTCTCTCAATCGCCTGCCAATGGATAGTTGAAAAGGTGTGCATCCGTTTTCCAGTGGGGCATTCCTATATTCCAGACGGCCTAAGTGGTAGTCATCCTCTTATTTGATAATATTTTTAACTATTTTCACTTTGGCCTCGGCCAAGCCATTGGATTGGGATTATTTTGGGCTGCTAGTTACCAGTTGAAACCCATATCTTTTCTGAAATTCCTCAGACGTTTTTGAATGCCAAAATGGCTGGAACTATCGACTGTAGTTCATAATTTGTTTGGAAATACCATGGAGAGCCATGATGGCTGATATGTTTTCTATCACTTCATCCATTGACAAATTGGGCATTTCTGCCACCTCTGGATAGCGAGAATGACGGTCTATCATGGCTAAAAACCACTTTCCCCGTACTTTAAAGGGATACACCGCAGCTGCCTCCCAGGGATTGTTTGGAAAGTTCATTGGTGTAAGAGGTTCTCTATGATAACTTCGGCCTGTTGCGTATCGAAAATAATTTTATACAAGGTGTTTGATTTCTTTGGATATTTTGGGCCACCATACAATTGCGCTTGCCCTGGCACGACACTTGCATATACCGAGGTGCCCTCTGTGTAAGGCTTCTAGAACCCTGGTTCTTGAAGGCGGTGGTATAACGATTCTATTATTCATCAAGAGGATGTTTTCATGCACTAAAAATAGTAGTCTCTTTTAATAGTATGGGATAAGTTTATCTAACAGTCTACTCTGCTGAGGCCATCCTTCTGCTAAAAATGTGTCTTAACGGCATTACACTCAGGATCATCTTGCTGCTCCCTGATGATTTGGTTGTCGTATCTTCCACTTAGGTCATGAATTCTACAGATCACGAACAGGTCAGCTTCATATGATATCTTACAAGGTTGGAATGAAGGGTTTCTCGACAAATAGTCCGCCATAAACAGTTGCTTTCCAGGGACATGTATAATTTTGTAGCACTATCTCATCATTTTAAGTCTAAATCTGAGTTGGCGTGGTGACAGGTTATCCAGTGGAATATTGGGATCAGAGGTTTGTGGTTTGATTCCAAAGTAAATTACAGTCCAATGATGCAATCTTCCAGGTGTTGGCGACACTATAAAGCGGCTAGAGCCTCCTATTCAATTTATGATTATCGTTGCTCTGCAGGGGAGAGTGCCCGGGAGATGTAAGCTACTGGTCTCAAAATCCCGTCCTCTTGGCACGGAAGGGCACCTCCAATACCAAACGCAGATGCGTCAGCAGTCACTGTTGTGTTTAAGTGAGGTTTAAATACTGCTAATACTGAAGCAGAAATCAAAGTCTTTTTAAAATTCTCGAATGCAACCTCTTGAGGGTAGTCCCACACAAATTTCTTACCCTACTTAAGTAGCTCGCTGATACGTGCAACTAATTCTGTTTAGGGATAGCCTTGGATAGAAAATTTACCATCCCTAGTTGCGATTGAACCACTTATTATATATTTATTTATAGATATTTCTTGGAGGATCTATATTTTTTACTGCGCTGACCTTCTCTGGGTGTATACGAATGCCATATTTATTCAAGAGATGTCCCAAGAATTCTATCTCAATTTTTTGAATTTGTGTCTTCTTTTTTTTTAGTCATTCCATTTTTTTCTAATCTTGTTAATACTCTTTCGAGCCTCTCATCATGTTCTTTCAGTTTCTTCAAAAATTAGTATATCGTCCATTAGGCATATAACTCACTCACAGCCTTCCAGAATTTCCTACATTCTCCTCTGGTAGTATTCTGATGCAAATATCAATCCTAAAGAAACTCTAGTAAAGCGAAATCGCTCCCACGGAGTAATAAATGTTGTCAGGTTGCGTGAATCTTCATGGAGTTCTATTTGGTGGTATTCCAATTCTGCATCCAACGTAGAAAAATACCTCGCTTTTCCTACCAAGCTAAGAGAGTACATCATATCACATCAGGGATGGGATAAAATTCTCTTTTCACACATTTATTCAAGTGCCTAAGATCGACACAAAGTCTGATACCGTAAGTGGTGTTTTTTTATATTTTTTGGGACAACCAAACCATCAGTGAGCACAAACTGGTAGGTTCAGTGACCTTCTCAATAATTCCTCTTTGTTCCATATCTGCTATGTTGGCCCTAACAACTCTCCTAAGAGAGATAAGTATGTCTGGATGACGTGATGGCAAAAGGAGAACTATTCTCTTTAAGAACTATTTTTCAAGCACCTGGGATTTTGCCAAAACCTTTGAAAAGTTTTGTTTTTTTATAATATTGGGGTCAATGCCCTCAATGTTTTTTATTTCGTTTAAACGGGCAAGTAAATGTAATTTTTCAACTACATCTTTGCCTAGAAGTGGTCTTTATAGGTTTACTATATAATATATAACATTATAAATGGTTTTTGACAAGTATGAAATCTTTTGCCAACACATTTAAGTCTGGCCCCATTGGCAACTGACAATATTTTATTAGGGGTTCTAAGGCCCTCAGTTTGGTGAAGGTACTTGACTGGAACAGTCGATACATCACTCCCCATGTCAATTTTGAATAGGACTTGCCGCTTACCCGCCATCAGGTGGACCCTCCAAGCAGTGTTATAATCTGAACCGTTTTCCTGAATAATAAAAATGGATCCTGAGGTTGAGGAGTCATATTCTAGGTTTTGTTGGGCCACTTCCTCAATCTCATTCATCTTATACACCTTTTTAGGAGCCCCTGCTTTTCCATAATTAGGGGTTGCCGGATTTTTCCTCAGATAATGATGGTAAGCTTTCATAAAGTGACCTACTTTTTTACAATAATGGCATTCAGAATTTTCGGCTGGACATTTGGAATGATCATGAGGGAAAAAGCCACAAAACGGACACATGTTTTTAATAGGTGTTTTGGATCCTCTTACTAGGTCAATAGAGGAGTCAGGCTTGCCTAAAGGCTCCAACTGTTTTTTAACCCCCTCGGATTGTTTAGCTAGTCTCACAGCAGACTCTAATGTAAAGTTTATGTTCATCTGCATCTTTTCGCTCAGTTTTTGTCTGAAATTTCGACAATTATCCTGTCCCGAATGAGTTCCTCCTTTAAATTTTGGTAAGCAGATTTTTCTGCTAAATTATGCAACTCTGTAATAAAATCAGCTACGGGTTCCCCAACTAGTTGCACCCGACTATTAAATTTAGCCCTCTCAAAAATAACATTAGTTTTAGGAAAAAAGTAACCATCAAATCCCTTTAAGACAATGCTGTAATCAATCAGAGCTTTCAGCCTTAGTCAGTTTGAACTAGACCATTACAAGTATATCATCTGCTTTAAGTTGTCCAGTAAGTAAATAAGAGTTCCTGTTCCTCTTCTGGACATTTGTGTAGCTGCGATGCTGATCTGCATCTCTGGAACCTTCTTTTCCATTTGGGCCAATTCTGGGGAGCCGAGAAGTTGAAGCCCTCTGGAGACACTATATTATAGGCCACAAATTTTTCCATTATTCAATAATAGTTAAGTTCGCTTGATAACTACCGGTGCCACCATGTTGTATTTATAATAATAATTAATAACACTGAACATTAAACGTTAGTATATTTATTTTAATCATACAAATCTGTTACCACAAGTATCATCTTAAAGTCACTTAACAGCCTGTAACCTCCTCCAGCTCCCAGTGTTGCCCCCTACCCTCCACAACATTATTTTCCCCAAGGTTTGGCCCAAAATTAATATTTCACTTTTTGGAAAAAATTATCAATGTAGTTTATTGTATGAAAGGTAAGAAAGATTGTTTCGCTACCACATATACTTTTGAAATTATAAGCGGAAAAAAAAAAAAGTGCAAAAATGTTGCTGTTTTTTTGGAATCATCTCAAAACGCACAAGGACTTTTATTAGGTAACACCAGATTTGAATTTAGCACCCCAAAAAAACATAGGAAACGATAGTAAAACCGACTACTGGATTTTTGGCAACAAAATCTACCATTTGACACTCAGGGTAAAACAATGAGAGATGACAAAAGCAAAAATTTTTATTTAATGCTTAATTTAATAAACCATTAGAAGTTTGATAAAAATTTCATACTTAAGGTATGAAATTAAGTTTTATTTTGGGAATTTTTTATAAAAAACAGTGGATGTCTGTACCATTTGAACTTAGATTTCACTGATAGGCAAAAGAGAGCTATAAGCGTCAACTATTTTTTATGGAAATATGAAAAAATTAGAAAGATTTATTTAATAAAAATGAAAACTATAAATGTTTTATAAAAATATCTTTATTTTTTTACTTTTTTTGGCTTAAGACTTCCATTGAAGTCCTATACAGCCCGAAAACACCTTTATATCAATTATTATAAATATATATTACGTGAATTGAAGGCATTTGCTTCTACACTCCTGAAGACTGGACGTCATTTAGTCAAAGGGTTAAATTTCACTCCGATTTCCTCTTTCCTAAATTCATCAACAATTTCCTATATCATATTACTAAATCTAAACCTCTCAAAGTTCTGAGTAAGCAACTTCTTCTTTTAAATATTTTAAAATTCGCCAAGTTGTTCAACACATCTATTTCCTTATCATAAAATCACATTCCTCACCCATTTATTATGTATAGATACCAGTGAAGAAATTAAAGTAAATCTCAACACATGTATCCCCAAAAAAAAATTGTCAACAGCCAAACACCAAAAAACAAAACAACTAAATGTGAATCACTAAATTCACTGACCTAGATAGAATATTTACTTAAATATTTCTTGGTTAATGTTTTTAAATATATTTGTCTTTTTGTAATGGATACTTATGTACCAGCATATTTCTAAAGAATTTGCATTTTAAAACCTAGATTGAAGAATTGATGAATTTTCCTCCATCTTCCTGCATTTAAACGTAGTCTTTAAAGCATTTCATTCAAATGAAAAGAAATGTATTGATAACTATATGTATAAATTATAATTGTTTTCTCAATAAATATCCTTATGCAAGGATATCAACATGAAGAACAATGATTCATGATTGTTTTTAATTTTTTATTTGATTAGTTACCTTGATTTTTTACAGAATGAATAATTATTTGATTGTATTATATAAAATAATTATTAATTTTTGTAAATAATATTAATAAATCAAGAACTTATGTAATATCAATTTACTGATTAATTAAAATATACTCCTTGGCTTCTACAAAACTCTACTAGCAAACATTTTTTAAAAAAATAAAAAGTTAAATCTCGAAGTCTGATAGGAAATAAATTGATGGATATCACATAGTTTCACACTTCAGTTTAAAAAACTTGGATTTCATAAAACATTCCAAGGTCTTGGAAAGAGGTGATCGGTCAATATTTGGCAAGGTAGATATTAAAGAGCATCAATTTTTAAACTTTGGTCAATCACAGGATGAAAAATCATTAATTATAATGGAGCATTGGCTTACATTTAAAAATCTATTTATTATGTGACTTACAAATCTAAATTATTAATTTAGGTTTACTTTAATCATTCATACATCAATATTATTAAATATTCACTCATATTTTATTATTTTCACCTAGAATACCAATATTGCATACAGTACAAGCAGTTAATTACAAAAAAATTGTTAAATAAAATTCTAAGAGAGGTGTTTACTGACAGGTTTAAGCCAACTAAGTCAACCCACTGTCCCAATGGGAAGTTTCAGCCAGCTGTCCTCGCATCAGGCATCACTGAGTTCTTCTCTTCCCATTTCAACCTCAATGGCATCCAACGGTTCAGCAGTGTACCAGGCTCATTATGGAATAAATCCATTAGGTAAATTTTTCTTCTAATTGAATTAATGCTCTTGATTGCATTCATCAATTATATGTTGTGTTTGGGATTTTCTGATGTTAAAGTTATTGTTATAAGAACAACATTGAAGGGTTGAATTTTTGGGAACCTTCAAAAAGGTGATGAATTTTTAATTTTAAGAGAGAGATTCTGTTAATTCATCAGAAGTTAATATAAGGCTTATGTCAGCCTCATTATTAATCTAAGATTCGAATTATCAATGGTAACACAGATATATTTTTATTGTGTTAGAAAAATCAATGTCGGATTTACTGAATAAATGATACAAGAAAGGTATTTCCTTTATTTTTTAATTTATATGTTTCAGATCCTGTATTTTACGGGCATGAGACTAGTACAAGTGACACTTTGAATTAAGAGGAGAAAAACTAGACAGAGACTTAATTTAATTTTCTGAAGTATTCAGAATATTATTTAAATATCTATCAATGAAAAACGTGAATATCTTGTTTTTCATCAATGATCAATTGTAAATATTTAAAATAAAATAAAAAAAATTAAAAAAATACAGCTTAGTAATTCTAGAACATTTTCAATTAGGTGGAAAACTTTAGTAATTTATTTCAGCAATATGACAATTATCAACTTAAAATTGTTTTGGAGGTGATTTGAATTATTAAAAGGTACATACAAGGTTAAAATACCAGAGAAAACCATGGCAATATGAAACGCTACACAATGGAAAGTCAGTTTTTGTCAATTTACTATTAAAATGCCAAGGTAAGTGATGGACAGAAAAAGTGTATACAGGATAGTTTTAACATTAATAGCTTATGTAAAAAAATAAATGTCAGGATATAAAAGTAACTGAAAGAAGTGAGGATAAAGTTCTGTTATGAAAGTACTATAATATGAGGGCATGTATCCCGTGTATGTTGGAATGGAATTTATCAAGAGTATGTATAAAATTTATTATCGATAATAATTTTAAAAGATGGTGTAAAAATTATGAAAGAAAAGTTGTATGAAACTGTAAAATGTTCGATACACGTTTTGATTATGAATAATAAACGCTGTAAATATTTTTATTATTAACAAGACTGTACTATATGCACTAATAAATTATATGTCATTTTATTGTTTTTTTTTATGTGATGTGATTTACAATGACTAAATATATATTGAGATGAATGTAATCTTTAAATATTTAATATGATATTTAAATAGTTGTTTCTTGTCCACAACACTTAAATGTTCATTTTTTAAAATAAATTAATCAACAGAATCCATTGTTTTATAATTTAATAAAAATGTAAAAATAATATTATGTACCTGTACCTCCAATTGTAATATAATAATTTGTTTACTTATTGTTCGACTAATTTATTAAAGTGATACGACCTGTTAAATGAAACTTTGATTATCCTAATATAGATAGGTGATTCTGATTAATTAAATTTATTTTTAAATTTGAGAAAACAAATACTTTTCTTTTTTATTTCTGTAGACAATTACGACTTGAATTATATATATATATATATATATATATATATATATATATATATATATATATATATATATATATATATATATATATATATATATGTATATATTTATTATATGTACTAATGTGTAATCATAACATGGATGTTTTTCTTCCCATTAGTTCAATAATATGGTTTTAATTTGAATAAGAATCATTTTATGTCCAACATTTTTACTTACCAATCATATGGTCTGTTATTTAACAATATTTTTTTATTTTTTCACTAGGAGTGGTAACACTGTTTGGTCATACATCTTGATCTGTTCGCTCAACTCCTAGGTCATCCACCGAAATTTGAGGCTCTTCCGCAATGAAACCTCTACCTCAACTCAACTTCATCATCCATATTCCTCTATTCCTCACTTAAATTCATCTCCCTACACCAAACTCCCCTTCCTAAATTGCCACTGACAGATATTAAAAGCTTACTGTCAGCTTTCCTCTTTGATTTCAGATCCAATTTCTCTTATCCCTTTTGGTAAATCTCGTATCCAATTTTATCCTTCCTTAAAAAAATCTTTAATTTACAAATATCAAATCTTTATCCATTACCCTCTGTGCAATTAAAATCACACTTATGAACTAAGTTATTACTTGGCAAACACGTTGATGTAGAACTAATTAATGAAATTCGAATAAACTTTTCAAACAACCAATTGTGGTTTGCTCGATATGCTTAGTATAGAACAAGAAGAGCGAAAAAACCATCCCGGTGAAAATTCTCATGCTTGTACTAACATTATCTACCCCTCTTCTTCCTAACACCTTTTTTACTATACCAGCGCTTAACTTCCTAAAAACTATTGCTGCATTAATTAAAATTAAACAATAGCTGTGGCTTATCTTCCACATTTAATCCTCAAAAATAATTCAATATTTCCCTAATATCCCATTTCCTTGCTGGTGAAGAGTCAAATGCAAAATATTAGAACTTCTTGCAATATAGAACCACTAATGCTCGAGAGATAAAATTCCTGCATTCACTTCATTCCCAAAGTTACACTCTTTTTCTCCCCAACAATACTGCATATTGGCCAAATGATCCAAACCGTAATCCTAATATCCTTGCTTTCTACATCCATACATGGCTTAAAGCGCCTGCACCATTATCTTGTATAGCTACCATTGGCCATTGTATACTAATTCTAATCCTTTTTACAGTAATTTATCAAAGACTCAATGTCCCGGAAACTTCTATTAGGTAGATATCAGAATAGTCTTGTAAATCAGCAGTTTTTCCTCTATTGATAGATGAGAGGTTTCTTTTAATAATATATGTACTTATTCATGTATTCAGTCGAACTCTCGAATTTTAAGAATAGTATGTGAGTTCTATATTGATCTTCTGTCTAAGAAGAAACCAAGATATTAAATTTTGTTGGAAAAAATACAGTGTTATAGTATAGTATTAAAACGGACTGGCAGAAAGTATCTGCAGAAGAGAATCCTATCACATACTTGCATCCTGATTCATAGAATTTACTCCGCTATTGAAATGCTCAATAAAGGAGTAGTGTCTTTAAAGATATAAGGATACTGTTTTAGGAACTCAGGTGGATGGCAGGATGGCTGTATCATCAGCTATTGTTGCCATAAAGGTACCAGCAGTGATAGTGATTTTGGTGGTGTAGAAAATGCCGAGGACAAGACTTCGTATGGCACCTTGTAGTCCTTGGGTTTCTATGGAATAACATTGGAATACTCTGAGCAGTTCAGAAGGAACTTTTCAGATAGAAATGATTTGCCACTTCTATAAATTTGCGTCAACTGAAAAATAAGAAGTAAAGCGGTAGTGTTTAGGTAATTGGCTTTTGAACTTGAAAAGCTTGCACCCTTCAAAGAATCACTAGGAGAAGAATGATTCAAAAGCAATGAAGAAGTTGAGGAAAATATACACAATAGGCTGACAATTCGCCCTCAACTTTTTATGAACAAGGAATATCAAAGCTTCCAAATTGGTGGCAAAAGTATGTAGATCAAACAGGAGATTAAATAGAGAAATGGTGAAAGTATGGTTTGTATATAACATTAATCAATAAATGTATAAAAAATAATTACCATTTATATTTAATTCACCATCGTAATGGGAAGTAGGGATATAAACATACTAATTATTTTTATTTAAAAAAATAAGGAATCTAACCAAACCCAATTGAACTTAAAAGTTCATGTAAAGTATAGACAATTTTTTCAATGAAACTTAAAAAAAAAACTTTGTCGCAAATAAAATAAGGTAGTATGGCATAAATCAGAAACTCTTCAACAAAAGGAGTATTGAAAACTAATTACAAATAAGAATTTCAGGAGAATTTTTTCATTAGTAACTAATTGGAAAAGAGAAACTTAATCCACTACAAGGAATTTTTGTGAACTGTAGAAAGAATAATAGTTAATTATATTCCATAAAATAAAATGAGAAAGATAGAGAAATACAATTACATTTTTGGCAAATAAGAACCTTTTTTGTGAGATATGACAAATTTATCATTCTCATTACATTTTTCAGAAATAAAACTGTTTTTCTTTTGCATGTTTGATAAGATCACTAAAGTGTTTCACCAATTAACAACTCTTTGAATAATCTAGCAAACATGGTCAGATTTCCAATAAAATTTACTAAAATGATACATAAGTATGTTATATACTTAACACAAAAATGAAAAATATCTTTTTGTTACTTGTATAAAAGATATCACCTGTTTTTATAAAAATATTGTTAGATTTGGGTTTTATTTCCAGTTTTCATTTATTTAAAAAATTTAACAGTATTGTACATAACATATAACATAATATAGTAACTTGATAATGGAATTTTAATCAAAAGTAAAATTAAGTAAATTAATTACATGAATACTTGTTGAAGTTCAATTAATCAGCTCTTCTTCGTAGATCATTAATTTTGCTCTTTTTTTCATTTAAAATGGCAGCAAATTGAGCATAAAGATTTGTTTCCATTTGAATTTTTGATTTTATCATTTCTTCAACGTACTGTTTCAAATCTTCCCACCCTTAAACAGAAACATTATATAATATTACTTTTTTTATGCCACAATAAAAAAATATTAGCATCCTAGAACTAATTTATTAGATAACTAAATGCAAACAATAAAATGAAAAATTGAAAAATAAAAGAATGAATACATTTTTGTAAACATATTTTTGCATAGTCATTTAAATCAAGTCTAATATTAGATTTAAGTTTTTCTCAATGATACAGTGTGAATTTTGAAACAAACTATTTCAAACAAATTTGATCTTAATTTTTGATTTATTATAAACATAAAATAAGGAATACTATTTAAATATAAACAGCAAATAAAGTTCTTAAACTTAAAAGAAAAATAATAAAAACATTAGTGAGCTATTGTAAGATATATTAATTTTCTGAACGACTAAATAAATGAATATTTAAATGAGTGAGAAAAAAACTCTTTTTAATTATACTTATACTTATTTAGTACAGATTTGGTTATAAAAGATTTAGGGAATAAAAAAAAAAAAATGGTGAACTAAAAATTACTAGATGCTTAGTTTAGGAAAAGGTAAATATAAATGTACTAGATTCTTTCAACAATGGAGATTAATGTTATAACCAGTTTAATACTTATGTAAATAAAACTTATGTATAAAAAAGTAAAATTTTTAATTGGATTCACACTTATATTTGAAACAATGCAAAAGAAAATAATATAAGTAACACAGTAGTGTCTGTTAGAACAAGTAATTACATAGGACTAAAGCAGGAGTGACCAACCTTTTTATAACGCATGCCACAAGCAAGGGTTCCCCATGTTGAGGCGAGCCACAACTGTACCCTTCCTGTACCCTGCCACCTTCGTAATAATCATTTCTATATAGTATTACTATATGGTATTTCTATATAAATGTATTAATATATTTTTACTATTTTGAGAATTATACCAACAGGATGAAAAGAGTTAATAACTATTATTTATCTAATCAATATTTATGTGAGGAGTAATGATGTACAAACTACTTGCTAATCGTTAATTTTCACTAATCCTAAGTTATTTCAGCCTTTCAGAATATTATATTATTGCAAAACAACAAAATTATGGATAAAAACCTACTGACCAATGGCATGCCAATCCCGAACCCCCAGTGTGCCACACTATGGCACATGTGCCATGGGTGGGCACCCATGGACTAAAGCATCCCTGTAAAGTGATAACTGTTACATATTATAGTACAATAGGAATCCACAATCCATCTTTTGAACCCACACTAGCTATTTATCTTTTTTTAAAGAAATTTTCAAACAAATGTTTTTAAAATTTTTACTTTTATTTTACATTATTTATTCTATTTTTTTAGCTGTGGATCGACTCTGGGTCATGTGGGAAACCTGACTGGGGCAAATCCAGCCTCTATAAAGTAGTAGTTACCAGGAGCCTAGGCGATAAAACATGGACACTAACCATTTTGTTTGTGGACCAAAGAAGTAATTTGTATTCCCCAGCAACATCACAATTTAAATGTAAAAACACATTGTTTTTCACAGAAGTTAAAATTGTTTTTTTCCCATTATTTATCTTTTTGAAAAGTATTCTATCAGTTCCTTCTTTTCTAGTTTAAATTAAGTATTTCTTCCTTCATTTACAATAAGCATGAGTCATCAAGTAGGTAAAGTGTAATTATCAGCAATAGTGACAAAGAGCATTTCTGGAATCTTTTGTTTAACATTAAATTAATATAATCATATAGAGGATATATATATCTTAAGGAAGTATATATCTTAGGAAGGAAGTATATATCTTAAAAATCAAATATATAAAATTTACAAAATGCACAGGCTGAGAATAAATAACCCTAATAAGAATGTGACCTTTGATGATTTAGGAATGCACTTCATATCCCACCTACCATATAACTGAAATACAATAACTGAAATTACCCCAAAAAATTCCATGTTTGATTGGTTGCCATTTTGTATTTCATTGGCTTTGTGAGGGCAGATGTGTATTTTTTAGCTCTTCTTCAAGACCATAATTATCTGAAATAGGTGAACCTTTGTGTAAAATAAGTCATGTTTTTCTGCATAGCTTTCCTGGAGTAAATTAGGTAAAATACATACATACTTCAGTCGGAAAATTATTTTAACATTTTACATAACATTAAAGTGATAATTATAGTTTATAAAATAAATCTAAATGATCAGCTTGCTAATTTCCTTTTGATTCCCTATTTCAGGCTCAATGTGGCATGGATAAATGTTAATATATTGGAAAAATATTTTGTACACATTTACACAATATCAAAAGGAAAAAATATAGGGGTGTGCGTTCAAAAAATTAAAAGTTTATTTTTCACCCCTAAAGGGCCACCCTAGCCTACATAGCATATCTCATTAATTAGTAATTTACAAATTAGCAGAATTTACCTTTTTGAATATCAGAGTTTTTTTCTGATATTAGTTCAAATTCTTCTCGCAATAAACAATTAGCATCCAAGAGGGAAGAAATAGTATCAGTTAACAAACCACTATCTTCAACCTAAAATAAAATATAGTCAATTACATAGGCGAGTCACTAAATGATAAAATAATGAGGAAACTACAAACTGATGAAAAAATTAAGGAAACAAATCATATTCATGGAAATCATATCAAGATAATATGCAGGTAGAATCTAAGGTAAAGGCACATTTTACGAACACTCTAACTAGTTTTAAAGCTTAATAAAACTTTTTGAATTCTAATACATTAATTCTGATTAATTTATATATTTTCTATTTGCTGTCTTATTCAAAATTAAAGATTCAGAATTTGAGGTTATGTCATTTTTACATTATATGATAATCTAATGCTCTAGCTTTACTATAACAAAAAAAACAACAACCATCATTTGAGATATTCTTAGCATATTTTAAGGTTTTGAATGGACTATGACTAGATAACTGGATAACACAGATCAGAATAGAAGAAAATTCCTACACCACTCATGATTATTTATAATTAAACACAACATAAAACCTACATAATTTTTCAATTATAGTCCATACTAGGGTTGGAACATCAAAAGGAAAATATCGATATTCGATATTTTGATATATCGCAAAACCAAATATCGATATCCATCGATAATCGCTAGAAAAATATCGATATATCGAAAGGAAATGGATGAAAAAGCAAAGAAAGTGCATCAAATGAGTACAATGTTAAACTGCGAAGAAGGCTATGAAATAATATAATGATTATTATTTATAAAACAATATTTTTATTAGCCATGAATCATTACAAAAAAAGATAAAAGATTTATATTTCAAAGAAAAAAAAATGTTATAACATATTTATATTTTGAAGACTTTTAGCCATATTTGATATATTATAGTCTTATAGATGTTTATCAATAGTAAAGCCAAACTTCTCAAATTTTTGTTTATCTTATAACTCTTCCGACTATATTGTGCATTCTCAAAACATTCATCTAAAAGCATGTAATTTATTTGATATAAATCTCAGTACCATCATCATTTATATAAATCATCAAGTTTTCTTTATATAGGATTAATCAACATTATTTGTATGTAAATCTTATCTACTAATTATAGTTTGGAAATTAAATATTGTTTATTGTTATATTTACTGGTAAAACTCAAGAATGGTAACCCCAACACGGAGCACATCTAGATTTTTAGGACCTGGCTGATCTTAAAAATCTAGACCTCCGCCATTTTGGAGTAACAATTCTGGAATTTTACCGAATAAAGGAAATTGTTAAAATAAAATACAGTAGAATCTCGATAATTCGTATGGTCAAGAGTTCGAAAGGTAAATATGAATCATCGAGAAAAACAGAAGATAAACATCGCTGAGTGATGTGGTACTGTTGTGGGCCGTACATTTATCAATAAACAGTTGAATATTTTTGCTGTTTTTTATTCCATATCTGTATCCATTCGTTGAAAATTTCACTTATGATACATGATTTTGTGTTTGCACGATAGGCGTTCGGTAAAGTTTTTGTTTATAAAGCACCTTGCATTCGCGGATTTGCCAATCATGAGCGAACTTAATTTTTCAGATCAATCTATGTTGTCGGCTAACAGTATGGTTACAGTTTTTGTTACAATTTTATTTAAAGAGAACCAAAAAAGGGTAAACCGACCGAAATTCATAGAAACGATTCCTCTCTCACTCACTCACCTCTCCCCTTGAAAAGATTAAGAGTTAACCAGATTTTTTATTTGGAAATTCGAATTATAAGGGGTTTACATTACTTGGAAGACGAAAATAAATACAAATTATTGGGGAAACCGGATTGCAGTGTTTTTATACGAAATAAAGGGAGACTTTCAATAGACCAGAAAATCTATATGAATTATTGGGATATTAATTGCCGAGATTCTACTTTAATATAGTTTAGCATATGGTATGATCGATATATCGTTGTAAAATATCGATATCATCGATATATCGGATGCTAAGATAGCGATATAATATATCGCGTGTCGATATTCCAACCCTAGTCCATACTGACCATGGCACCTAGCTAGGAAATACAGCAAAAAAAGTACTCAATAAAGGAGAACAACCTTTTCATTACAGAATAAATAAATAAAAAGTAGTTATTACTAACAGGGTGTCTACCAAAGTAGTTTGAAGAAATTCCTTCACTTTTCCATATTTTTAACAAGTTGTGTTGGACCAAAAATAGCAAAATTTGCTCGGACCGATAACCTCATTAGGAATGCATTAAATACCAATGATTATACATTATTCACCACCACCATTTTTTAACATAGTAAAAGCACTTATTAAATGTTTGTACAGAAATTATTTATTAAGAGTAGGAATTTTACAAAGTTATTAATTGGACACTGATATTTAAAAAAAAGACACTTTATTTACAATAATTTCATAGATATTCCTGGATGGGCCAAATGTTACAAAGCCTGTTTTATTTTTCCTATATCAGTAGCTAATACTTCAGCTTATTCAAAGGCATCTTTCAACAGCTTAGCCTGTTTATTTTCCAACTGTTACATTTGAAAGTGATATTTTGTTTTTTCTGCTGCTCACTTATCTTTCTCATCCGTAGTCTGACAAAAACAACAAACTTAATTTTACTAAATGTTTATTTTATCCTTACCAACAAAAATCTGTAGCCATTGACAGTTCTCAGTCTGCTGGTATACCAAATGAGATTTCAATGAATTATATTTAATAGATCAAATGAATTAATACCTTATAACAAAAATAGACAAAGTACTGGTTATAAATAGATAAATTGTTGCATTAATCAATAGTTATATATATATATATATATCTTTTTTAAAGGTTACCTTACTTATATGATCCAATGCTTCATTATATCTGCTGTAAGCATTTCCCATCGATTAGATAATTTTTTTGTCATTGGCTGAGAACTAAATGAAGTAGAACTTCTTTTTAACGGACATCGCTGGGGAATGATGATTCGTCTGCTTATAAGAAAACTAGTTTTAAAATATGAACCTGAATAAAATTGGAAACAGCATAAGAAATAGAGAAATAAAAAGGGAGTTTAACTTGGATAATGCAGAAAAGTTCATAAAAAGATTCTGTAGTGACTTTTTTTTTATAATTGTACTTCTGTACGAGTACATTATTTCAATACCTTACTGCACCATTGTTCCAAGACCATTTTTCGAAGTATTGGGAAACTCCAGAGTTTCAAATACCTGTTTCGATATCACTTTAACTATTTTTGTGTGGGTGTTATTGGCTTTTCAGGTGTAAATGGACATGGAACATTATAGATGGAAAGCAGAGCTTCACAAGGAATAAAATCAAACCAAATTGTCAAAATTTAACAAAATGTACTTGGAAATATTGCGCATTAAAGTATCGATATATTTCACTACCCTGCAGCCCAATTTTGTAGTCCAATGATCATAACCATTCGTTAAATTTATCTTTGGTCATCCGGGCTTTTTTTTTTTTTTTTTTTTTTTTTTAGAATACCAGTAAATATTTAATTATTTCAAACCAACTCCCTTGAAGCGTCTTGGATTTTCCACTTAACCAATAATGAAGGGTCTTTCAAAATCCCCTTCTGTCAACAAATTGTGATTCTTTAGAAATTTTTCCTCCTTTGCAAATTTCGTCTTTCTGAGCAATTGTTTTATTTGGCAGTGCTGTCAAGAATAAAGCCGTTTCGTCGCAGTTTAAAATGTCTTTTACTAAATTTGGTAAGCCAATAATAAAATTTTCAATTGTTCAATTGTCAATTATCAACCAGTCTCGAACCACGTCAGCGTCTTCTGATGCTTCTTCTCCACTTAAGGTTTTTTTATCTAATTTCATGTCAAACTAAGTAAAAGAACATTTTGTTTTGGTGCATCTTAATAAATTGTTAACGTTTTTTTTTAAACACAAGACATATTGAACTTCACATGCGATGTATATAGTTTTAAGGTTGTATGATAACTGAATTACAATAGTTAAAACAAAAATATGTGCAAGTCTGGAGGGGACAAACAAAGATTTTTTTGAAACAGTAATGAATTATTTACAATCAAACAGTGAAACATCCCCTTTGCCGTTCTGTGAAATAAAATAAACATTGATAATAATAACAGAAATAAAGATCAGAAAAACAAAAATAATTTACAGATTTCTAGTCAGATAATAATAAAAAAGATAAATAATCAATAGATAATAAGAATATTTGATAATGACAAGAATGATTGAAGCTATACACATAACCAACATCATGCAGATACAGTTAACTTCAAAACAGGCACTACAAATCTCAGTAGCTACCAGGCAGACAAAATAAACAAATTTAATAAAATATAGTCCATTATACATAATAACACAACTATTTTGTTGATTTAATTTTGCTTCTTTTTTCAATGTGTTCCTCTAGGAGCCATGAATGCTGTTCCTCAGTATGGCGTCGGAGCCATTACTGCTGCTCCTCAGCATGGCGTCAAAGCTCCTCAACATGGCATATTTGTTGCTCTAAGAGGTGTGTTCTTAAAATACGTTCATCCTCCAAATGTCTTTTTTGCTCATATAATTTTTTTTTTAAATTTGCACTTGTTGAGAAATATCAACTTTAGATGTTGCCCAAGCTGCCATCTTGTCAAGTGGACAATCGCTGTCAAGTGGCTTGCCCAACAGAAGGCTGACCCATATTGCAGGAGGGTATCTGTGGAAGAACCACTGGGGGAGGTAGATGACGGAATTTTGACATTCATTGATTTCAATCACATTGTCTATAATTATATAGGCCTCATTTAAAATTTCCTTGTCACGATTGCCTTCATATAATATTAAGAAAACAAAAGTAGTTAGATAATACGTAATAATAAAACCTAAATATTTCTGATATTTGATATGCACAACTCACTTTAGTTTTCATGTGATGCATCATCATCTCCATTTCTATTCACCATCCTTATGGTGGCTTGAGGCCCTATAATTTGCAGAAGCTGGTTCTACTGCTCATTGAAAATTACTTTTCCTGCAGGGCCACTTCCCATCTTTGTCATACTCCTTCTTTTTTGACTCAGCTTTTTTTGGACACCTGGGGTAAACAGAATAATAATATGCTTTTGTATAACTGCTATGCTTGAAAACAATAATAAATTTAAGTATTTCATAATGAATCGATTGATAACTAAAAGCTCCTGTTTCTAAAAAAATCTGTAATTTCTAAACATTTTCAGAGGAAGCAAAATACTGCTAACCAAATTAATTCTAAATACCACTCAACTTCTTGTGTGATCAAATAAAAATTTAAATTAATATTGTTTCTAGTTTCAGGAAATATATGCATAACCCTTTTACATTTAATTTAATTAATTTAAATAATCCTCAACATTTCAGGCCATGTGCCCATTACCGACGGCTTTCTCTTAAATAATTCACATAATTTATGTTTATTTTTTAATATAATGGTATAATACAGATATATCATTATTAAAACAAACAAATTACTTGTCTGACTTTAATAGCTAATTCACTAACACTTGCTAATACTTGATTTATGAGAATAAACCGATAATATCAACAATTATTATGTTAGCATTTTGTAATATTATGTTACCTCTTTGTAAGGCAATGTTATATTTAACAATAACTGTGCCATCTAATTAAAATCTTGTCTTTCTCTTTTTTGCTTAAGTGAACTTCTTTGTCATCTTCTTTTCTACAATTATTTTAGATTTTTATATGAATTAAATAATAATAATACAATCAATATTAACAATAAAACAGAGGAAATAAGGCAAAATATAAATAGTAATAATGCTAAAAGGGAAAAAATCAAAAGACAATGGCAAAATAACAGAACATAACAAAATTATAAATAAATAAAAGTAACCATGGGCGTACGCAGGCGAGGGCGGGGGTCTGTGCTCCCATCCCTAAAGATTATTGAAACACAAAATATAATTAAAATACAAAAGAAAAAAGAAATTTACGCTTGAGAAAAAAAAGTGGTGTTAGACTATTTTTACTTCCAAGCATGTACATAATTTTCAAATTAATTAATCTATGTACATATGTAATAGTTTTAGTTGATTGAATTAAATCTGTGTCACAGTAACTTCTACGTCATTGGCAATCAAGCGAATAAGTATTTATTTTGTCTATGATATGAAGTATACAAGATGATACCACAACAACGATGAAAGACTTTGTTAATAGATAACTGTCGCACTTTCTGGATCCTTCTAAGAGCAGTATGAGAATTCTACCATCTGAATACGTTTAGAGAGTAGAAGCGGCAAGCCTTAGAAGACAGGCGACATCAACTATCCCTACTCCTGTAGTCACTATCCCAGTGTTATCGTCCAGTCAATTGGCATTGAAGGGGCATTGACTGATCTTACAAAAGGTCAATTAGTTCTAATTTTTTTTTTTTATGTTGTTTCAAGCTAAACTACTAAAAAAACAAATTTGCAACTTCAATAGACCTGTGCGAGCTTCGTAGCAGCCAAAAACAGAAATTTTGACACCATTGTCATTCATAAATCTATGTTATACTATCATCAGCTACATCAAAACCCACCTTGGTAGCAAATCTCCGACGCTGTGCTTCTCATTTTCTACTATATCATTATCGAGGAATCCACCATCATCGAACTACCTCAGAAAAAAGTATCGGCCAATGAAAACAACAAGATGCGCCTCATAACACTTCTTCACAATCCTATTGAAAAACAGGGCATGCATTCAAGAGAAAGCTGTCAAAGAAGCTTTTCGCAACATCATTGAAATAGCATTATCCAAA
Organism: Rhaphigaster nebulosa; assembly: GCA_948150685.1. Classification (NCBI taxonomy): domain Eukaryota; kingdom Metazoa; phylum Arthropoda; class Insecta; order Hemiptera; family Pentatomidae; genus Rhaphigaster; species Rhaphigaster nebulosa. The sequence continues at coordinate 104,340,794 of OX411307.1, forward strand.
AGCGCCTAACTTTTGACCTTGTGATTGTAGTAGAATATGTCAATTTCATTCTCCTCAATGGTTTAGGCTCAGGAGCTACTCACATCTACTTCCAGTAAAGTGGCAGAGATGAAGCTGGTAGTTGCCATTTCTCTTTCAGTCATCTACCCACACACTTGCCTGGTATAGTGCTTGTTATTCATGCGTTCAGCAAGTGTGACACAACTTCGGCTCCTTTTGGCTAAGGTGAAACCAAGTTGACTAGCATATTAAACTAAAATTCCGATCTTGTGGAACTGGTTGAACTTTTCCTGCAATCAGACTCAAGTAAGGAGGCCATAACAAATGCAGGGGAAAAGTTTTTTCTTGCTTTGTATAGGGGTGATTTCTTAACAGCCACCTTGAATAGCCTCCGCAAGCAGCTGCTCGTTAAATCTGCAGCTAACTTCAAAATTAATGTTACTCGCTTGCCAGGAGCAGATGATGCAGCATACCACCATAAGCACAGAACTTATCACCAAGTTCAAAAATGGTTGGGAGTTGAACAAAATCTAACATATTGTGGGTGGAAGCTCGATGATCAGGGGATAACTCCCATCACCATCATCCTGTATCCTGCTCCTCAGATCCTACTGCAAGTGCAAAAAGGTTGCAGCGGCGCTTGAAGTCCCCGGAAAGCTGGGCTGAAATGGACAGTCTTCTGTCGATTCTGCGCGGGCTAATTATGTCAAAACGTTCAATCTCTTCAACTAGAAGATTCTGATTTGAGGAAGACATCTCCACCCCTGCATTGAACGAACGGCAAGACGTGCCTGAAAATTCTGTTCATCTTGAGAATTCCTCCGATGAGCTTGTACATTCTTCAGGGAAACATTTCTTGAAGCCTGGACCATTAAAATTAATAGCAATGTATTTTTCTTTTATACAAGTATTCATCGGTTTGGTGGTAAAAGTAATCAACTGCATTTTTGTAACTATTTACCTGCATCTGAACCAAATTTACACTTCCTTATTGCCAAAATTGTGAAATTGTCAATAGTTATTAGTTAAATTTAGTTTAATTTAGTAACTTTTCATTTTCACAAAAATGCAATTGATCACTTTTCCCTTAGAATATACGACTTCCTTAAGTTCAATTTTCTTTTTTTAATAAACTAAAATTCTATTTATTACTATAAATGGTCTCGTAAACTGTTTTCATTTATTATTCTCTAATTCCATTTTACAAGATTTTCACTTATATGCTACTTTCAGAAAAGCATTGAGCCAAATAAATAAATATTCTTCAAGTTCATTCTTCATGATTTCTTATATGGAATGAGTATTTTCAAAGACATGTGACAAATTTAGAGACCAAAATAAAGATTTTTCACTTTTTGTAAAAAATATTCACTTTTTGAAGACCTATATATCATGAACTACTTAACGTACTGAGTTGGATGATGTTTTAAATTGTGATAAGCTTAATCTAGTTTAAAAAAGGTAACATTAACTATTTCCTTCTGCGGCATTCATAGGAAAATATTGGTCAGAAACTATAAATAGTGTCAAAATATCGGTGTTTTTTGGCTGCTAGGCAACGCGCAAAAGCGATTCGAAGTAGACAATTTGTTTTTTTACAACTGGCTTAGGTCAAAATACTTCACCTTTAGCAAGATCGGATGTATAATTTGACTGAACTATTTCCCAAACCAAGGAACAAAACTGTAATGATCTGTCATATCAACAAAAGCAATTACATCCTTCTCATTGCTGTTGATAAATATTAATTTTAATATAACTCATGAGCGTATACAAGAAGGGACCTTGCCCTATCCCATAAAAATCAATTATGAGATAGAGAAAAAAAAAGAAGAAAATTAAGTTGGAGAAAAAAGGGTGTGGGAGACTATTTTTGGTACTTCATATTTACTGGAGTTATAATCGACCTATTATTATTAATGCTTTAACTGGATCACAACTGTTGACTTCTGCTCGCTCAGGAGATAAACAAACTACCCCAATGGATCCTTTTCATTTCAGTTCGGGACTTAAATTCAACTAAATATGAATCAGTTTATAAGCTGTCTGGTTATAATCTCAACATATGGTCGACCGTGAAGTACGTAAGTACCATATTTTCACTTTAAAACTCGAACTTAACTTTTAAAATTGATCAATCTAATGGTCTTCAGTTGATAGATATTAATGGAGTTTTAGGATCTAGTGATGCCTTCTGAAAACTTCGAGTTATAATGGAAGCCTTAGCTTCAACTAAAACAGACCAATTGCATCATTAAGAAATTAACAATTTTGACAAATAGAAATATTATGTGTTAAATAAATTGTTTATCCCGGCATATGTGATAATCTTAGGGAACCAAACAGCTGTCACATGAACTTCTACATCATTGGCCAACATGTACTGAGATCACGATAATGAAAAATGTAGCAAAACATCGTGAAATTAAAACGAGCTAAATTCTGCTTAAGATAGTCCCAAAAAACCCGAATTTGCACCAGATTTTTGAAAATTTTCTTAGAAAGGGATGTATTACAAGCTAAACTCTGTTCCTAAACGGTTCACAATCTAGACAATTCAGGTTCGATTATGAAAAATATAATGAGCTTAATTCTGCTCCAGATAGCACCAAAACACGAATTTGCATCAGATTCCAAAACGAGCTTAATTCTGCTCCAAATAGCACCAAAACACGAATTTGCATCAGATTCCAAAACGAGCTGAATTCTGCTCCAGATAGCACTAAAAGACACGGATTCGCACCAGATTTCTAAAAAGTTTCTTTGAAAGGAATATATTATAATGAGCTAAACTCTGTTCCAAAAATTTTCACAATCTAGACAATTCGGGTATGATTATGAAAAATATAACGAGTTGAATTCTGCTCCATATGAAGAAAAGTTTGAAAGTCAGGTAGTGTTTAGAATAAACAGTACAACTTTACAAATATTATCATGGCCCGCTGCCAAACTTACCTGAAGGTCGCCGCAATAGCTATCTCTAGCACCATTAGTGATAACTACCTGCTATGTATTCAATTGTAACATTCGTATTCATTGGAATTATAATAATAATAACTGGTTTAATTAGATATTAATTAAAATTATTAGTGCTGTCGACTTCCACTCACTGCATTCGCTCAAGATGCATACAAACCCCCAAAAGATCCTATTCAGCAGAGCTCGAGCCCTTACCTTAATTTAAATTATTACTGTTTTAGTTACAACTTCCCCAGACCACCGGAAGTCGACAGCATTATTAATTAAAATTATATCTACTTAAAGCAGTAATAATTAAAAAAATTCCAATGAATACATACAAATGTTACAATTGAATACAAAGCAGTTAGTTATCACAAATGGCATTACAGATTGCTAGTGCGGCGACCTTCGGGTAACTTCTGCAGTGGGCAGTGATAATGTGTCCTGATTGTAAAGTTGTACAGAATAAACTAATGTGATTTAATGATATGTTGTAATACTGGTTTTTAGCTGAAATGAAGTCTTACTATCTTGGTACTGAAACTTGAAAACAAAACCTGATTCAAGAATGAGGGATATCTTTGAATAGCATACTATATTTTATAATAATCTAGTGCACTTACCTGTTTTAATATTTTCATATTTCCTCCACAATATTCCAGCATCCCTTGGCAATCCAATATTCTGTGAATTGAGCTCCTCTCCAATTTTAATCACTCTTGTGCTTTAATCGAGTTCGTCACTGTACCTGTTCTATTGTTTTCAATGAAATAACTCTGATTATTAAAATCCTCAGCAGTAGGCTCTCTCCTCCTTTAGTGAAGTTTGCTGCTTATAGCCGCTCACCCTTACACTCCACACTCAACAAAATACTGGAAACAACACGGTCATTAAATAAAGAACTGAGGAACTTGGTTGTGTGCACATAGAACGCATCTGTTGACTGTTCATGTGCATCACTCCGACGGCTGTTTACTTAAACAGAACTGATATCCATATCCATTGTACAATGGATAATCAACATTCACCTGTTAAATAGGGCTAGTGTTTAAATAATTTTTAGCAGATTCTTTCTTTAAACATGGAATTGTACACCAGAACATCAAGCTCACAGTGGCTGCAAGGCACTGAGCACCTAATCAAACAGAATTTAGCGTATATCTGCTTTAACTTTTTTTTAAAATATTGATTAACTTTTTTTGTTTGCCCAGTCACTAATATATCTTCTCTGCGCTGGTAGCAAAATCTTGGCAGTCTAATTCTTCTAAACAGGATGAATTGTATACTTTTTTCAGTGCCCGTTTAATTTTTTTGCTGTGTGCATTCACATATCTCTGTAGTCGCCAATGCTAACAAGAAATAAGAGAAATATCTCTATGATGGTGCATTCTGATTTGTATATCATAAACATGTGTATCTGCAGTAGAGCCTTTTAAACATAACAGATGAATATCTTTCATTATTTACAAGTTTTGACTTATTACTAGAATAGAGAATTACCCATAGTGAAAGCCACTCAAGAACTTAACAGTTGAACAGCTGAATTAAAAATCAGCTCAAAATTACATAAAAAATACAACAAGAATATCAGGAAGGAAAGCGGTCCAGATTCTAAAACCTTAGAATCACAAAATCAAATAACACCACTTAAAATAAAACAAATATATATCTTGGAATTTGGTTGCAATGTGGCAGGGATCAAATAGTCAAGGTAATATAGATAGAATAGAGAAGAATCCATTCAGAAAGATTATAGGAAAAAAAAAATGGTAAAACTTTACAATCGGAACACATTATCACTGCTCACAGCTTAAGTTACCCAAAGGCAAGGTTGCTGCACTAGCAATCTCAAGCACCATTTGTGATAAATAACTGCTTTGTATTCAATAGTAACATTCGTATTCATTGGATTAATTACTGCTTTAATTATATATAATTTAAAAATATTAGTGCTGTCGACTTCCGTTCGCTCAAGAAACAAACAAACCCCAATGGATCCTTTTCAGTTGAGGTCGGGGCCTTGCCGTAATTTCAATTATTACTACTTTAATTAAATCACAGCTGTTGACTTCCACTTGCTATGCTCGCTCAAGAGATTTGAAAACCTCCAAACCATCCTTTTTAGTTGAGGTCGTGGCCTTACAGTAGTTTAAATGATTACTGTTTAGGTACAACTTCCCCAGACAACCGGAAGTCAACTGCACTAATAATATTAAATAATATGTTGTTAAAGCAGTAATAATTTAAATAGTTCCAATGAATACGACTGTTACAATTGAATAAAAAGCAGTCAGTTATCACAAATGGCATTAGAGACTGCTAGTGCGGCAACCTTAGGGTAACTTCTACAGTGGGCAGTGAAAATGCGTTCTGATTGTAAAGTTGAACCACAAAAATAACTCACAATCAGAAGCCTCGGAAAAATGACAGAATACAAAAATCGACATTACGTGTGGAAATGGATACTAAACATTAGTTGCTGGAACGTACAGGGACTACCGGCCAAGATACCCATCTTAGCAAGAGAAATTACCAAGTTCAATATAGAGATAATTGCCCTATCTGAAACGAAGAAAAAAGGACAGGGCAGCGAAGAAATAGAAGACTACCCACATGTGGTCAGGAGTTGAAAGACATAAGAGAGTGGGATCAGGTACCACGATATTGGTAAGAAAAAAATTAAAAAACGTCACCGGATGGGAGATGAAGAATGAACGGACAATAAGGATGGACATAACCATTTTCGCAAGAGAGGTTGCAGTTATGGTAATATATGGCCCCACCGATAATAAAGATCGAAAACACAAGGATGAAATTTGAAACAAGCTTGGAGAAATGTTGGAAGATATCCCAAAGAGAAAGGAAATTTTACTGCTCGAGGACATGAATGCAAGAGTTGGTAAAGATAGTAACAGTGAGAAAATTGGGAACCATGGAGAATCTGAGCGAAATGATAACAGGAAAAGATTCATTCAGTTGTGCGATCAAAAGGACCTCAAAATTACAAACGCGTTTTTTGAGCACAAAGATATACAAAAGTTCATGTGGCACAATGAAACAAGACAGCTGAGATCTTTAATAGATTATGCGATTATTAAACAGCATAGTAATACAGAAGTACGGGATACGAGGGTATATAGAGGAGCCGTGATTGGGTCGGACCATTATGTGCTAAAATCCGTATGTTCCTTCCCATGGATTAATAAAGCTAAATCAGAAAAACAACAAGGTAGAGATGGAAAAAGTAAAGAGGAAGATGTCTTTAAGTTAGAGCTATTACAGGATGAAGATATCAAAATGTTATTTCAACAAAGGTTAAAGGAATTTCTAAACAAATTTATCGGAGATAGCACTCAAGGCATCTATGACTTCCTGACAAGCTCATCAAAGAGAATTGCCTTTGAGGTTCGGAGAACAAAAGAAAGATACATAAAAATAATGGAATGGCTAACAGAAAACAGGGCCAAGGAAAAAAAACAGGCATATCTCAGATGGTTTAGCACGAAAAAAAGGAGTGACAGGAAAGTTTACAGACAAAAGAAAAGAGAACTTGAGCAGATCATGATATCGGAGAAGAACAACTGAATATAATAAAAATGCAGGACTGGACTAGTTATAATAAGATGCTGCTGAATGAAACTAGAAATGAATTTAGGGAGGAAGAGATAGAACTGTACAATGATGCATCCATATCTGTCACCCAGGAGGAAGTCAAAGAGGAGTTGAAAAAAATTAGGAATAGGAAGGCCTCCGGCCTGAGAGGAGTGTGTGTTGGGCTCTTGAAATATGGTGAAGTTGACCAAAATGCTCACAGACTTTATTAATAAAATCCTAAAAGGTGAAAGCATACCTCAAGAAATGAAGACGGGGTACTTGAAACCAACATTTAAAAAAGTTGATAGGAAAAAGTGAAAAAACTATAAAGGCATCTGGGTGACGAATCCATTCATGAAACTTCTTGGAAGAATAGTAAAATCACAATTGGAAAAGCAGTATGTCCAGGCTAAGGAGCAATGTGGCTTCCCGCTAGAGAGATCCTGCGTCGGTCACATTTTAACCCTGAGCCAACTTTTAAAAAAACAAACAGATAAAGCATAACATGGATAAAGCATATGATAGCGTTCCACGCAAACTGCTATGGGAATCCTTAAGGAAGGCTGGTATTGACAATGATATTCTGAGCGTCATTACAGAAATAACAGGGGCCAGATAAAAATAGGCCCTTTATTATCCAAAGAATTCCAAAACAGAAAAGGTCTACTGCAAGGATGCTGCATGTCCCCCACTCTATTTAAAATATACATTGACGAATGTCTAAAAGGTTGGATGAGGAAATGTGGAAAAATGGGAATCCAGATAAAGGGCAAAAAGCTGTATCATTTATTATTTGCTGATGACCAGGTGTTAATAGCACAAGATGGGGAGGATACCAGCTACCTGTTCAGAAAAACAGTGGCCCAATACAAACAAGGAGGTCTCAGCATAAATTACAATAAAACTAAATACATGTATACGGAGAGGGAAGAAAACATCGACCCAAGATTAGCGAAGCTGATTAAAGTAGATCCATTCCGTTACCTGGGATCCATAATACAAAGTAATAGTAGAACAGATGCAGAAACCGAAAAAAGAATAACAAATGGCAAAAAAGCAGTGGGAATTATTAATTACCAACTGTGGAGCAGCAATATTTTAATAAAGACAAAAAAACTGATCTACAAAGCATTGGTAGAAAGCGTAATGCTATATGCATCAGAGACATGGCCCCTCAGCATGACCCAAGGAAAAAAAATCCTAGCAGTAGAAATAGATTTTTGGAGGAGAGCAGCAAAGATATCAAGGATATAAAGGGTCATAAACATCGTTATAAGAGAGAAAATGGAAGTAAGACGGAATGTCCTAGAGGTGGCGGAAGAAAGAAGACCCAGATGGTATGGCCACGTGAGACGGATGAATGATAACAGGATACCAAGGCTGATAATAGATTGGGAGACTGTAGGTAGAAGGAGAGGAAGACCCTGTCAGATGGAAGGATGGAGAGTATGGCTGGTAGGGAAAGTCGGAGGAGGACGTGAAGGACCGCCAGAGGTGGAGGGACCTGCATAGACAGAAGTTTGGTTGAAGAGACCTTCATATTGAAGAAATACCTAAAAGAAGAAAAAGACTAAAAGAAAAAAAAATCACTAACCATGTTTAAACTAAAATCTCCAAATGATATAAAAGCTCCAGATTTCAGAATTTTCTGCCAACTTAATACTCCATCTTTAAAATTCAGTATATCATTTTTAGGACCCCAAGGTGAAACAACAACATTTTTAAGGGAATCACAATAATCATTGCATTGAAGGTTGAGATCATGAGCTTTTTCTTCAAGCATCCATCTATTAATCTAAAAACAAAAAGGTCAACATTTTTTTTAGCCATAAAATTAAGGAAAACAGTATAAATTTGCATATGTTATAATACTTTCAACAATAAAGTTAACACCAAATCCTTTAAAAAGAAAATTGTTAGAATTCAACAAATAAAAATTTTACATTACTGGATAAATAACTAAGACAAAAAATTGCATACTGATGATGAAAACTGCATATTAATAATCAGATAGATATGTAAGCAATGGTCAGTTACAACTAAACAAATTTTATACATTTCATAACTTAAGACTTACTGAGCCTTTCCACAGTGCATTGTTGCAAATCAGAACAATATCTAGAGAGTCAATTTCATTTCCTTTCAATTTCCAGTGAGTCTGGAGCCTAAGCTTCAAATTATCAGGTGTTATAATATCTAAACTTTGAAATTCTTTGGTATAATTATCACAAACAGAATACATTGTCATTAATAGAATTATCAATATTTGATAGTTATATTGTCATAAAATTCACTGATAAGTTGATGTAATTTGAAAGTAAAGACACGATCATATCATGACTAAAGAGATAATTAAATAGAAATAGAAACCAAATGCCAATGTAAATACTTCACTTCACCATTAAAAATGATCAACAATAAAACAAAATTTAGGCGGTGAAGTAGTGATAACAATATCAACCAAAGAGTATATTTGGAAAGAAGTGGCATGTTCTTTCAGTAACTCACATGGCCGATTCCCATGACGTCAGTGGAGTATTTGAAATCGTTTCACCGTAACCTTCCTTTCTATATCCTATAGCGCAGTGGTTTCCAACAAAAAATTTTAGAGGAATTCCTCATCCAATCGGTATAATGGCATATTCCCTCTACATCATAAAAATCATAAAATTGGTTTTCTTTCATAAATAGATACATTTGCATGCATAAACATGAATATATACAGACAAGGTTGTTCCTGAACAGTCTTGAAATGTTCACTAAAAATTATTCCTTGGCTCAAAACAAAAACATTTCATCAGATCTACTGTAACTCAAAAGTTCCAATAAAAATGCCCCCGCTCAGTGGAGACGGCATGGGTTAGGAAAAAAAATAAAATAAAATAAAAATCTTTTGTGGGCGCCACGTTATTTTTTGGAAATATCGAAAACTTACGTTACATAAAAACCTCCTTTTTTTAAAAAAATGGTTTGGATAGAAAAACTATAGCGGGCGGCCAGGGTTCAATTTATGTGAATCTATCTATGTGCTATTAACCAAAAATCATGTTCAATCATATTTTTCTTTACCTGGTAAGGCAAAATCTCGTCCGATGATTCAAAAAACCGCTTTAAAGTGAAGAAATCTGTAAAGAACGCTTTTTCGACCCTTGTGGTCCAGATCTGACACATTTTGACCATACCACTAACCTTAGGTGAAGTGAACAAAACTGAACATGTACTCATTCCTCAAAAAACTGAGCAGGTGCTCTGGATCGAAGTGAATAAATAGAAGCTGTACAATGAAATACTTAAATACTCTATTATTATTTATTTAAAACCGATTTCCTTTCAAAACTAATTTTCTTAATTATTATTTTACAATTCTTTTAATTATTATTTTAATAAGTGTTTGGAGCGCTGCACAAATATGGATTGCTTGTTGATTTGGAGTACCTGCTCACCTTTCTAAGTGAATAAAACGTGAGAATGCATACTACGTGAGCAGGAACTCAGTAAAATGTTGAGTCTACGAAATAGTAGATCGGCATTTTACTGAGTACCTGCTCACATATCATTCTCACGTTTTATTCACTTAGAAAGGTGCGCAGGTACTCCCGATGAATAATCAGTTCATATTTGTGGAGCACGTGCTCCATACAATCAGTAAAATAATAATTATAAGAATTGTAAAATAAAAATAAAGAAAATTAGTTTTGAACGAAAATCAGTTTTAAATAAATAAAAAGAGAGTATTTAAATATTTTATTGTATAACTTCTATTTATTCACATCGAACCAGATCACCTGCTCAGTTTTTTTAGGAACGAGTTCCAGCTCAGTTTAATTCACTTCACCTCTTGTCTTCATCTAAGAACATGTTTACGTAATCACCTTGTAAACTTAAATTGCTGGAGGAAGCTCAAACAGAATAACTTAAGACCTCACCTTCAAAGACGGCCACACTATGAAACAATGCCCAACATTGTCTAACAATGTCTCGTTTCTTCCATTTAAAACTTTTTGATTTCGCGCGTTTTTCATGTATTCAGATTTATGACAATTATTATTATTAAAATATAGAGGATAGAATTAGAAGATTCCAAACACAAAGCCGTTAGTCTGAGCTTTGTTCTTTTGTATTAATTAAAATTGAGCATAAACAAATATAAAAAATGATTTAAAAAATTTCCCTCGAAATGCCGTCCCCTAAATTCTGCCGCCCGAGCTTTATGCCCCCTTTGCAACCCCCTCCTCCCTAGATCCGGCCCTGGGTATCCTGAAACAAAGCACCCGCAGCACAAATGTAAGTCATTGGATTTATAAAAATTAAACTGTGAGAGCTCAAAAAGTCCCGGAATGTTATTACCATATATTTCGGAGCAAATGCGAATGAAAATGCAACCCTTACATCTTATGAGTATCTCATCTTGTTGCAAAATGTGAGAAAAAACATATAATTGCTGAAAAACGTGCAATACCATCAGCTATAATACTGTGCAAGAGAATGTTGGATGATGCAGCCGTTAAGCTAATATCTCATATGGCGAATAACATAGAAGTGACCTTATTGACCAATGCAGCCTGTGAAGAAGGCCTTAACAAGTAGGAATTTATTTTTGAAATTGTAAGTTTCAAACTCCAGGCAATAGGCCAGGAAGATATCACTGCATTATCCACATTAAGTTTAATTTATAAATATGGTTCCAGAGTTATAAATTTTCTTAGCAGCTAAAAATAAGTTTTGGGGAAATGTCTCTGACACTGTTAATTTTGCAGATGTCAAAACAAAACAAAAACTAAAATTATGATAAGCATGTGCTCTACATATATTTTCCTCACAACGCACAGTCCAGGTGGTCCGGACATCCCACCTCCGAAATTACAAAATACTTTTACTTATTCTACATAAAATTGTATAAACCTGTATTTCGAATGTAATTTTTGTAAATAATATCCTAGCCATAGAAAATATTATATATAGAGATTGCCCCCTTGCATCCCGGCTAGAGTGGATTTTTTTAAAGTAGATACTAGGATGGACTCCTTCCCCGAAATGAAATCCTGGCTACACCACTGCCTCAGTAGTGAACAAAGTGGTTAAAAAAATTCACGAAAATTGGCATATAAAACAGATATCTCCAAAGAAGTCGACACCTAGCCTTAATTATGCATTATAACCACACGAGAAAAAGCAAGACCACAAACTACTTATAGCGGATACAAAAATAATCAAACCAGGAAAGAGATTCAACAAATCATATGATCGGATTGATGTTAGTAAGCTGAAAATAGAAAATAAACGAGAAGAATATCGGTCACTGCTCGAAAGTCGTCTCCAAGAAGTAAACGGGGAGAATACGATGGATAACCTCTGGAATGAAATTAAGAACAACATACTCAATACAGTAAGTGAAGTATGTGCACAACAACAAATAAGGCCCTATACCAAGAAAACAAAATGGTGGAACGATGATGTCAAAAGAAGTGTCAAGATCAAGAAGGAGTCCTGGAAAACTTATAATAGAACTAAGTTACCAATTCACTGGGATGAATATGTCAGGAACCGAAATGAGACTAAGAGAATAATCAAATTAGCTAAGACGAAAACTTGGGAGAAGTTTGGTCAAGAGCTTGAACAAAACTATAGAGAGAATATTAGGAAGTTCTGGCATATTACGAAAGCCTTGAAGGGTAAGAGGTCAAAACCGGTCAGGAACGTTAAAGACAAGCATGGGAAGTTGGTGACCGAAGAAAAGGAAGTGCTGGAGGTCCGGAGGCAGTTCGTTCAGACGAAATTTAGGATGGAAGAACGTCTTCATCATAACTACAGGGACTGCAGAAGAAGAGGTAGAGTAGATGACACTCATCCTGAAGATATGGACGATGCGATTGGGGAAGACGAGGTGGAATTGGCAGTCAACAAAATCCAGCTGGGAAAAGCTACAGGACCAGATGGCATAGTTCCGGAATTTATTAAATATGGAGGCAATGAAATGATTAAATGCCTTCAAATGCTGTTCCAGAAGATTTGGGACCTTAAGTTGCTGCCATGAGAATGGGAAAACAACATCATAATCCCAATACACAAGAAAGGTAACCAAAGCGAATGTGGCAACTATAGACCAATTTGCCTATCCTCAGTAGTGTACAAAATATATACTAGGATATTAGAACAGCGACTACGGGGTATTGTGGAGGAAGATATCGAAGAGGAGCAAGCGGCTTTCAGACATGGAAGACAGACTCAGGACCTCATTTTTTCCTTAAGAATGATGGTAGAGAAAGCGTGGGACAGAGGAAAGGCAGTCTATTTGGCATTCCTGGATCTGAGGGCGGCTTTTGACTCAGTCCAGAGGCAGGAGATGTGGGACACACTAACTACAAGAAGAGTGCCAGCAAACTTGGTGAGTGCAATAAAATCAGTGTACCAAGACCCAAAGGGCATTGTAAGACTTAATGGTCAGACATCGCGGCTTTTCCACTTTTATAAGGGAGTAAAGCAGGGAAACAGCCTAAGCCCACTACCATTTGTCAAGCGATGATATACGCGGATGATGTCGTACTCATAGCTGACTCTGAAGAGGATCTCCAGGCATCCTTGGAGGAATGGAATGAGGAGCTGAAGATTAGGGGTTTACAAATAAACCCTAACAAAAGTAAAATCATGTATGTCGGAAGAGAAAATGCAGAGCCTAGGATTGTGTGTAATGGTGAACCCCTTGAACTTACGAATACTTATACGTATCTAGGAACCATAATAAGTAAAGATGGTAAAATAGACCAGGAGGTTCTGAATCGAGTGAAGAAGGCCAATGGAGTGTACCATCAGATCTCTAAAACTGTTATAGGCAAGCAAGAAGTAAGTAGAGATGCCAAAATACGAATTTTTAAATCCGTGTTCCTCCCAGTTCTCCTGTATGGATCAGAAAGTTGGACAGCCCTCGACAAACACGTAAGGGGGATAACATCTGCAGAAATGAGATTCCTCCGTAGAATAGTTGGCAAGACCAGGAGAGACTGCGTCAGAAATGAAAGAGTTCGGGAGGATCTGGGTGTTAGATCAGTGCGCGACACCATGCAAGAGCGGCAACTAAAATGGTATGGACAAGTCTGTAGAATGGACGATACCAGAAAAGCCAGGTGGTATTTGGAAGCTAGGCCGGAAGGAAGACGGCCTCGTGGCAGACCCAGAGGCATGTACTCTGATTACATTGAAAAACTGGGGGCAGCTAGAGGACGCACCATCCCGGAGATGAGAAGATTAGTCAGGGACAGGGACCAGTGGGCTAGATGGACCGAGACTGCAACTCCACGCTTCCCGGCACAAAGGAGGTAGAGGAAGAAGAAGAAGAAGAGAAAAAGCAAAAGAACCCATTTTAATATTAAAATGGATTAAAAATAAAAAAGATTATTTAAGGAATTTCAGATCCCTCTTTAGGTAAGATAACGGTACTTGATGGTATGAGGGCAATAAATCACTTTTTGCCGCTTCTTTAGCAAGGCGATCGGCCCATCATTACCCTCAACCCCTGAGTATGACTTTATCCATTTAAGAGTCACTAATTTCGCTATATTTTGTAGTGCTATTAAATTACGTCTAATTTGGACAGTAAGGTGGTCATTGAATGTCTGAATTATTTACAGAGCCCAGTAAAATTTTGTTGTCTATATGTATAGTGATGTGTGCGTTCGTTTATAGCGTGTCGTTACTTAAGTACTCAATCACTTTTACCACTGTACAATCACTTTTCTACCTGATTATTTGAGCAATAGAATTCCAATTTGTATTTTTATTCCACATTACTACCATTTGGAGCTTGGAATAACCATGCATATCCAGTATTCTCGCTGTCCTCACTACCGTCAGTATAAACATCAGTGTTAGTTGGCGAGGGGACCCAAGGTCGAATACAGCGTCTAATAAGTTTCGATACGACGAACTTATTAGAATCTGTATTCTTTTCTCATGTTGACTTCCTACTCATGGCTGTATGGAGCAATCCAATGCCAATTATAAAAATATATAAAAAAATCTGGTGCAGTGCGCGCATCACACAACTTTCCCTTACTGTCCTATAATAATTATCTTTTTAATATAATTTTAAAAAGTTCACATAAACAATGCTTGAAATAAACTCAGCAGCATTCACTTCTTCACATCTCCTCCCACTCCAGTACAATAAAACAGTTTTTTAAACAATTTTAGTACAACAATTCTGGACACTATCTATATATTTTAACTACGTCGAGTTGGAAATATATTTTAAAAGTTTCGGTTTAGTTTTCATAGATATATATTTTCTTTCCATTAAATAATATGAAAGTAGAAATTATTTAGTTAATTTCTGCTTTTGTATTTGATGATTCTTTTTTTGTTTTTTAGATAATTTAATAGCCTTCCATACAATTCTATACATAACTTACTATAAATTGCATGCTTTTTAAGTTAAGCGCAAATAAAATATTCTTTTCATCATAACTTTTTTCGCTGTATTTCCTCGGTGATTTACTACATAAATGAAAAGTTAAAGGCCTTTATGAAGAATAATTTTGGCAAGTTTCATCAAAATCGTTAGAGCCGTTTTTGAGAAAAGTGTAAAATCCATGATATAATAGCTATTTCCGGTTAGTCCGATGCGGTGTATCTTTGCTAATACTGGTCCGATTTTTATGATTTAATTACCTTTCATACAATTCTACACATAATTTACCGTAAAATGCATACTTTTTAAGCTATGCGCAAATAAAATATTCTTTTCATTATAACTTTTTTCCCTGCGATTCCTCGGTGATTTACTACATAAATGAAAAGTTAAAGGCCTTTATGAAGAATAATTTAGGCAAGTTTCATCAAAATCGTTAGAGCCGTTTTCGAGACAATTGTAAAAAAGTGTAATATCCATAATTTAATAGCTATTTCCGGTTAGTCCGAAATTTATACATATATTGTAACGCTCTACAAATAAAACTAGTTTTGGCGAGGATAGAGGTCCTTCGGGAGGTCCTTATAACAAAAATATTCGGTTTTAAACGCTTGGTTAGATCCTGCCTTATTCAATATGTAATTTCAGTATCGTACAGCTTTCCGTTTTTGAGTTAGACTGATCACATACACACAGACCATTTTGCGAGACTCGGTCATTTGGACTCAGGGGACCTTAAAACATGTATTTCCGTTGAAAACTCGAATTCGAAAATTTTCACGATCGCAATACTTCCCCTTACTATATACTTCGTGTATAGGTAAGGGAAAGTAAAAAAAAAAACAAATTACGAGATCACTTGAAAATGGGCATTATGGGCCCGAAACGTTGTGAGGAATAATAAATAAAGTTGTGGAAATGAATAAGGGAAAATTTTCCTGAAAACTGATAATTTAAATGTGATCTTACATTACGATGAGTTGATTAAATGTTGAATAAAATTGAAAATATCTAGGAGAGTAATGAGGTTGGAACAGTCTCTAATAAAATTTACTGTTTTTTTAAGAAACTCAAAATGTCTCTATAGGTGAAGGAAACATAAAACCTCTATCCTAGCCCCACTTCCTAACCATGAAAAAAGACTATACATTTTTTAATTTCGAAAAAAATACTAATTTCTGAATCCATTTGAGATGTATTGATATGTGTTGAACTTGGACAATATTGTTCATATAAGTCATATATTATATATATGAGCACTATATTTCCTTTTTATTCCTACCCCATTACTTTCCCCCTTTTCAAAAATTATTCTATTCCATTTTAATTTATTTTTCCTCTCCTCTTAATTACTTTCAACATTGTTGCAGTCATTTCAACCCCCTCCCACCTCTCTTCCCTTCTTTATTATTCCTTAGTCTTTGTCACTGGAGATATAGAGCTCCAGTCGGTTAGTTGATTTTATTTAATTTATTATTATTAGTTATTTGTATTCATTTGTTGTATTATATAATTTATCATTTTATATGTCTACCCTTGTTATGTGTTTTATTTTTTATGATTGATATTTTCACTTTTAATCAACATTTAATAACCTCTTTGTTTTAGTTCTTACTTTACTCCTGTTTATTTCTTATCTTTGCCTTACTCATTCGTTTTTACTCTATTATGTTATACTATATTTCTTTATTTGGTGTGATTTATTTTCAATTTTCAGTTGATACCATGCAGTTGTTAGCTCTTGATTTCTTTTATATTATTGTTATAATTTTTTTTTTCTACCGTTCATGTACTTTCGGTTTGCGTACTTCAATGATTTTCATCTACATTGTATATTGTTGTCTGAAGCCCAGAAAAAAACTCGCAATATGAGCCGAAACGTCGAGATTTAATAAATAGTTTTTTATTATTTTTTAGTGTTATTCTTGACTATCTTCTCCCTTTTCAATATAGAATCATCTACGAAATTATCGTTCTGATTTACAAATACGAATTAATTTTAATGAATTATAATTTTATTCAAACCGACTTATTCTATGGTTAACCTATACAATATATTCATGGGAAAATATAATTATTCGTTATTCAAATGATTTTTATTCGAATAATTTTCTTTGATTGAGAAAAGCATATTTTATAGTTTCATCTATAGACTAGTTAACTCCTCGATATTCCATGTACCAGTTTCCAAAATTTAAAATAAACTGTCAATTTCAAATCAAGTTGTTGTTAAATATATAGCAGCAGGGTAGTTATAAGGAGAATCGCCCCGGGTAATAAGATATAATTTCCTCTACTATGCTACAGATGGCGCAGGTTATTTCTGGCAGTTAGGCGGCACTAATTCAGTAGTGCGGTGGCCAGCGATGGCAACTCATCAACTTCTGCTGCTGGCCAGCCTACTCGGAACAGGAGCATGCACCTTGGCCCGTATCCAGATCAGCTCATCCTCAAGAACCTGGACGGGAAATGGGATCTTTGAAGGCGGAAGGTCCCTTCCAGCTACTGGCTACATCTTCTACGGCGGTGACTACTGCCAAGCTAAAGCACCGTCTTCAGATCGACCTCTCGTTGTCTTTGCCACACCGGACATCTGTAGTTTTGATATAAAAATAAGAAACGCGGAGAATGATAATGCATCAGCAATAGTGTTTCTTTTTGACAGAGAATTCAGCAGTTATGAAAGGGCCATTAAATATCGTGAGTATTAGTTTTACTATTTTTTTATTGCATTGCATTAGATTCTTCAGGTATGTTTATTCTTGTTTTTTTATATTGACTTATTAATAAATACTTTCAAAAATATTTTATTTCTAGGCTAAAATAAATTTATGTATATTTATAAATGAAAATTTATAAACTGCATAAAATAAATATATTTTATAGCCATTATTCTATTTAATTAATCATTATGGTTATAAATTTAATTTGTTGACAATGAAGAGGAAACTTGCTGTTTAATCATTTTTTACATTTTTTTTTTTTTTTATCTTAGATCTTTCTGAGTCAATTATTACACTATTATTCTTTTTTTGAACAATAATTACGCACAAAATGTAGTAAGGCAGCCTAATTCGGTTTCTGTCATATTGTTCAGCCTTTTATCTTTTGTTTACTTACTTACATTGATTTTGCACTTCTATGCTACATATATATTTATATTATACGTATATTGTTATAATAATTTCAGAAAATCTGGATAGAACTTTAAAATATTTGTAATTCAAATGTGATTGATTTATCGACTGCTAATATTTACTGTACAAAGTTTTCATGTGACAATGTTTGCGTAATAAAATGGTTATTCTGAAAGAATACTATCATGGCTGCTTCTCTTCAAAGGGCTTACAATATTTTAGGTTTTGCCAACAGTCGATCATTTTAATCTTTAAATTTTTTTTTATTAAAAATATTTAATTCCGAAAATTCAAGCTTAACTGATTCCATTTCTTGCACACCCGGAGATGCACCTATTTAGTTTGTTTTACAGAAGAACTGATTTGAAGACTTTATCCCCTACGCATACATAAACAATTTACATAGGCGACCTAAATATTTTTATATAAATACAATATATAATAATAAACGAACTGCAAAATTATAAGATTTAAAGGAAACGTATCAATATTGGAGTACACATGTGCAAGGGAGCCCATTGAAAATTTGTGCCTCCCAATAGGTTTTAACACTGGTCTCCAAGTTTCCATACCCCAGCTGAGTATTTACTTTGGTTATTTCAAAACTTTTAACTATCTATATTACCAATAAATTGTTGATTATCTCAGATAAGAGTTAGTGGGCGTGTTTAAAACTACACCTATCTTCTTCCGTCACGCTAAGGGTCGTGTCTCTTGACTGCCGGTCCCTCGAAAATTGCCATCATTCGAGCCTCATGGGCAGTCCTGCACATCTGTATATCTATATTTTTTTTTATAATTATGACGGACAGATAAACAATTTAAAACACTTTTTATAAGTGACTGTCAACAGTTTGACACTAAGGCAAGACTGATACAGCACGGTCTATTAATTCAAGGGACTTAGACAGGAACCGAAAAGCGACCAATGACGAAATTTAAAACTGGCATAATATTTTAAAGGGATGAATTTCAAAAAACGTAGGAAGGCAGCCTAGTTCAGTTTAACGCTTACTGCTGGGCTTTTATCTTTTGTTTATGCATTTATGCATTGTGCATTGCTTCCTTTTCTATTTTTTTCTTATTTTTATTGATTCTATTTCATTGTGGTACAAATCATAATGATAATATTTTAACTATAATTAATGGAAAATTATAACATGTAACATGTTTAGTATGCCTGCTGTTAATTTTTATAGCGCCTGTTAAAATATTAATATAATATACCCCCCTTCTACGAGGTTACTATAAGAGGAAATAAAGAAAAAAAAAGTATTCATACAAATAGATGCAGTGGTCAAAATAAGTATTCGTACACCTAATTTTCTGGATAAAATTATGTTTAACAATTTATTGAACATAAATTAACTGATGGATATGATGAAAAACAATATTTCGCATAAATTTTTACAGATGAAGGAAATTAGAAACCCGTACAACCTAATTAGCAAGAAAACTTTACATGCCTCAATCATAGATGCGTAAATCATTTCGATTTACGACCCATTTTGGTGGAATTATCGTTCAATTTGAAATATTTGGCCCATTTTGAGTATGTATTTGAATAAGAGATTATGCATTAAGTGAAAACTATGAGCTGAGAACAAATTAATAAGTTATTTTCACGATAATTGTTACTGAATAATTTTTTGCATGATAAATTTTCAATTTTTGTTGTGAACCTAATTAATTATTTATATATTCATTGTTATTTGTTGTTATTTTATCATTCATTGGTCATTAATAGTTTTAAGTATTAAAACCATTGTGAACTCGGCTTCCCATAAACCTTTTCTTTAGCTAAGACGTTATAACTGGATTTGTTTTGCAACGTGAGATTTCTAGCTCGTGTTACTGCCGAGGTATAGAAGCCTTAGTAATATGTTCCACCCTGCATTAAAAATAAAAATAAAAAAAGGTGTAAAGCATTATATTTTTAGTAATGCAATATATTGCACTTTTATTGATTTATTGTTATGATAAATATTTCATCATTATTTTTTTAAATTCTTAATTGGGTTATATTTATTCGATTTATTTGGAAGTAATATTCACATAATCGATTATTCTAGTAAATAAACGACTTAAACCTTGTATTATATTCCGATTGGTTAATTAATTTTGGTGAGAGATGAACCATCTACTCGTAAAACCGTTTTGTCGTCATTTTCAAATTGCTTGAAATGCCAATGCTCGGTTTACCATTGCGATTTTCCAACCTCTGGCCTTACGGGACTGAGGCTATAGAAAAAAATAAGTACTGGAAGAATTGGTCATTCAAAAAAATAAAATAAATAAATAAAAAATTAAAAAAATGTTATAATAAAATTCGTTGGTGACTATAATTATTTTTTTTGATTTATTTACTTTCGTTTTCTCTACATTTCTCATTAATTTGATATTATTTGTTTCGAGACAAGACTATTAAACCTACTGGATATAGCTGTTCCTCATTCCTGACACACAATTATATTACAATTATAAAATGGGGATCCGCGGGGCATGAACCCGGTAAATATAATTAAATTAATAAAATAACGGCGGTTGATGAAATGGGCATGTAAAGTTGCTGAGTAGGATATTATAGTCGAATATATATATTGTATATTATAATCAAATTCCTAATAAGTTAATCATCGCTGAACCGCCGGGTAAACGTTTAATTGGTAGGCCCAGACGTAGGTTGGAGGATTGAGAGAGGACCTTTTTTTTTTTATAGTTATATAATATTCTGTTTTGGAATATGCCATAAGCAACATAATATAATTTGTAAGGTGCTACAAAGGTCTTATGAATTATGGATGGAGTTCATTACTATATGCAAAGACAGTATTATAATGTAATTTTTTTTCGCAATGTAAATAATTATTATATTTCAATTAGTTTTGTACATAGAGGCTTGATCTTGTTAGAGTGAAAAGTTTAGACTGTGTCACTCTGACAAGGAATAGTTTCTGTAAAATATTTTGAAATTAATATTGATTCTATTACATCATTCAGTAAAAATGTAATTAAATACCATGAAAATATGTATGTTGATGATCTTTCAAAATATTTCGTGGGGATTGGAAGGTGAGTTGATATAGTTACTTAAGAACAAGAGAATAGGAACGCGGAACTTCAAACTAACTTCAAAACTACTTTCGATGTTCAGAAATCGGTAAACAACAATGCCAAATGATTAGGCATAGATATCCTGGTTTTGGATATACATTTTTTTTTCCTCCTTAAAGGAGGGGCATTATACTACAGAATATCGAAGGAGGCGTTAAGGAAGATGTGGACCAGTATGATATTAGCATCCTTGCCAAAGAGAGCAATTTATAAGTAACATATGTGTTGTGTAGTATATACATTTTTTTATTGAATAATCAATAATTGACCGTAAACCTTTATGGAGGAATGAGATGGTCCGAGAGACGGTCAAAAAATGGATCACAAATAGTAAAAACTATTAGAAATCAACAACTATTTATTAATAAATAGTTTTTACTATATGTGATACATTTTTTGACCGCCTTCCGGACCATCTCATTCGTTCATATATTTTTTTACTTGTTTATTGACAATCTTGGGGAATAGGTATTTGTGACCAGTCTCTTCTTCTTTGAATCAATTCATCAGCCACTAACTCATCTCTAATCTGACCCTAACAACGTTATACAGTTTTTGGCTGAAGGAATTGTAAAAGTGATAGAAAATAATTGAATATAGCATAAAGAGTGACATGCAAGTTAATTTTTTATATTAATTTCTTAAATAAAATAATTTTCCTGCGAAATTCGACTGTTAAATGATTAAATGACTGTGTAATGGAGTAACTTACCGAGACAACCAAACTGTTGTGAAAATTTAATTGATTACAAATTTGTTGGTGCCTAGGATTTTAGAACTGATTCTCTAAAATATATAATATATATGTATAGCTATAAATATAAATATATATTATAAAATATATAGCTATTTGATGCACTGAATCCAGATACGAAACAAGTTTTTTTTTCTATCAGATCTACTTTTTCAGATACAACCACTTAACTATCAGTGTGTTATTCTATTCACTGCAAGTATGGGTGATTTAATCCTACTCATTAACCTGATAGATCTAGAAAAATACGCTAGAAGAAATAAGCAAGCATTGCCTGTCCCGTAACTGTAGTGACCTTCAACGTTTCAACTAGAGTTGAGGTTAGTGAGCTCGCCGTGCAGGTTAGATCGAAGTGGGCCTCACTTAATATTTTTGTTTAGGAAAGGATTGTTAAAAATCAGTTGACATCCGCATGATGGTATAGAAGGATCAATCTAATTAGGGATTGATAAATTATTTGCCACTTCTATAAATTTGTTTTATTGAAAACTAGTTTCAAATGTTATACATTCATCCTCAGTTCTAAAAACACAAAAAATTCAAAAATAAGCAATTCAAAATATAGTTGGTATTATTATACATATTAAATTATATAAATCAGTATTATAAAACATTCATGAATTATGAATTTAATTCAGACAAGAAATCAAATACATGTTGGTACTCACAAAGGTTTAAATGGATTATATCAAACAGAAAAGTTTGTACTGGTTTCTTCTCGCATTGTACTAACAATGAACGAGAGATAAGCAGGATGTTTTTAGGTAAACGGTTTAAGGGTCAGGGTTTTCCCAGTAATGCCGGTGAGTAATTATTTTTTCTGTTAGAGATTTATCTTAAATTTATTCCCATCTATAGAAATCGAGAAATCGTTACAGAAAAAGGCACCTACAACTCGTCCAGTAGAACCTCCTCTTCAGGCGGATCTAGAGAATCGAATTAGACAATTAGAACTACAGTTAAAGTTCAATACAGAACAAAATGAGATGAAACTACATCATATTGAGGAACAATTTGTTCTAAAAAAATTTGATAAAAAATATTCAAATCCAACAGAGTGGTTACATAGGTTTGAAGAAGAGTGTAACCGGTTCCATATAAAATCTGATGTTCTAAAAAATCGAGCATTGCGTTTTTTCCTTGTTAATGGTCCCGCGGCTGATTGGTATGAAATAAATTTAAAGAAGATCGGTCGAAACGATTCCTGGGAAATTCGGAAGAGTTCTTTTCTGAATGCTTCCGTTGATAAGGGGTGGTAAAGAGAGGTTTTAGCTATAAATATTTAGGCGGGCCCCTAGTTGATTATGCGCTTGCGATAGAGAGATTACACAGGTCAACAAAAATATTTTTTTTGAAAACTTGTTTAACTTTAATAGTTGATCTTTATAGATTTTTATATGCTGAATATAAATCTGGCCTTAGTTGTTTTGTATCACCCATAGTTTTCGGTAGGTTTCAGGCTCATCAAACATCCTAACTTTTTAAACTTCTGTAACATGTTAGCTACAATAGAAACATGCTCTGGGTCTTTTTCATTTCCCAAGAACTTTGTAACGACTTGCTTGAATGATACCCATGCTTCTTTCTCATTTAAGGTCATTGTGGATTCAAAGTTAACATCAAAAATCATTTTTCTAATGTCAGGTCCGACAAAGACGCCTTCTTTTAGTTTAGCTTCCGAAAGGCGTGGAAACTTTTGGCAGAGATATTTGAAACATGGTCCATCTTTAGGCAAAGCCTTTGCAAATTGGCTCATTAGGCCTAACTTAAGGCCTAATTGTTTCATGAGGCCTAAAACTGAAAGCTGTTCAATTCTTTAAAAATCGCTTAATTTAATAAATTTAACTATAAAATGTGAAGAAATTGTGGGTAATACAGCTTTTTTAATATCATATTTGGATTCAGCACCCTAAAAACTATAGGAATAAGGTATTTTCAGCACAAAAGTTTTTTTATCGTTGGCCTGTGAAGCTGTTCAATTCTTTAAAAATCGCTTAATTTAATAAATTTAACTATAAAATGTGAAGAAATTGTGGGTGATACAGCTTTTTTAATATCATATTTGGATTCAGCACCCTAAAAACTTTAGGAATAAAGTATTTTCAGTACAAAAGTTTTTTCATCGTTGGCCTGTGTTATGCATGGAAGTGGAGGAACTGAGGTGTCTTGCATTAACCTAATCGTTTTTGGTCTGCCAAACGAAGCTCAGAAAAAGCTTGACAGAGAAGAGATCATCTCAATAGATAAATTATATTCAGATCTGAGACAATTAGAAGATGCCTTTAGTAGGAAAAAGAAGGAGGCACTTTCAAGTCCAAGTTTCAATAACAAATCTGTCTTACAGCCTAATAAAAAAATATGATCAACAGAAGAATGATACTCAGCGAAAACCATGTTCTATTTGTGCAGGGCTAGGTTATAACAATTGTTATCACTTGGTATCTGAATGTCGCCCCGGAAAAATAACAGCTGAAAGGCTAAAAACTAATTTGACTGAATCTGAGGTGTGTAAAGGTGGATCTTGAAACTGAAGCTTTAAACTAGAGAGCCGGGCGAAATTAGGTCCGTTGACAAAACTGAATGTAGTCGTAAATGACGATTTTAAGGTAAATGCAGTTTACGATTGTGGCTCTAATGTTACATTAATTAATCGACGAATTACTGAATTGCTAAAGTTGAAATTAATAGAACAAAAAGCAGTACTAAAAATTATCAGCGGACATAATTTCACCTCAGCCCGGGCCAAGATAACACTTCGAATTGGCAGCATTACTGATTATATTAATTGTTACGCTGTCAAGAATAATAATTTCTCCTATGATATACTACTAGGTACGGATGCCATCAAGAAGTTCAAGCTGATACAAGATGACAATCTTCAAACTTTGCAACGTATTTATGACTCGAAGGTCATTAACTTACAGGCAGCTAGTGATGATCAGAACAGTATTTTTGCTCGATCAACTTGTAATCAGATGGAAATAAATCTCAGTGAGAATTCTAATGTAAATGAAGTGGATCTAAAACATATTGACAATGAGGAGGATATACAAACAATTCAATTTGTAATAAGAAAATACAAGCTTGCTAAAGAAAAGTTCGACATTGGCAAGGTGCGCTCACAAGAAGCAGAATTAAGGTTAATCAGAGAAGAATATGTCACCTCTTGCCCATACAAATGTTCTATACCTGACGATGAACAAATAAAGTCACAAATAAAGGGACTTCTACGGGCAGGGATTATTGAAGAATCGGATTGTTCGTTTGCTTATCCTGTTGCACGTGGGTACAATAAAGAAGAGAAAAGGAAATCTCGCCTTTGTATAGATTTTCGAAAACTTAACAAGTTGGTTGTTCCAGAATATTTTCCAATTCCTACTATACAAGATGCTATCGATAAAGTTGCCAATTATGAATACTTCACAGTTTTGGATATAAACTCCACGTTTTGGTGCATACCACTCAGAGAAAAAGAAAGAAAATAGACATCATTCGTCACAAAATATGAGAAGTTCATGTTCATAGTTCTCCTATTTAGCCTTAAGAACGCTTCAGCTATCTTCCAGAGGTAGATGAAATATATATATTATATATATTTTCATATTACTCGGTACTATGATTATATAATAATTTTAAAAACTATTTAAATAGCGCTCCCGCATATTGCACATTTGTCTGGTGAGGATTTTTAATCTCCCTGAACATCTGAAATATGTCCTCTTCCGTGGCCACCGGGCCACCTCCAAATGTCTTTTTCAGTCTGTCCTTCACTATGATCCATGGTGTATCTTCATTCGCCTGAATCAGATTTTGTAGGCTCCGTTTGACCCGACATACTAATGCTGCTCTCAACACGTTTACATCCATCGGGTCTATTAGACCGTCGGCCGCCTTTGCCCCTATGCGTGTCATCACACGATCGCTTCCCTTGAGAAAATGTTTTAATTCTCTGATTTCCTCATTGAATCTTTCCAGGTCCGTGTTTGCTTTGCTTAGATCCGGCGAAGTTGCCGTCTCTATCTTAAGCCATTCCAGAGCGGTCGCGTGCGCCGCCGCTAAGGTTTCCGTTAGCAACGGTGGAATGTCTGGTGGCAGTGTTAATGTTGCCGGGTACAGTTTCTCGTCTGGCATTCTGTGAAATTTTCGCTTATCCCGACCAACCCACAAAAACAGATGCGAACAGCAAAAAGCAAAACAAAAAAAAAAACAGAAAAAAATCCAGCTCTCTACTCTCTGGTATCGCGTTTAAACGTCCCGGGTTCCGGTAAGTTGAAATAAAAAAAAAGGAAATAAGGGAACGAAATGATGCACACGAGCACTGAGCAAAGATTGACTTTATTAATCCTCTATATATAGTCTTAGGGTGTGTTTACATCTTATAGTTAGGAATGAGTTGCAAACAGTTCCAATCTGTTTCTTAACTTGTATATATATATATTTATTGTTCTATGTTTTTAATATTATTAAATATTCATAGTTTATGAAAAAATTTGTATTATTGAGTTTGTTATAAGCATGCCTAATAGTGTTTATTTATTTACTCTTCTCTATTCAGTTTTTTATTGGGGTTTTTACCCCACAAAATTCGTATATATTTTCTCCCTGAAGAAAAATAAAAGAGAGTTAAGCAGGAATGTTATTATTTTATATATTTGTTCTCTGTCTATATATGTGTTCAGACAGAATTTTATTCCTTATGTGTATTATTATATTTAGCTCTATTTCTTTAATTTTAAAATATATTGATATTATTTGTTGGTCATTTCTATATTATTCATTATTATGTTGACTTATTTATCATTATTATTTTGAGTTATTATTCTTTTTTATAACTCAGTTTAGAGGCTCAGTTGAATGTCTTTCATGTATTATTATCTATAATGTTTAAATATTTACTTTTAAATTTGATGCTATTTAGCTTTATTTTATATTTATATTTGTTTTTATTCTTTTTGGGATATGTAAATTATTCATTGTCATGTTGGTTGAGACCAACTCTATTTGTATGGGTGCTTTCCTCAATGACAAATAAGCAAACAATAATAATAAATCTGACGCTAAGTTTTGATTGTGCAATCAACTTATGGGATATGTATAATTATTTATATATGTATAAAAAGTTAAATTGTTTTGCTAGCGAGGATTGCATTATGGGTTTCCCGTCTAAAAAACAAGAATCGTGAAACATTCTGATTGCATTGTGTTTATAAATTAATTCATTTATGTACTGCATATATTACTTTAAATAGGTAGCAATTAAGGGTTTATTTAATTTTTATTTTTTTAGTTTCAGATACAACCGTCAGCGTTATTTTTATATCACAACCGCAGGAAGAAGTTTTGAAATTCATTGATACAAGCAGCAGACGCTCAGGTGGCTATGTAACTGCAATGGAAATCAGTCAGCCCGATAGTCAATCCAGGTATATTATTTTTAAAAAAATGTTACAGTACATTTTCTCATAGTCATTATTTTTATTATCTTACAAACTATTTCTTTATTCAAAATTTCAATCTGTGAATAAAAACTGTGAAATAATAATATTAATTTCGTTTATCAGAATAATATTTAATATTTTTTAGAAGAAATACAAACGAACTAAGGATATTATGTTTAATCCATATCTTTAGTTCGAACTGCGCTTTGAAATATTAATACTATCTCACAATTTCTGAAAAAATTTAAATCATGGATTTAATTGAGGAGTATTCTATCAAAAGTTGATACATCCACTTTTCATAAAAACTGAGAATTTGACGAATTAAAATTCTTCATTCGAAACAGCATCTGAAGATTATTCAGTTTATTTTCATAACCTAATTTTTTCCTGTCAAACGGGAGTTCAAAATCATCCATTTCAACCAAAACTGATCATACCTACATGAAATTAGTCTATAGTATTTTATTCGCTCTTTATTTCAATAGTTGATACATCCACTTTTCATAAAAACTGAGAATTTGACGAATTAAAATTCTTCATTCGAAACAGCATCTGAAGATTATTCAGTTTATTTTCATAACCTAATTTTTTTCCTGTCAAACGGGAGTTCAAAATCATCCATTTCAACCAAAACTGATCATACCTACATGAAATTAGTCTATAGTATTTTATTCGCTCTTTATTTCAATAGTTGATTTATCCACAGTCTTCCCCTGGCTGCTTAGTACCCGTTTCTTTCAAAACACCATTTTTCCCAAAATAAGTTATTTTGCCCATATTTTCCTTTGTAGTTTTCTTAAAATGATTAGAGGTAGCGTAATGATTTAGTGAGGTTTGATTTGTCATTTTATCTCGAATCGGGAGATGGCACTGCCATTCGTTTGCAGACAACTGCTATCGTGAGATAATACGAAACTCACATTAAAACATATTCAAAACATTTCAGGTGTTGGTTAAGGGTATCAAATTTGTGCACTTTAATTTAAAATCGGAATAATTTTTAAATATTTCTATCAATTTTTTATTTTTTGGAAGTTATAAAAAACACCTTTAAAAAAGTTGATCAAAAAACTGTAGGAGCCTTCAAGAAAATGTAGATTATGACAAAAAAAATGTTTTAATGAATTATATGTCAAAACCAATAAAAATAACCAAATTTAGATATAGATAGCAACATTGAGAGATGTGGATTAGAGGTGGGAGAAATCGTTCTTTTCGGTGAATAGTTCTTTTGGAAATCTTGCCATTTACGAACCCAGTTCGTTGAACTGGTTCAAAAAGAACTAGAATTAGTTCACTGCAGGCAAGAGCTTGGCAAAGCCGTTATTTTTAAGGAACCGTTTTTTTTTTTGGGATTGTTCTTCTTGAATTATTTCAAATGAACTACGTAGTTTATTTACAATTTTAAGCTAACGATAAATAAGAGCACTTATAAAAATTCTTAAACAAATGAATTATAAGGCAAAATTTAATGGTCTACAAAAATTGAATGGTCTTTTAGAATAAAACCCTGTGTGGGAAATTTTATATTGTGTTTTGATAATAAAATAGCCGGATGGTGTGTTACAATCGTTGTCTAATTTAATTTTTTCCTAGCCAACATTAGTAACGATATATGAGAATATTATCAGCTTGACTTATCGGAATACGTAAGTAAAAATAAGACTTATCAGAAACTTATATTTTCTTTTTCTTTCAAAACTCGACTTACCCACTATTTTCGATCAAAAGTTAACATATTCAGCATAATTACCTAAATTACTCAAAGTATACTAGAAATAAATTAAGAATTTTGGGTAATTTTTGGTATCTCGGGGTTTAAAAATCTGGAACACACACCGTTTCTACACGTTGTTTTCATTTACTGAAAATCATCGTAAAGTGGATATATTGACTTTTGATTGAACACTTCTCAATAATTTTAAATTTTGGTAAAAAAATGACAGCTGTTTTCGACAAAAGTCTATTTGATTCAATTATAACTCTTTATTTATAACAATTAACATTTATAATATCTTACCTATGACATTAATATAAGCTAGAAAAATTCAACAATTAATAAATGAAAGATATTTTTATTAGACATTTTTATGGACCTTTTTGTGTACTAATCATTAGGAATTTTATTTATTTATTTTTTTTTAAAGGAAGTTTCTTTTGGTATCAGCTGTCATGTCGTTAGTGATATTCGTGATTGGAGGGTGTTACGGGGCTTGGTACTACCACGATCAAATGGAAATAATGAACGACAGAGAGGAGGTAAATCTGTTTATAAGTTCATCATTTCAGATATAAAAAACAAAATAAAGTTTTATAGTTTGCTGAACATAAAATGACTGAGAATCTTCATTGTTATTTTATTATTATTATTATTTTTTTTTTTTTTAACAAAGAACTAAAAATGATTTAATTGGAATTTTAGTAAACAATGAGCTTTGATGATAGCTTCACTTTCATTTTATTATAACTATTATAAAATAATATATCACAATTAATTTCGAAAAACACGCATTTATGCTGCGACTTTGCACACTAGTCTTTAGTTTATAAAATATCAAGATTACATTAACATTAACAACAGTTCTCACGTACATTTTTATCAATTAATTGTCAAAGATTCATCACAAATTTATTTGTATTGTTATGCTTTTAGTAGTTCATTATAAACAATCTTATTAATGAGTAATAATTAAAACAACAACAAACCTAGAGCTTTAACTTATTTCCTGTAAAGACGCTATCTATGAAAGGCAATGCTCTTTCGTTCTTGTTGTCCCATTTTCCTTTCTTATGGATGTTATGGAAATCACTTTTTGATTCTCTTTCTTGCAACCGACTTTAATGAGAAGAAATATTAACAATTCGAAATTAAACAAAAAGAGAACACTTGAGAATGGAAAAAACTATACCAATATCTAAAAAATGCTTTTAAAAAGTGTTTTTTATCAAACTAATACGATAAAATAAATAATTTCTTCGACATTATGGAATTAAGGTTTCAATTAAAATCGTATTTTTTGTAATTAGCAGCTAATTATTCCCGATATATCAATAATGCCTGAAAGACCATATGGAATATTCTCAGATCACGGACAATTTTCATGATAAACATTTTTAATAATTTTGACTGCATTTAAATTTAAAAAAATTAAGTACCTATCCCTTCTATCGATGATCAGCTATTAATCTTAACAAATGACAAAGATCAAAACTGCATTTTTTCGTTAATGACCGCTTGAGTAATGGAAATCAGCTTGAATCTACTAATTTTTTTTTTTTTTTTTAATATTAAGAACTAAGGAAATATGTGCAATTGGACAGAAGGCGAGCTGTATGTACTACGACCCTCTATGTCAAGGAAATTATAAATAGCCCTTTTAACAAAAATGTTTTTATTTATGAATTGAATAAAAATAATTACTATTACTTCCTAAAAAATTGCAATTAGTCGCAGCTTTTTATTTCAAGACTAGATTAAGAGTTTTAATTATACAAAGATAACGGTATACAAATAAAGAATTTGCAAGTTTCAACAACTTTTTTTTTTTTGAAATACTAGATAAAAACTCTTGATTAAATATAAAATGATGGAACAAAAAAGCAAAACATTGCATGGAGCAACACTGCATTTCCTTACACACTAGATTTCATGAAACTTTTATGAATAGTGATATCCATATCAAAGAATATTAAAATTAGAAACTTACTAAAAATTAGTTTTTATAGAACAATTGGCTGAATAATTGTTCTATAAAAACTAATTTTTAGTAAGTTTCTAATTTTAATATTCTTTGATATGGATATCACTATTCATAAAAGTTTCATGAAATCTAGTGTGTAAGGAAATGCAGTGTTGCTCCATGCAATGTTTTGCTTTTTTGTTCCATGTTCTAAAAAAAAATCGGCTAAAACTTTAAAACAGCACAAAAACAGAAATATTTAAATGAAAGGTTATAAGCTATATCTATATTGGTGTTGTTGAGTGCCTATAAGAAAAACAAAATTGTTTTTGTTACCTTATAAGTAATTTGAGCAACCAAGTCAGTGTAAAGTATATAATACACTTTCATAACTAGCACATTCCAATAAATTTATAGACACACTTTTCATAAGTATGGATAAATAAACAATCAAAAGACTTAGTAGACAATTAGAATTAAATACATTAAGTTCAAGAGCGCAATAAACGAATTTTAAGTACTAGTGATTCAAAAATGCTCCAATACCGCGCGAATAATTCGGGCGTGGTAATGACGCGAGTTGTCAACATGGTATCGATTTATTTAAATTTACCGAATATCTTCGATATTGAAGTACATTACGGAATTATCGGAGGCCCCTGTTACAAAAATACTATAGAATTTGAATTCGCGTGCTCACGTATCGATTTATTTTAAGTTCTCGGATATTCTCGATATTGAGATCCAATACTGGGTTATCGGAGACCACAGTTACAAAACTAATGTCGATTGTGAAATCGCGCGCTCACGTATCGATACTTGAATTAAGTGATAACTTTAAATGGAAATACCTATGCGCGATAAAAAATATATTTTGCAAAATCGATTATGAATTTGCGTCCTTAAAAACGTGAAAAATGATCCCTGTTTCAAATAATATTATAAAAGTATTTATAAATGGAATTGAAAAAAAAATCGTAATTAGTATCTCCAAAAATTATTGCGCGCTCACTTTATGCAGTTCGATGAAACTACAACTCCAATTATCTAAAAATCGATCCCAACATCGAAAAGATCCAAAAAGCTAAAATAAATTTTACGCAAGCGCGCAATAATAAAGTCGATATTATTTTCTGAAAAAGAGCCACTGATAAACCAGTAATGAATCTCAATATTGAGGATATCATTAAAGTTTAAATAAACCAACAATCAGGTACGCGATCTTAAAATAGATAGTGTTTTCATAATAATGGACCTCGATAACCCAAGAATGGACCTCAATTATAAGGATATCCGAAAAATTAAAATTAATGGATACGAATACCTCTTATATGAAGCCACGTTTTTAAAAATATCTGATGTGACACCATATGACTTCCTTGTACGCCTGTTGAACTATAATTCGGTGGTTCAAAAAAAAAGGTGGAAAATAGAAAATGAAAAAATAAAAAAACTGCTTCTGGTAAGGTACCACTTCCGGCAAGCCAATTTTAACCCAAATCCAGTATTTTATTTATATTGACATACAAATTTTATATACTAAATCTGAGATGTTTCGTCTTATATATTAATATAATTTTTTATGAGTTTAATGTAATTCTTTTATGAGAGAATGACCTTCATGTAAAGCATCACTTCCGTCAAGTCAGTTTTAACCAAAATCTAGCATATTATTTTTATTGATATAAAAGTATTATATACCAAATCTGAGATGTTTTTCATTATATTTTAATATATGATAATCTTTAATGAGTTTATAATGACCTTCATGTAAAGTAACAACCACTTCCGTCAAGCCAATTTTAACCGAAATCTAGCATATTATTTGTATTGATAATTACATGTTGAATATGTTATATATATATATTTAGCATTTCCTAATCAAATTCAACCATTTCCATTTCATATTAAACCTTTGTATTTAAATTCAACCTTTTTTGATTTAAATAAATAAATATAAATCATTTTTACATAATGATATTGTTTACGATTATTTTAATTAGCTATTGTATTTTTACTTCCTTGTACGAAGTAAGGGAAATACCTCCACCTCCCCACCCCCATCGTATGAAGGTCCTCTTCCGTCCATCTTAATCGTGGCCTCCCACGTTTTCCCCTTCCCTCTGGATTCTCATACATCATTGAGGTAGTCTCTTTGGATCCATGCGTTCAATATGACCCAACCAGCCAAGCCTTCTCAGTCTTATGACCGTGGCGAGGTCTGGCTCTGCTAGCAATTCCATCAGTTCTGCATTGCTTCTTATTCTGAATTGCTCGCCTTCCTTGATAGGGCCATATATTGTTCTTAGCAGTCTTCTTTCCCATATTCCAAGGGAATCTTTGGCTGCTTTTGTTAGGACCCATTTCTCGTTGCAATATGTTACTATGGGGCGTATGATAGTCTTGTAGATTATGATTTTAATCTTCCGGGAGAGGTTCCCAAACTTCAAGATCTTCCGCAGAGCATATAAACACTTGTTGCCCATTATAATCCTTGTCTTGACTTCCATTGTCATGTCATTGTTTCTTGACAACATCCCTCCAAGGTATCTGAAGGACTCGCATCCAGGGAATATACGGTGTCCGATCTTTACTGTTCCAGGCCTAAACATCCCGCTTCTCGTCGACTGCATGTATTTTGTTTTTGCTTCGTTTACCACGAGGACAACTCTTTTTGCTGCCCCTTCAAACTCCTGTATAGTCCCGGCTAAAGCTGGCATTATCCTGGTCGATATAAGAACATTGTCGGCATATGCTAAATGTTGGGTCAGTCTATTGTTGATCGTCTTTATACGTCTGATTGCTATTTCCAAAATCAGGTTAAATAGCACCTGTGAGGGAGGATCTCCTTGCCTAAGTCCCTTGTTTACCTTGAATTCTTCTAAAAGGTTTCCCTGGATATTAATTCCAATCCTGGTATCATTCAGCGTCATTCTTATAAGCCTTATTAATTTCATCGGTAGCCCCAGAATCTTCAATCCTTTGTACATTTCATTTCTCTCCATACTATCATATGCTTGATGAAAATCAATAAACAAGTGATGGAGATCCACGTTAAATTCATAGGGCTTTTCTAGCATTTGCCGCACTGAGAACATGTGGTCCACTGTTGACCTCCCTGGCCTAAAACCACATTGGTACTCTCCTAGGTTTCTTTCCGCCCACTCATTCACTCTTCTACACAGGGCTATTGATAGAATTTTATACACAGTACTAAGGAGGCATGTTGGACGGTAGTTGCTACAGTCTTGCCTGCTACCTTTCTTATATATTGGACAGATGAGTGGATTGGACAGATCTTCTCTTCCACCCAGCAGTCCGATATAAACTGGTATACTTCTTCCCATAGGTCCTCGTGGGCCTGAATTCTTCTTCCTTTCCTATTTTGGCATGAAGGTCTCCGATTACTATTTTCATATCATGTTCAGAAACTGAGTCATAAACCCTTTCTAATTCGCTGTAGAAATCCTCCTTTTCAGATTCATCCTTCTCTTCTGTAGGGGCATGTACGCTAATTAAGGATAGCAAATCTACCTTTAAGTCTGATGCTACAAACTCTTTCACTAATCAGTGAATGGCTTATCAAGACCTGCTTCAGAGATTTTTTTTGTTATAAACTCACTTCCGTATTGGTTGGCCTTGTTTCCACCATTTATAATTATGTAATTCTTTAATGAGACTAAATCCTTGTCCTTCCAACGTATTTCCTGCAGGGGTGCTACCTCCACTCTGTACTTTTCTAATTGGGTCTCCAGTTCATTGCTGGCTCCTGCTTGCCAAAGGCTTCTAACATTCCATGTTCCTACTCGCATAATTCGTCTTTTCCTCTCTCTCCTTCTCCTTCTCCTCCTCTCTCTCACTTTGCTTAACGAAAGGGCTGGTTGGGATCCCCTATCCGACCGGGTCCCTCTGGGGAATGTATTGTAACTGCACTTTTTCCATAAGCATAACTGTCAGTGGTTTCTCCACTGTTGTGTTTTATAGGGTAGGGTTTTTGCCCTACGCCCAACCCTCCTGTTATATCCGGGCTTGGGACCGGCAATGGAGTCTGGCTAGCTAACCCCATTGGCACAGTTAATGAATAGATACAAATACTACATAAAAACAAGCCACGTTGATTAAAAAAACGCAATTGGTAATTTAAATAATCGTAAACAACATAATTATGAAAACATGATTTATAATTTATTGTACTCAAAAAAAGGTTTAGTTTTTCTTGGAAAAGGTTGAACATGACTTGGCAACTCTATTAATTATTTAATAATTATAATTTTAATTATTAAATTATTTGTAAAATGAATAACAATACAGATTTGCTCTGTATTTCGATAATAGTCTCATCAATTCATTTTACATGCTCTATAAACGCTCTTTGAAGACAAACTGTCTTGAGATGCACACTACCCGCTATACCAGACAATAAACAGCACGCTCCCCAACTATCTGGCCCAGGACAGGTGCATTTATATCAATTTTATAATTAAAAACGCTGTACGCCAGTACGCCAGGCTTTTTTTTATGAAAGCTTAATATGAGCTTTAAGTAAAGTACCACTTTCGGCTATCCAATTTTAAGCAAAATCTTAACTAAGGAAAATATTGTTTATGTTGATACGAAAGTCTTATATACCTAATTTGAGATGTTTTTCATTATTTTTTAATATAATTTTTGATGGAAGGTTCTTTAAGTAAAGTACTACTTCCGGATGGCAATTTTTTACCGAATTCTAGTACTTTATTTATATTGATGTATTTTAAAATTCTTATTTACCAAATTTGAGATGTATTGCATTATATTGTAATCTAATTATGTAGATGCAAAAGTCTTATATACTTAATTTGAGATGCTTTTCGTTGTAATTTAATATAATTTTTGATGAAAGTTTATTATGGCCTTCAAGTAAAGTACCACTTCCGGTGATGATGTAGTAACCAAAAAAAGAGGATCACTAGATTTGACAACAATCCCAAATAAATTTGTTTAAATATTTTACGGATTACCCAGTGTTTCTCAACCTTTTAGTATTTGCGACCCAATTTTCAATCATAATTTTCACTGAAATCGTGCTGTAATCGTAATATTAGTTTCTATTTAATTTAGTTTACATAATGCATCTATCAATTCTAATTTTCAAATATATCAGTTACCAATTCAATATTTAAAATATGAATGCATAGATTTGTTTCGAACATTCTATAAAGTCTGCATGGCCGGTATAAATATTGCATCTCGTTCCCGCCAGTCTCAGTCGAGTCGATCCTTCTACCTCTACCGTGAATGTGTATATTGTAATTTGCGTGTTATCTGCTATTAACTATATTATACAGTATTATAGCAGTATAGTTATACAATGTATATATACAGAATCATAGATAAATTTTAAGTGGACGTTAGCAAGCATTAAACTATAATGAAGCGTCAAAAAGTGCACAGACGACAGTGGTTCCGTAGATAAAATCAAGAAAATATTTTGAAGAATATTTAAATATTGGGTTTACCAGCACTGAAGTAAATGGAGAAGAAAGGCCTTTGTGTGCCATTTGCTCAAAAAATTTTGGCAGCAGAGACCATGAAAACTGATAAAGTTAAACGATATTTAGAAACGCTTCATTGTGAGTGCGATAGTGAACCCCGAGACTTCTTCGAATTAAAATTAAAATCATATGAAAAGCAAAATCACATTTCAAAATTTTTTTGTCAATGAATGAAAAAGCTACACTTGCCTTTTAAAAAGTTTCATATCAAATAGCCACATGTAAAAAGCCTCACAACATCGGCTAAGAGCTTATTCCGCCAGCTACAATTGAGATTGTAGAAAATATGTTTGGAGATAATTTTGCCAAACAATTGCAGTCCATACCTCTATCAAATAATACTGTTACCCGTCGAACTGGTGGTATAGCTGGTACAGCATCAGCTTTTCGGAAAGATTTTAATTTATTTATTCAATTTAACAATTTATTTTCTATTCAGCTTGATGAGGCAACAGATAGCAAATAAAGATCCTCATTCAATTACTTATGTTCGTTTTTGTTATGGTATTTCAGCAGTAGAAGAACTACTATTCTGCAAACCAATAGACTCAAAGCAACAGTATTTGCATTATTAGGTATCTTAAATGATTTTTTAAACGAGACAAACATAGAGTGGAAACATTTGGTCGGAATATGCACCGATGGTGCTCGTGCAATGTCTGGAAGATTCCTAAGTGTACAAGTATTTGTAAACAAAAATCTCCCGAATGTATGACACATTGCCTGATCCATAGAGAAACACTGGCATCCAAAGAAATAAGTCCTGATCTGAATACTGTACTAACGACAGTGATTACCGTTGTATTGTAAATTATACTAAAATAAGACCCCTAAAATCAAGAATGTTTTCTGGATTTTGTAAAGATATGGTTGCAGCACATTCAGCGTTACTATTTTATTATGAGGCTAGATGGTTATCACGTGGGAGACTTTTGCAACATGTTTATGAATTAAGAGATGAAATAGCCACTTTTCTAGAAGAGAGAAACCTACTGGAAGCCAAGATGTTTCTTGATGGTTTATTTCTGATGAAATTGAGTTACTTGGTGGACATATTGGAGGAAATTCCTTGAATCTTCAAGTCCACGGAACAACTACACATTTGTTCGGTAGGAGTGATAAATTTAATGCTTTATTTAGAAAAATTGAATTATGAAGCAGAAATGTAAAGCAAAAAAAAAGTAGAAATGTTTGCAAATGTGTATGCATGTGTTAAAACTTCAAGACTGAAGAACGGCATGTGGAAGTAGTTTTCGTAACCATTGAAAATCATTTAACAACCATAGTGGCAAACAATTTTAAAAAGTAGTTTCTTGCTTACTTCAACTTGATAGCAAGTCACGAATGGGTTAAGGACCCATTTCAAAATACTCCGAAAGGTCTCTCAACTGCCGAAGAAGAAATCTGTAGACTTCACGGCAAGTGGCGAAATCAAACAATTTAGTAATATATCACTCTTTGAGTTTTGGGCAGGTTTGGATGATGAGTTTTCTGCACTAAAAAATAAAGCATTTCGTATACTATAACCATTATCAACAACCTACCCTTGCGAAACCGGATTTTCTGCAGTGGCAGCTTTAATGACAAAATATAGATCTCAGTTAAATATGGAAAAAGAGCTTAGAGTGGCAATTTATAATATTAAATCTTTATTTGAAAAATTTTGTTCTTCAAGACAGGCCCAAGGGAGTCACTGATAAGTATTAATCTTGTTTTTGATTTAATTTTGATAAGTTAAATATTAAATACATTGTGCAATATCTATTTATAAGTGTATTATATCAGTGTAAATTGTATTTAATTTTTTTTTATGTCAGAATATTTTCTGTAAAATAAATATTTTTTGTCGATATAATTTTTCTCAATATACTCCCGCCTCCAGGTTGAAAACCACTGGGCTTACCGTTTTTGAGTTATGCGAGATACGAACGTTCAAAAGTACGTTTTTTTCACGGGAAATATGGCAAAAGCTATCAGTTTGACGAGATGGTAGTTTCTACTCCATGTGGCGTGTGGCAGTTTTTTCTACGGTTTATTTATTTTTTACCAATTTATTTTTCTGTTTCGTGAGCATACTAAGCAAAAACGATAGTACCAGATAAAGAAGCTTAATTACTGAGTGGATAAATGCAAATTCGATATATTTATCAACGGAAATAAAAATTACATTAAAGTCTCCAAAAACGAAATTTTCTCATTTTTTTCGTTCATGTAGGAACCATCTCAATGAGAATTCACCACACAACTGAATAAAAATGGCCTGAAACTTGGAATTCCAAATAAATTACAATTGCCTAGGAAAATATCGCCCTGGTAGTTTTCGCCCCGTGGTTGTCTTTACCCCCACCTACCCTGTGTATATATATATATATATATATATATATATATATATATAT
The DNA here is from genome assembly GCA_948150685.1 of Rhaphigaster nebulosa. Lineage (NCBI taxonomy): Eukaryota > Metazoa > Arthropoda > Insecta > Hemiptera > Pentatomidae > Rhaphigaster > Rhaphigaster nebulosa. The sequence continues at coordinate 104,379,809 of OX411307.1, forward strand.
ATATATATATATATATATATATATATATATATATAATTTTATATATATATTTTATATAATATATTTAATATATAATATATATATTTTATAAAATATATATATATATATATTTTATATATAAATTTTATATATATATAACAATTAACTTAATTTATTATTAATTATGAAACATTAATTATTATAATTGTTAAATATTTTACTAATAACTATTAAATTAGAATTATTTTTTTCATAAAATAAAAGTTTTGGTTATCCACGCTTATTGTTTTAATAAAGTTGCAGCCATCGGAAGAATGCGCCATTGAAACCACGATTGAAAAAATCCCGTCAAGAGCTTTAATGGATTCTAGCGAAAAGGCAAGTCTTTGTTAGTTATACAAATTAAATAATAGTGTATAATAAAAAATAAATATATATTTTTTTTTGCCATTATAACTGACTTGAAAATTATATAATACGCATCTCACAATAAACATCATTGAAGATATTAATTTAGTTTTTATATGAGCCTTTCTGCAACTTTGTCTTTTAAAAGATATCTGAGTACAATAACATAATGTCTAGCATTATTGTATTTAAAAAGGCGTGAACAATTAATACTTTTTTTTAAACAAAATTAAATTAATTACAGGTAATTGAAGACTATAACACGTGTGCAGTTTGTTTTGAAAATTACAAACTATTTGAAATAATATCGTCACTTCCTTGCAGGTAATAAATACAATTTTTTTAAACCATTTTTTTTTTTATTTCAATGTTTCAAGTAATTGTGAAATTTGGTCATGGTTTTGTTCATTTGTCATTCACGAATATAAGAAATAAAAGTGGGTGTTTTCTTTTTTGTTAACTAAATTTTATACTGTGTATTCACATCATCTTAATAATAAACACATCATATTATGAAAATAATTTATTGCCTATAGTACAAAAATCAAAGATAAATTATGAATAGAGAGATGTTTTTTTTTTTTTAATGGTTGAAAACTGCGATTTTATCGAGTTAGTTATTAAACTGTGTTTAACTTACGCCACCACTATAAAAAGATGCTTCCAGCGGAAGTTTTGTTTTTTAAATAAATTTACAGGAATGAATTTCTGTGTGTAATGGAATGCCAAATTTGATAATTAAGTTAAAATAGTTCATACAAGTATGTTGACTCAGGAATGTACCTAAACAATGTATTTCAACTTTTCAGTAAAAGCATGGTATACGATATTGCAAACGTATTGAAAAATAATTACAACAACTGTTGCAGATGTATACCATTTTTAACAATGATTAGTAATATAAAATGATAATGTAAGTAAAAACGCCATTTTTTGACAATTGGGAGTTGGAGGCATGTCTAATGCCAATTACTAGTTTCTGAATTATCTTGGAGTCCTCTTTTGGACCTTTCAGCTTTATTCTTATACTTCTTCAGCATTCTTAAAACTCCTTGCACTGAAATACTCTATCCCAATATGAACATCATCACTATCGGAGCTAAGAGTTGTTTGACCTAAATTTCCAATAGTTTGAGAATTAATACCAATTTCTATCCACATCCCTTTCCTTCGTGATTAGTTGCCGCTATTTTTTAGTTATTAAACTGCGATGAACAAGTTAAAATGCCATATCAACTTTGTTTTAATTGTAATGTAAGTTTTTATTTTTTGGATAATAAGGAAGTGTTGATAGAAATAAAGGAGGCAGACTGGAGGAGGGGGGGAGGGGCGCAAAGGTGACATTTGTCCCGGGCGGCAGAACTTAGAGGGTGACAAATTTCAAAAGAAATTTTATTTTTAGGTTAAGTAAAAAATATTTATTTCTACTTTTTGATTGTTTTAATCTTAATTCAGTCAATAAAATGAGTTATTACTACGAGATGATGATATTTATTTCGAAATATATATCCTAAAATACTATTATAAAACTTTTGACTTTTATTGGGGGAGGGGGAGTTGAAAAAAGGGATGGAAAAATTAAGCTTGCTTCTCTGGAAAAATTCCTAGTTCCGACCCTGGAGTGGTGTATTGCAGAACGCTCCAGAGATGCTCGGAGATAGCTGGCCCTGACGAAATGGTTAATAAGTAAATACTTATTTGCTGCTATAAGAACGTGTTTCCCATCTTTCAAAAGTTCAAAACTACTGTTTTCAAAAAATTTAGAAAACCGCTCCTGATTTATTATGTATTTTTTCATTTTCATACTGTAGGCATTTAATTGTAACATAATTCTACTCGATACAATATCATTATAAGATATATTTTCCACACTGTTTTCCTCGATTTATTTGTGATAAGAATAACAATAGTATGATTCGTTAAACAAAATATTTTAAAAATGCGGTTTCTCAAGGTAGCTTATAAGGGTATCAATTTGACCAATTTTTACCAAGTTCATAAACGCAATCAGCGCATAATTTAATGATAAAAATTTTGTGTATTGATAGTTGGCCGTATGGTATATCAGGAAGGAGATGGTCTGGGTGGAGGTCAAGAATAAAATAAAATAGCTGTAACTATTTATTTAATGCCAACGTTTCGACCAACATTGTCTTCATCAGGGTTTAAAGTAAAGATAAAAACGAGTAATGTAGGGGTATAAAGACACATATATATATATATATATATATATATATATATATATATATATATATATATATATATATATACACAGGGTGTCCCACCTCGTGATGTCAATACTATAGGGGGTTATTCTAGAAGTCATTTGTAGTTAAATGGCGCAGAAATTAAATTTCTATCTTAACCCATCGAAGAGATATCCTATTTTTTGTGTACTTTTAAAAATACACGATTTCTTAGTGAAAAACTGTAATTATTTAATTTCTGGTTGATGTATCGTAAAAAACGAGGATATTTTCAAAAACTACATTAAATTTCCTATAAGGAACGCCCTCCTTTAAAATTTTATTTATTCACACAAGCGGTATACAGTAATTAATAGCAGTTAAAAATTTAAAAATTAGTATTTTCTGATTGTGTTTACACTTTTCTAGCTCAGCCAATTTTAGGCGCAGAGGTTTGCCTCTGGGTCAAAAGTTGCATCAATTCATATGCTTTAAAATGATACCCATTCACCCAGAAAAATAAAGGTTTTGTGTAAAAATCTTTAATTTCCAATTCCAAAACCATAATTACGCTAAATTTATCGGCGGCGTAGAACAAAGAGTGAACGCACTGAGAACATAATACAAAGAAGGAGGACATTTTTTTTGCTTTTCTTTTTCTGTTAACAATAAAATGAGTGGAAAACCTATTTAGTCACCCACATATTGAAATTTCCATACTCACATAGGTAAATTAGAATTATTTTATTTATTTATTTATTTTTTCATTACGATATTAACCTTGAAGAGGCTCACAGCAAGATGAGCATAATCTAGGTTTACAATAATGTGGCATGGTCCAACCCAAAAGAACTTTTATTGAATAATAATAATAATAATAATGTTTCTAATACTTTCATGTCTAAAGATAGATCAAAGGTAAGCTCATACCTTTAGTCAACCAATCCTGTCCGTGCTTGTCTAGCTCGAGACTCGCTCCCAGTATCAAATGGCCATTCATTATCACTTTACTAGTGGTGAGGTGCACTTGCTTCCAGCAACATGCCTAATTTTTTCACAACTGAAGAATACGCTGATATTGTGTTTGTATATGGCTTTGCCGATGGAAATGCCTCGGAAGCTGTCCGTGAATACGGTCGTCGTTTCCCAGACAGACGGTTGCCGGATCGCAGAACGTTTTCTTCTACTTTTCGTACCCTGAGGGAGACCGGATCGCAGCCGAAACAGCCTGTCGGGGCACGGGATGTCCAGGATGCTGAACGTGAGCAAGAGGTGCTGAATTTTTTTTATGAAAACCCCTCTTCTAGTGTTTGTGAAGCAGAAGCACAACTTGGGATCCCACACAGCTCAGTGCACCGAATTTTAGTCGGTGACGGAAGACATCCCTTCCACCTCAGCCCGGTTCAAGAATTGCTGGATAGAGACATGGCGGCCAGGAGACAATTTTGCGAATGGTTTGCAGACCAGGGCCAGGAAGACCGCTGGTTCCCTAGACGGTCTGATGAAGCAACATTTACGCGTGGGGGGCTTTTTAATGCCCGCAATACTCATGTCTGTGCGGAGGATAATCCCCATGCTGTTAGGCCATCCTCCTTCCAATACCAGTTCAACATGAATGTATGGATGGGAGTGGTAGATAATCGTCTAATTGGCCCGATAATATTGCCCAGACGAATGAATGCGGAATTATTTAGGGAACTTCTGGAAAACCAGTTGTATCCTCTTTTTAATCAGCCTGAAGATCCCCTGCCTGACATCAATCGCACATGGTTCCAAATGGATGGATGCCCGGCCCACAGTGGGAGAGAAGTGACGGCTTGGTTGGATAATCACTTCCCAAACCGTTGGATTGGTCGATATGGACCTGTTCCATGGCCTGCTCGATCCCCCGATCTTATTCCTCTCGACTTCCACGTATGGGGAACGTTGAAGAGCAAAGTTTACTCCGAGCCTGTAGCATCAAGGGAGGAACTCCTTGCCAGGATTGAAGAGCAGAGCAATATCATGAGGAGAGAAGGGCGAGACATTCTGCGCAAAGCCGTTGATTCGGTTAGATTACGGGCTCATATGTGTAGACAGCAGGCAGGGGGGGCATTTTGAGCATTTAATGGGCCAATAAATTAATTTGAATATTTCAATATTGATTTTTTTTTTTATTTTAAGAATAATATTCTTATACATATTATGTATTATTATTAACAGTTTCCCTAGGAGTACTTTTACTTTTCATAAACAAGCTTTTTTATTTTTCGTGTTTTGTATTTTTTTATTGTAAATAATATTTTTTATTTTATTGTTTCTTTTAAAAGAGTAGTAATTAGAATTAGTATTATTAGGTACCTACATTTCAGACATTTTTATTTTAAAGTGTATAAAGACATTACGTATCTAGATACATATTACTTATAATAATTTGTAAGAACTAAATTTATGATTATGTCTTAAATTTAATATTTTTCATAAAACAATTTTTAAAAAATCTGCTTATTTTTATTATGTTCTAGGAGTGTTCGCTCATAAAAAAAATAATCCTTATTTACCTTTGTAATAATTATTGAGACGCGCCATGAGAAAAGGGAGCTTAGGGTGAACAAATGAAAATCTATTTCTGCCCACTAATTTTTAGAAGAGACGAATCAAATGAGCCCTTCTGTAGCTCCCTAGGGACAAAAATCGCAGAATTATAACGATTTGAAGTTTAATTTTTACAAATTATAATCTTAGAAAAAAGCAAGTTCCCATTGAAAAACCGTCAGGTCTGAAGCGGAATTTCACAAAACACAATGCTTGAGAGTGACCAACGTCAAAAATAGTATTTAACATGTAGTTTAGATGCTCAAAAATACATTTACTAGAAAAAAGTTTTTATGCTCTAGTGAAAAATTTGGGTCTTCATCCTAAGCTTCCTTTTCTCGTGGCGCGTCACAAATATGGAAATTTCAATATGTGAGTGACTAAATAGGTTCTCCAAACATTAGATTGTTATAATAAAATAAAAAAGAAAAGAAAAAGAAAAGCAAAAAAAATCCCCTCCTTCTTTGTATTATGTTCTCAGTGTGTTCACTCTTTGTACTACGCCGTCGATAAATTTAGCGTAATTATGGTTTTGGAATTGGAAATTAAAGTTTTTTACACAAAACCTTTATTTTTCTGGGTGAATGGGGTATCATTTTAAAGCTTATGAATTGATGCAACTTTTGACCCAGAGGCAAACCTCTGCGCCTAAAATTGGCTGTGCTAGAAAAGTGTAAACACAATCAGAAAATATTAATTTTTAAATTTTTAACTGCTATTAATTATTGTATACCGCTTGTGTGAATAAATAAAATTTTAAAGGGGGGTGTTCCTTATAGGAAATTTAATGTAGTTTTTGAAAATATCCTCGTTTTTTACGATACATCAACCAGAAATTAAATAATTACCATTTTTCACTAAAAAAATCGTGTATTTTTAAAAATACACAAAAAATAGGATATCTCTTCGATGGATTAAGATAGAAATTTTATTTCTGCGCCATTTAACTACAATTGACTTCTAGAATAACCTCCTAAAGTATTGACATCACGAGGTGGGACACCCTGTATATATGAAGACCTACAATGTGGGTCGAAACGTTGGCATTTTTTTACAAGTATTTTATTTTATTCTCGACCTCCACCCGGACCATCCATCTCCTTTCTGTTAATGATATACAATTTAGGTGATAACTTCTGTAGGAAGTGTATTTACATTGTGGCAAAACAGTTCAAAATTCTGGTCAATATAGGGAGGTTTCAGGCATTTTAAAACTAACACAAATCATTTCCATTTTTTTCTCATTATTTTCTAATAAAAGTTTGATTAATATGGTCTAATAAGACCACAAGCTTGTTTAAAATTCTAGATTCTGATGAATATACGATGTAGTATCCAAGAATTGGAGAACTAGGAGTGCTGTTAGATGAAGTTTTCAAAGCACCATAGTCCCAGAAGAATTTTATATTTTAAATATTAATCATAAATTAGAAAACATGAGAAATATTTACTGATGTGATTGTATTTCAGCCACATATTTCATAAAAGTTGTTTACATCCTTGGTTAACTGAAAGGAGATCATGTCCTCTGTGTAAAATGGATATCCTAAAACATTATGGGCTGCCGGTAAGTAGAATGTGTACAAACTTTTTTGAAATATTCTTATGTATTATGGTGAATATTGCCAGAAAGTGATGATTATAATAATAGTTCATGTATTAATCAATAAAATGGCTTTAAACTAAAATATTGCATTAGCAATGGTAAATTAAATATCAAAATCTCTCCCAAATTTATACCTCAATCTTATAGCACTATCTCATATCAGCAATTAAAAATTAAACATTACTTGGATGAATTTGTTACTTCTTATCCTGTACTTTTGCCTGGAATAAAGAAATTCATAATGGATGTAATTTAAAAACTACATCATTGATCCATTGGATAAGCAACTGAACTGCTAATTTAGGGATTCAGGTTCAATTCAGGCTTTAAACATTACTTTGTATTTTACTGTATCAGCTGTGAATGGAATCTGTGGTCGATGACCATCCAGGAGCGAACCCAGCCTCTATAAACTTAGGATTTGACCCATCAAATAGTTGGGATGAAAACTTGATGGCTGAGTGTGATGCTGGCTGAATGTGTATATAACATGATTACATCTTCTCCTGTTAAACCAGTACTCTTTATCAGTACTCTCTAATCATATACTGTAGTGTAAGATTATGATCCAAGTGATTTTAAAAACAGGTTTTACCAATATTTAATAGATTACTCATCACATATTTGAATATAAATTGTCATTAAGCAGATAGTTCAGCAGTGTAAATCTTATGTATAATTTAGTTTATAATTCATATATTAAAGGAACCAATCTGTAGTTCATGTGTATACACAAGGCAAGGCTATTAACTCCATGAAAAACTCAGATTTTTACACAAACTTTCATGCTACCATCTGCTTAGTTTTTCAATTGTCCTAGCAACTGAGCAGATAAAAAATCTCCTGCATTGGGCTACTGAAAAGAAAATCTATGAGGATAACATCAATTATGAAATATTCACTTTTATTTTCTTTACTACATTCCAATGCTAATTTTTTTATATTAAATTTTATTTGTTGATTAGTTAAATTTTGGAACATCTCAGATTTCTACATTATGTCTCATAAGTTATAATTAAATGTTTTTTGCAAAATAAAACTTGACATGCTGGAAACTAAAAGTATTAAAATTGATAGGTATCTCGTCCCAAAACTGTAGCATGTACTTATCACATAGATTTAAGAGCATTCAATGCTTTAATAGAACAATCATTTATAAAATATTGTGGATAAGTAGATTTTATTATAACTTATTAATTTGAATGTATATTATGTTTTATTGATTTATATTGAATGTTGCAAGGCTGCAAGTAGTGAAGAAAGCATTATAAACATACCCCTAGATGATGTAGTGTCTTATTTGGAAGGTGTGCCAATCTAATACAAAGAATGTTTCCTGCATTATTGGTAATGTACACAACTTTTTTTTGTTTTAATTATTTAACTAAATAATTCTTGAAGTCAATTTATTTTATAATTCAAAGATCATGTCAGGATTGATTAGAAAGATATGATTTTATTCATTGTTATTTTATAATTTTTTTATAAGTTTTCTAAAATAAATTACATTAAAAACTAATAGAAAAGGACCTTAAACCAATAACTAATTATTTTACTCATAAATATATTGCTTTATCAAATTTTAAAACGTTTGTGATTCAAAATAATACAAGCAAATGAATATTTTAATTTTGAAATGTTTATTTCATATTCTAATGTAAATGCACTATATGATAATTATAATAAAATGTTGTATGCTAATTTAAAAATAAATTGAAAATACTATTTTACTTGTTGTTTAAATTGATTAAAATGTATCCAATCAGAATGTATGACTTTAATACTATGCTCTGTTTTAACAATAGAAGCATAAATATAATTAAGTTAATTTTCAATAGAATCATTGATATATATTTAATATACTTGTAATGTGAACCAGATGCATTTGACTTGAATGAAAATTCATACTAAAAGCATTTAAATTAATTCTAGAACAGGTTTCAATAATTACATACTTTCACTTGAATACTTTAAGAAATATTTTTCTTTTGAATTTTAATAAGAACAACATTAGGCAAGTATTGCTCCAAACTTCATCTCAAGTCAAAGAATACAACATAACAATAACAAATTATTTTATTTGCTTATTACTTCATAATTGTCATAACTGGAAAATAAAAACATACCATCTTCTTGTCAAAAAAATATATATTTTCTGAATGATACAATTTTAATTTTTAATATTTTGATTAATTGAAATTTATTTCAATTATAAGAAGCTAATAAATCAATGTAACAATCATTTATTATTTTCCTACAATAAAACTATCTTTTTACTTGTTACAATAAATTTTCCTTTTTATCACATACACTAATATATTCAATAAATATCACATTCATTAACTTAGATTTAGAAATAATTTTATAATATTCTTTATGAATTAAATTTTTAAAAATCAAAAAATACTGTATTTTTATTGATTTCTATACAAAAACAGAAATATACATTAAAAAGATAAGGGTAATTGTATTAAAAACACAGCTTCAAAGATGTTTCCTATTATAGAAAGACCTCATAAAATAGATAAAGCAATTTATTATTATCTAAATAATTAAATAGTGCTAAACGAAAGGCATTGTTGTTTGTAACGTTTCCACTTAAATTCTGGTTTGAATTGAAAATTATTTCATTGAATTTAACTCAAATTTTATGTTGAAGAACTGTGGCTAAATTTTCTTTCTGGCTTGACAATTGATTTATAGAAATTTGATTGACCATTCGCCATATACTATAAGCATGAGTTAATAAAATAAATAATATCAACAAATAATTATAAAAATCATACCAAATTGATAAATCTTCACAGTGAATGATGTAAAAACATAAAAAATAGTTGAAATCAGTAACCTTTGTGTTTATTTCCTAGTATTTTGCTCTTTCTCATTAAAAAAGAAAGGATATAAAATCATATAATGTTTAAAAAAAACTCATGTTTATGTGTTTACTCTTCATTGTTAATGGTCATCATTATCAATGTTTGAAAACTTTACAGAGTTTATAAAATGGAAAACATCTTAAGACTAGATTGTGCGCTTAAGTCTAATCTTAGGCAAAAATGTAATGGGAAATAAGGCATCAATACAAATAGTAAATCAAACTATCTAATATAAATATAAATATATATATATATATATATATATATATATATATATATATATATATATATATATATATATATATATATATATTTAACAATATAATAATAATTATGAAAAAAAAAAATTTAAATGGATAATAGATGCTAATATTTGAAGCTAAATAGATCTGGAATATAAATTAAAATAAGCTGCATTTTTGATAAAATTACCCATGAATATAAACAATATATATTTACATAGGACCTAGATTTACTCTAGTTAAAAGTTTATTTACACATTTTTATATGTAAGCTGCATACAACTTTTGATTTAAATTAAACTATCAAAATATTTTATTTTCATATCACAGGTTCATCCCTCAGTTCACTAAGTACAAAAATATTTTATTATGTATAAAATTTCATTATGATCATGACTACTGATTGTTGGTTTTGATTAGCTTTGTGTAAATGTAAATTTTACCATAAGAAGAATCAGATATCAAGAAATGATTCATACTTAGATTTTACAGTTATTTACAGAATGTGTTTATTTTATTCATTTGCTCACGCTAATATATATAGAATGTTTCATTTTTTTCTTTTTTATTTAATTGTTAAAATGCTATTTATTCATGTCAAGCAATATAAAAATTGGCACATCATAGGAAGTTTCATTTTTTTTTTCATTACTATATCATTTTATAACAAAAGATGTAAAAAATATTTGTAACTTATAGAACCTAATTAAACATATATTCGTTCCTTTAAACTCTACCAATCACACTGACACACTTTTATCTACATTGAGAGATTTAACAATAACTCACAATAATAACATTAAGGCTAACAAATATCTATATGAATTAAAAATGATGATATTGATAATATTAATATAAATATATATGATGTCATGTTCTGCAAGGAATTTTTTTTTTAAGTAGAAATGATTTTATTCTATTTGTCTTTATATGACCTTTTTTTTTTAAAGTTCTACCTACATTTCAGAATAACTGAACTGTTTTGAATAACCATAATGAGCTATGGGACCACTAAACTAATGCTAAATATCTTATTAACAAGTAATTCATTAACTAGACGATGACAAATTATCCTAATAAACTTCGCTACTTTCATTTATTTATGAAGCATTGGACAAAATTATGCCTCATAATATAAAACTAATTATTGTTTGAATTGTTCCTGAATTTTTGTGGGAAAGTTATTTATATTAAAACTAATATATAAATGTATTAGAATGATCTGCTGAAATGTAGGAAGTAACTTTATAAGTACAATTTGTAAATTATGATTATGATAATTTTGGGTTTGCTAAAGATTATGAATTTGATCATCATATGTATAATTCTGAATATCACATCTTAATTTTAAATTTTATACCTATATTAAAAAATGATTGTATAATTTTATCCCACTAATGCATTACATAAAATTGCAGTTTATGTGATTCTTCAACAATTATTGTTTCTTTCTCATAGAAATATGAGTAACTTAAACATATTAAGCTGTTCTATTTATTTATAAATACGATTGAGAAAAAAAGTGCTTTTCCTATTTTTAGTTAAAAAAGGAAATAATTTCATTTGAATGGTTGATATTTTAAAATAAACAAAATGATAAAGTTCTCGCATAAGAATAATTATAATAATTATAGAATAACAAGAATATTTTTATAATTTCTAAGTTTGTACAGAAGATTTACAGAAATTAAACAAAAAATTTAATAGAATCAAACATGTGTACATAATTATATATTTTAGCTTAATGTTCAAGTAGTGCATCTCCCAAAAACGCTATGTTGGCTTACAGCTGAAAACATTAGATAGCATTTCCAGTCCTTTGTTAATGATATGCATAGCACCATCCTCATTTTAAGGTCTATTCACAACTGCCAACTACTGCTAAGGTATCAACTATAACAAGTCTATGGAAAATCACCAAAATGGGACAAAAAATGGAGGAGACAGACCAAAAGCAACTTTTCAAATTCTTATTTGGAGGAGAAGAATGGAAAAGTATTATTTGTTTGATTTTTTTTTTTTTGCAAAAGTAAAGGACTTTCAAAACAAAATAAATAGTAAATGGTTTTATATTGGAATTAGTGTTATATTTAACTTTAATCTAAATAAATTTAGTATTTCCATATTAAGTTTTTATAAGTCATAGCCAATAAATTTAATAGTTTCATTAAAAAAGTTTTGGATTTACTAAATTTATAGCAGAAACATAATGACAGCCTTGCAACCTGATAAAACAATGCATTATATTACTGTTACTGTTACCAAGTGGGCTAATTGGCTCTTTTTACTAACCCCATGTTGTCTAACTGATTCGAGTTTGATTTCCTTCAGGATCAAATACTATTTATTTCATCGAGGTCTTGTTAAAGGAAACTTGACACCCCCACTCCATGGGTGTGGGAATGTCAAGATTCCTTTAGCAAGACCTCTATGGCATAAATATTATTTGATCTAGAAGGAAATCAAACCCGCACCACTCAGAACTAGGCACTTTGGAACACCTGCCCCTATGTACTCGTCCATTATGGCCTCAAACCTGTTACACTAAGTTAACAAATTGTAGCCACCAGCATTACAGACAGTCTCTAGTACCCAGTGATGTGATAATAACAGACAAATAGGAAGGATGTTGCCCTCACTATTGAGGGAGATGCACTGATGAAAGAGTACCTGTGTTGGAAAAAAAAATAATGATAACACATATTTTAGTTTTAAGAATGCTTGTAATAATTACTGGATCCATGAAAAAATGTGAGAATTTTTAAATAGCAGAAGTATGCATTTGGAGACAATTTTTTTATTGTTTGCAGCTGAGCAAATCCACAATTAAAAAAAAAAGTTATTATTTGACTTACAGAAAGATAAACATACATATTTCTAATAAGATTATTGATAATTATTAATTATAGAATCTTTTATTCGTTTTTGGAAAACATGGCAACAGGAACTTAACCTTTATTTATTTTATTTTATTTTTTATGTGCTAGCATTTATATCAATAAATCAAACACAGGTAACTAGCATTTATTTTCTACAAAAACACTATTTGAAATAGTAAACCATGCTTAAAAAACTAAGGCTCATCAATTAAACAGAAGTAGTTTCTGGGCAATTGATCTTTGTAAAAATAAAAAAATAAAATCTTACCTTTTGTATAACTGACATTGTAAGCCTAGTCAATGGTTTGTCCTTAATGTAATACCACAAACATAATTAATTAAAACAGGTTTACCTTGATCAAGCAGGTTAAAAAGCAAAGTTGAAAACTTGAAACCAAACAAGAAGACTGGGCAGATCAATCAACTAGTTCGCAGGTAACAAACTGGTATCAATTCTTCTAAACCTTGGATTCATGAAAGCTTAGTTACAATAAAATAGATACATTCACTGTTCATCAATTTACTAATTATATAATAAAAAAAGTAATAAACCAGACAGTATATAACAAAAAATTGATTAAAGAAAATGAAAGTCAATATGTTTTGTCAATATCTGGAACATTTTTAAAAATGTTATTGTATTATTCTTGGCAGAGCCTTGATCAATCACAGGACAGAATATTTTTTATTAAACAAGAATCTTCCATTCCAAATGTGGCTATTATAGTTTTAGATGTCATTTTCAATCTTTCATTCCTATACTCTTCTGTTTCCAGCAATTCTATATTAGATAGGAAAACCTAAATATTGATAATAGAAAGATGGAAATCGTTTTCTTGATTTTATCTTGGGGTCTAAAAGCCTATATACAATCTCCTTTAACAGCAAGCCAGGAAAAGGAAAAATTCAGTGAATTGACATGATTGATTGAATTTTTGATAGTAAATAATTCTAATAATCTTCTTTAGTGGCTCTTGCTTTCTTATTTTCATTCAATTATATTGTTCAAAAGTATTTTTTTTAACAGAATTTAATAAAAAAACCATATTAAGCCTTAATGAAAAAAACATACAACCCAATATATATTGATATTTAATGAGCCTGAATTGGAACCATAATATACATTAAATACTACTGATATAAATAAAAAAAAAACACAATATTACATAATTGATTTGATTTGTGCACAAGAAGGTGGTCCAGTTTAGGGAGTGAGGTTGGTGCAGTGGTTACCCAACTCCTGGACCCAGATTCGAGCACAGCTTTAGCGGAAGCTTTGTTTTTCTGTACTGTTAGCCATAAATCAACTCTGGGTTCAGGAGATCCTCCTGGGGCACATTTGGCCTTTGTAAATACACACCCAGACCCTTAGATTGGTTAGGCAAAACCCTAGAGGTTAAGGATGGATCCTGGTCATTTCACCTCATTTTATAACCATAATGAATGATGTACTGAACCCAAGACCCTTCAAGGGTTGTAGTGGTAGAGGATTTTCTTTTTTTTTTTACATTTTTTATTTTTGCGCACAAAAGCTCTTTCAACAAATTTATGTATACAAGGAAAATAAAGTGCTTAAAATTATTACAAAATAAAATAGAAGAAAAAAACTAAGTAGTCAGAAACAGAATTCAAAAATCAAAGATATTGATAAAACATTTTGCTGATTTTATACATTATTATTTATTTTAACCTTATTGCTATTACTACTGTTATTTTGGGGATTTTTTATTTTAATAAGACTATTAAAAAAAAAAAAATATTCTTGTTCTTTGCGTGAAATATGAATGAAATGAATATTACAATTTAATATTCCAAATTAAAGTGGAATAAAATGATATTCTTAACTAAAATTTATTTCATGATAAAGTTACACCAATGATAAAATATTACACTTACCATTTGTATAAACTAATAAAATTATCAATTTGTTTTAAAAAATAAATAGGAAAAAAAATCTATTTTTATTGATTATTTATTTAATTTACTATTGTAACCAATTTTCAAAGTGTTCTATGAAAACTAGGAACTATATAATTAAGTTTTATGGTAAAGTTCGGCTAATAGTTTTTTTTCCTATTACAAATTATAATCAACTAAAACAAAACCAACAGAAAGTTCTTATAATTATAAAAGGTTCCAATAATTGCATTTTATGTTCAAACCTTTAACAAAAAAAAAAAAAAATAGAATAAAGCCTAAATTATAGTTTTCTTGAAGGAGGAAGAACCAATGTGCGACCTTGAAAGTATGGTGGGACTGTTCCAATTTGAGATGTATTCAGGCCATTGTCCTTTAAATAAAAAACAAAAGAAAAAATAAAGAATTAATATTGATTTTTGCATGAATAGCAAGACATACATCATATAATGCCATATATATATATATATATATATATATATATATATATATATATATATATATATATATATATATATATATATATATATACTATATGTATATATATATATATATATATATATATATATATATATATACATATACATACACACATATATTGTAATTTCCGCTAATGGGTCGTATCTTGGTATGTTAAAGACTCAGCCTTAAAATCATACACAGTGCCCTGCTGAGCTGTTAGACGAGTGGGAGGAGCAGTTCCTCCTCTCATTTAGGTTTATATGGTTGTTTCTGTGATCGATGATCACTACCAGGATACATTAGTATCGGGGATCTACCCGACCACTGTAGGAAAATGTATCTGGGTATAGGAGATCAAGCTGGCCACCTCAGATAAAAGGAAGAGAAAGCCCAGTGATACTGGCCCATCACACCAGCCAGCTCTGGGAGAAAAGGAAAGGGAACGCCCAACAATACTGGTGATCAGACCAGCCACCACTGGGTAGAAAAAGGAAAGAGAGTGCCCAGCGATACTGGCAATTAGACCAGCCACCTTTGAAAGGGAAAGGAAAGAGAGTGCCCAGCAATACAGGGGACCAAACCCGTCACCTCTGGGAGGGAGAGAAAAAGAGTTGAAAGAGAAATGAGAACACTGGCATCTAACCTGACAAAGTACAGGTGTGCCTAGACAGACTCCAAGATGCTCTGATTCCACCAGACTGAAGCCCCTCTACATACATACATACACACACACACACACACATATATATATATATATATATATATATATATATATATATATATTATTTTCCTTTTACGGTAACCCCATAAACCTTGCATTAAAGCAGTTGGCAAGTTGGCAATTGATACTTAACTTTTCTTTTAATCCCTTTTCTTCTTCAAACTCTTTTAGCCATTTTAGCCGGACATTAGCATTATTACTACATCTAATGATAGTGTTTGACATTAGTAAAAACAAATAATGAAATAAATGATATCTATGACAAAATATATTTTGGACTGAAAAAAATAAGACCATTAATTATCAAATGATTAATTATTGGATTAAGTTTAAAAACGAGCATTTTAAAATTCATAAAAAAACCATAGTTATTTGAAGTTATTTATTTATATGAATATTATTCAATAATATGAAATTATATGAATTATTCAAATTGAAAACAAAAATTGCTTTTTAAAAAAATAAGAAGTATTTATAAAACATACATTCAAATAATCAGTGTACAAACTGGCAAAGAAAGACAAATTACAGATTCAATGAAACAAAAAATGAAACGTAGCTAAGTGCATGTGGGGCAACTGTATAGTCCTAGATGGGATTATAGGAGGCAGCTACTATGAATTTCAGATCCCTCATGTAAACATAAGATGAATTATACTGCATTGTAGACAACTGGGGGACACATGCACCCCACGCGCCTACTCCAGGGTTGAAGAACTTTTTATTTGAGTTCTTTTACATGTTCCATGCTCTCACAAGCATAATACATGTATAATTTGTTTTAAAATATTATGCTATGCAGGAATTACTATAATGTAAGAAACAAAATAGAAATTAATAATAAAATAAACGAAGTAAAATAATATTATATAGCATAGTAGACATAAGATAATAACTGAAATAAATTATCACTTAAAAATAACAAATATAAAAATAGCATAATATGAAAGGTATTAATATTATATTAAGCATAACTATAATTTATCTATAAAGTATAGCAATAACTGTATCTGGCGCATAACTAATTGTATCATGTAGACAGTGGCGGTTCCTGGATAGTGACAATGGGGGTTCACATAAATACAATTATGACTAATTTTATCAATTTAAAAATATGAAGTAAAATATCCATCACATGTAGAGACATCTTCAGTTTTTGAAGTTATACTAATCCGGCAAAGTCCATGTAAAGCAGACAGTTTTCAAACAGCTACAAGGCATTAAAAGGGCTAATTGTATAAAACATTATTTTTATTTGGGAAATAAAGAGTGTAAAAGCATGTGTTACATGTCAGGTCTGGTTCCACATTTTAGTAACATATTTTTTAACAGTTTATGATTCTGTTTGTTTTAACGACTGTCTTTGAACAGTATAGAATAGAATAGGAAGAAAACTTAATTCTGGAACGAAGTCCCCTAAGAATAACTATGTTGTACAAACAAAAAAAAATAACAATTCTAACTTAAATATTTAATAAACAAATAAGAACCATAAAAATAATAAAAGAAAAAAAGAATTCTTGTGAAGCAATATAAACGAATACTAATATAAAAGAGAGTGAGAAAAGAAAATTACATTCACCCATTTGATAAAACTTTATCGTTAAAATAATTATTATAAGTATATGCCTCATTCTGCACATCTGTAAAATCTTTTCACGTAGTGTTTTGTGTTACTGTGTTTTGTAATGAATTGTGTTAGTTTTTAATCTGTAATGTGTACTCTCTTTTTTGTGGTTGTGTATTTGTAATTGTGGTATGTATTTGTGTAGACTAGGTGATTCTGGAAATTTGGTCCTCATAGCACTCCACTTTCTCACCATATTGTTAGCAACATTACTATATGTAGGCAAGAGCTTACTCCTAACTACCTTTTCAATTCTTTTATTTCCTTTTTTATCCGCATGTCTCCCCACCCATTCTATTCTGACAAATTTCTTAATTGTCAGTAGCGTACAAATATTTAGTCTGATTTCCTCACTATAGGGTTACATATAGTTAGTATTAGTTAGTGAATGTAATATATTCATATTATCTGTAAATATGGTTAAGTTTAAGTATGAGGCTAGTGAGTTCTCTAAGAGGTATTAAAGATTTTAATACAGCTAATTTCCCTCACTGTTTTTCGGAACATCAAAATATTAATTTGAGATTATTCTCTTGCTACCGTCAACATAAAATTTTGTGGTACTATTGTTTGTGATTTTCATTTCTAGATGTAATTGTGCATAAATTGATGGATGTAGCCATTTTGGGGAGATGGGGAGGGTTTAGTAGTAGTTCTATTTTGAGCCTTTTTAATTCTCTAGGTATTTCTTGATTGTGGAATGATACCAAACATGCACAACATAGAGAACTTCTGGCAGAAAAGCTGCGTCATATATAATATTTAAATCCTATTAATTGTTCCTAGTATTTGATTATATGCACATATATATATATATATATATATATATATATATATATATATATATATATATATATAAATATATTGTCCATGTGTCAGTCCCTATTTAGCTTTCTGTCAAAATGAAGAGATTGTTAATATGAGTCAATGCCAAACAGTTTTACTTTTAATGTAGGCACAGACCTTTTCTGTGTAAATTGCACTTTTTGACCGCCCCTCGGACCATCTCATTCCTTCATATATTTATTTTGTTCATTTTTTATTAGTGAATAATGAATGAACTATTCATTCCCAAATTGCTATTCATAAATAGATATTTATATTAGAAAATAAATTCTCCTATGGGGAATATATATTCAATAGATCAATAAGACTTGAGGATATTTTACATTTAATATATCATTACAATTAACACACACACTTGGAGTTACGTAAAGTATTATTTAAGAAATTTAAAAAAAATTCTAGTTCTTAATTAAATTTTGTACCGAGTATGAAATTAAAGATACAAATAAACATTATTTAAGGGCAATAATTTTCTTTCGATCAATTAAAAATCGCTGGATAAGAACTTAGTCATAATTAACAAATTATTCCTTAATCAAAATAAAATAAGAAGATTAAATGAGTAAAAAGTAAAATATTTTGAATAATGAATCAACAAAAAAGTATTTGTTATTTATTAATGACAATCAAATATACATATATGTCACAGTAAATGTGCTAAATCCAGTTATTTTGCTTAATTGTCTGTTATTATATATAATCACCTCTAAATTTGGTAAATGTGATAAATTATTGAATATTTATAAAATTTACCTGTGAGTTTTTATAATTCCCAATTTGTTGTGGCAAATATGATCAAAGTTCGTAACTTTACCAAAACTTATCTAGTTTGCTTAGCAGCTTAGCTTCTATCATGATGTAGATCATTGCTAGATAGAGAAAAGGCACAACTTATACACATCAAAAACAACACATATGTGTTATGTTATGATTACTTGCAAGGGAAAATACAAGTCTGATAAGTACAAATTTAAAAAATATGGCTAACTTTATAATTCTAAATTTCATAACAATCTAATAGGTCTAAATAAGTAAACTTAAAATATTTAATAATTTGTAGCAATAGCAATAAACGTTATTTGGAATTTCTTTTTCTAGAATATGGGTTTATATAACTTCTAATAATAAAATTATTTTTTCTACTTCGGTCTTTCACTTGACAAGATGAGTCAGTCCCTCATTCAAATTTTGTTCAGGCTACATCCATGTGACTTAAAATGACGATTTATTGAATTTTTAATTTTCAGTTGTAAATTGTAACATATTGTTATTTGCAGCCTCTCACGCCATAGAGTATAATGAAAAACTATCCTGCTGACTAGTAACTACTAAAAAAATTGTATTGTATTCTACAGACTCAATCTTTCAAGATATTTATCACATTCACCATTACTAGTTGGAAATTAATTATATAAACTTGCTGATTAATTTGATGAATATTGAATAATTTATCATATTTACCAAATTAAGTGGTGATTGTATATAATGACTGGAAATTATACAAAATCACTAGTATGTTACATTTACTTTAAAATATATAATAAAGGGAAAATAGAATTTTATTATCATCATATAACATTATAGATTAAGTTTATTTAAAATCCTACATTAGGAAAATGATGGAGGAGAAGTTAGTTGGTTATTTAATTTATTAAACTATTTTTATTATATTACCTTCATTATTTTTCGACTTAAGTCAGATTTTCTATGGCGATGACGAATAGGAACAGAGGCTGTTGAGTTTTCCTGGATCTTTTCTTCTTCAGATTTTTCATGCTTGAATTTCATGCCCTCAATAAGAAAATTGCGCCAGTTTAGTGCAATCTGGAAGTCCATTAGGATTTTTTGGAATTCTGGAACCTTTTCCTTCCTCAATATCATTCCTTTTGACTTTATTTACAATAGATGGACCACGGGGGATTTGCACTTGTCTGAAAACATGAAAAATATAAATTTGTATTATTGGAAATAAATTAATATCATCAATATTATGAGTTTTATATATAATTTATTGCTTTGATATTGAACTTATAACTACACATTATTTTAAAACACAATTAAAATTTATTTATAATATTAATTAAATAAAAACATAATTTTAATCATATGCATTAACAAAAAAACATTTTTCAATGGCAATACATATATTTCTTGATGTGTACCAAGGTTCATTGGAATAAATCACAATCATGATGAATATTTCATAAAATGTAGACCCACTGCAGTTTTTAGTCATCTAAAGTTGGATAAACAGGGGTATCAATCCCCAAATAGAAAATTTGATAAATGCCTGAGTAACTAAAAATTTTTTTTTTAATAAAAACTCCAATCATCAACAATCATGAATGCCACCGCTTATTGTCAGAAACAATATTTACATTAAGTGTTTTTATATTCAGAAAGGAAGTGTTACATTTGATCTATACTAACCCTTACATTGGCTTCTTCTTTTTCTCAGTATCAGGAACTAGAGTCTGAGGGACTCCATGACCAAAAAATAGATGAAAGCAGTTTTTCTTTCTAATATTATTACTTAATATGTATTTTGCTGTTGCTTTAACATTTTTATTCCTTAATTGTTCAAAACTCATATACATATATTTAATTTTTATTTTATCACATTTCTACCATCATTACTTTACTTACTCTTTCAAATTATGCCAGCTGAAAATGTTTGATAACGAAATTATAAGGGAAAATAAATATCATTGGTTAAATTTTTTTTTAAATTTACCAGCACATGAATAATTGTAGAAACAGTCTTGTAAAATGGGGAGTATATTGGTACCTAAATTCTATCCCATTCTTCTCATGTTGGCAAGAGGTTACTGAGTGTTCCAGCCAGATCCCCCTTTTATTATGTATCCCGACTCCTTTAAAATAGAAACAGTCTCAGTCTACCCCCCCCCCCCATTTAACAGTAAAATAGTTGTGATAGTTTGTGTTTTGGCTCAGTATTTTTCAATTAAACTATAGAATAAGGAGAAGCTGCTTATAGTTTTTGATCATCATCAGAACGTTATTCTGGTGCATCAAGGAAAGATATTTTGTATTTTATCTACTATTCAATACTATTCATAGACTAGAGTATTGGTTTTATATTCAAATTAAAATGTCCGAGACCCATACATTTACTCATTACGGTAGGGAAACCTGCAATGGTGTTCATAGGTCAAGTCCTAAATTTGTCTCCCTCAAGATTTTTCAACTCGTCTGAAGACAATTGAGTCAACTTTTCTGAAGAACATGTTTCAAATTGTGTCACAAGCCGTATGGATCCTTACTAAAAGTAGAGAAATTTGTTTGAGATTTTCGTTTGGATGAATAATTAGTCACATTTGTTATTAAAATCATCAATAATCAAAACGTTTTAAATATTCTCATGTAAATTAATTTTGTTTTGGGGAGTTATTTGCCTTAATATAAATGTTCCTGATGAAATTAGGGCCAATCTTTTAAAATCCTAATACTTAGGTTAGTATTGTTTAGGCTTAATCAGAGGAAAGATTATTTAGTTATGCACACTAATTATACTAACATTCGTTGGTACAGAACAGAGCTGCTTATATAAATTTTTGGATGAATTAAACTTTAGTTTAATATTTGAAGTTTCGAATTTCGCTTAGGCGAACAATATTTGGACATCTCCCCTTTCATATATACTATAGTATAGCTTTACAAGTAAGAAAAGCCAAAATCCTGAATTAATTAAAAAATGGTGAGTATTAATTTCTAAAGCATCCAAATTGTATTTATTATTTTTTTATTGACAATAAAATAAAATTTGGAATGGTACTCTTATAAAACTTTCAGCTAGGTTTATCTCTGGATTCAAACACCAGGCATTAGAAAAAAAAACACATGTAAAAGGAGTTCTATTTCTATTATCAAGTAAAATGATTTTATAAATTTCTTACTTGTCTCTTCTTTACCTATAGTGGAGAATTTTCAATTATTTGTTCCTTCATTAGTTGTAATATGTAACTTCATGAACGGCTTGTCATTCTGCTTAACTTATTAATGAGTACAAGCAATATCCAATGTATTGGAAAAATAATAATTGATTTATAAAAATCTTGTTTCATCTGTCATCAGGCACTGCAGTAGAACTTCATTCATCAGGGAAGAATAAATTATTACTATTGTTAAAGAATAAATCATTTGACCATCACAAACACCTTGAATGATCAAAATAGACTTTATATAATAATTTTTTTTTTTTATTTAAATCAATTTTGCTCTCTAAAATGTTTAATTATTATCTGCAAAGTCTTCTTCACCATCTGCCAACCTCTACTTATCCAGTTCTTCTTTTAAATATAAAAAAAAAATCACTTGGCATTTCTAATTTTTTGCCAATTTTTGTTTTTCCTTCACATTTTCAAATATATTATTATGAACTTTTTGGAGTCATGCAGTGGATTAATTTCTAGCATGTAGCTGACAAATCAATTACTTCTTTGCCCTTGATTTTTTAACTGATCCAGGAATGTCATGTTTGAGAGACATTTTTATACTACAATCCTTTCAAGTTTTTTTGTAATTCATATTTTAACTATAAAGCTTGATGGCCAGGGGATAATAAAAAAAAATGTATGGTTTTGAAGTGACCATATAAAATATTTATTTCAGTTAATCTGGAAATCAGTTTGTCAGACCTCACATAATTGAGGTTTAACAATATATTTTAAATACTTCTTTTAAATTTTAGTCATTTAATTTTAATTATGGTATTTTATTATGTATTATTAAAATTGATTTTGGCATTTATTTTCTCCAAGGATAGCTAAAAAAATTAATATTTGAAATACATTTATGTTTTTTTTAATTAATAAAACTGATCTCTCTATAATAGTAATAATAAAATGATAAATAATGTATTTTTTAAGACAAATCTTTAATCGTTCATTTATTATTTTCATTTTTCTCCCATTGTACAATTTGATTTTTAATATGTAAAAACTTAATTTATTTTTATTTATTTCATTAGTTTGGTCACTATGAAGCTACCTAGATGAAATGTTTAGCTAAAAAATTGTGTTTTATATCAAGAGCATAATTTTTTTTCTCTTCTTTAGAATGCTTTGTATGAGTTAAAATAAATTAACATCAACATTTGCAAATCACTTAAAATGTGTAAATCTAGTACATTACATTTTTTTCAGAATTTTCAAATTAAAAACTAAAGCAACTAATATTTAATTCTTCAACGGATATTTTACCTATTTAATCCTTCTAAAAGAGAATAGTAACGGCTAGGGTAACCAGGTTTGGTGTTCTCCACTAAAATATTGAATCTCCACTTTTGTTGGTTTTCAATTCCTTGTGGAATTTTCATCTCATTGGTGTCATATTTAAATTTATCCGTTTTCTTTTCTTCAGTGTCAGTAGTCTCAGGCTGCCATTTATTTGTGAAGTCACTTCTTTTTCTATATTGCAAATTCCAAAAAAAATATTAATTTCATTAAACAAAATTGGTACAATTCAGGAATATAATTTAAATTATGAACAAAAATATATTTGTTTACTTATTTATAGAATTTTGTCAACAATTATTCATGTGACATACAACTGGTAATATAAGCACTTCAGCACAGAGTGCAAATTCAAGGTAGGTACAGACATTTTCGCCCGACTTCAGTAACTGATATTTAAATGCTCAACATAAGTATAGTAACTGTATGCATTGGATATATATTTTGATCTAAACATATTGAAATTAAATTAAACTAAACAGGGGCATTAGTTTGATTCAATAAGTAGTTACATTGGTAAACTTATTGAATTTATTAAATAATATTTTAATGCTCTATATTGCACAGAAAATCTAGAAATGTAATGATTTTTTTTATTTCTCTGATTTTCAATCAATGATAAGTTATAACAGGGGAATGGACAGTTTTCAGTTATGTAATATAGAGTGGGCTGAAGAACTGATGCAGTTTATTGCATTGTATTAAAGAAAAGGAATATTTGGTGATTAAAAATATCACTTTAATTACATAAAATAAAGAAAAACGGTGTTTTGAGATGAAAAGTGGAAAATTTGAAGATATGTTGGATGTCTGTAAAGTAAACTTAGTCATCTATTGTCAGAGTTTAGACTTACCAAACAATAATGAAAAAAAGTTGGGGAACAGGACAAGGGACTTATTTTTTCTTTTCTTAACAATATATAAGAATCTCCGTATACAAAGAAATAAACAAAAAAATTATTATATCAAATCATCAAAAATAAATTTTAAGTAAACCAATAAAATCAATGGTTAGGGTTTCTAAAGTAATATAATCTTTCGAAATTTTCAGATATTATATTTATTTCTAGTTATCATTTAGAATTAATAGATGGAACATTGTAGTCATGGAACTTTCATGGAACTTATGGTGTGACGATATCACGCACAATGGATATTTTTCAACTACGTTCTGTTGTGATGTACAGTCTTGATATATTGTTACATGATTAAGTTATGTTGTGGGATGATACATTTGGGCACAAATTTAGTATTCCTACTTTTGGTCATTACAATAATAGGCTGTTGGTTCTAAAAATCAAACAGCTTCAAGTACAAAACAGTTCATACTTAAGATGTTATTTGAGAAAAAATATTGAAAATAAAACTAAAAAAAACTAATAAAATAAAACTTAAAAACAACTAAAAAAATAGAAAATAAAACCGTTAATAAATTAAAAACCCTTTGAATAAGTTATAATTTAAATATTCCCATGTGAATAATAAAAACTCCTAACATCAATAATGAAAATGATTTTAAATAGGTTCTTTGACTAAAACTATAATCTACAGAGTAATTTATTAAGAATACCTTATTTGCAAATCGCTGGATTCAGGGGAACAGTAGGTCTCAAGAGTGCTCCATGAGCAACCCCTCCTACAGCACTCATCAACTATTCCACGCTTGTATCTCTTCTCAGCTGTAATAAAGGAAATATACATAAATAAGTATATGATTAAAAAATAATAAATAACAAATTTATATGCATGCATACACATTAACATAACTTGACCAATATTAAAGTAGTAAATAAAGTATGATTAACCTGTTAGCACAATTAGAAATGACAGGTTACTTGAGAAAATTACAATTTTTTTATCATCTATTCCTTATATATTATCAATGCTTATTTACCAGGAGAATATTCTGTCTTGAATGCTACATTATAGCCACGCCCGCTGCAAACTAAAGACATAACATCAGCTAAGTCGGAACCACAAAATTGACGTGTAGAACAGATGGAAGCCAAGCTTAGGAACAGTACAATTCTAAGAGTCCAGAGCAACATGATGATACTAAACAGACAAAGAGTAAATAATTTATTGAAAAACATATAATAGTTAATAATTTAATAAACAAATAATTGAATTGCTGCATGCTAAAAAAAGATTTTGGTAATTTCAAGGCTAAAATTTATTTTTTGCCAGATCCTTAGGTTTTTAGTAATCCACATTGTTTTTATACACAAATTAAAAAACTATCATTGGGGACATCTGTATTTAATAGATAATAATAATAATTAATTTTGAAAAAAAAATAGTCCTGATTGATTAAGAACATTGTTTAAAAAAGAAAAAAAAAGGGCATATTATTATCAAAAATCTTGGAAAGGTGGAAGTTATTGTGGCAAGATTGTAATTAATTAATTAAACATAGATTAAAATAGGACCACGATAAAACCAAAAAAAAAAAAAAAAATGTATTAATGAAATGCCAAAATTTTTTTATTAAGTTACATTCCAGAGAATATTGTGGCGTTTCTATAAAATTTGCTATTAAAGCAAACCAAAAAAAGCAATTAATTTTAAAATAGACTCTGGTAACATAAATAGATCATATGCAGAATTATTAAATAATATACATAATCAAAATGGCACATCTAACAGCAAATTTCATGGTTAAAAGTTTTCTCCATAGAATGCGCCTAAATAGTCATTTTTTTCTGTAAGGATCATTGTAACTGAGGTGTGATTTTTGTTTGATAATCAAACAATAGGTTTGAAAATGGCCAACAATCAAAAAAAGGCCGAAACTTCACAATGCTCTTTATAGTATAACATAATAAAATTTTGTTGAAATTTTATTAATAAAATTGTTTTGTAAAAATGAACAATCTAATAAAAGATGTAAGTCACAAATCATAATTAATGTTCAATAATAGTAGAACTTAGAAGATCCAAGCTATTTCACAAATTATAATTTACAAAAATAAACTTCGAAATTTCATGAAATCATTAAGCATAACACTAAATATATATATATTTTTTTTTTTGCGGCATAGGTATTGGTTGTGAATTTTGATACATTTATGTACTAAGCTACACGAAGTATAGCTAGTTTGTTCAAATCGACTCTATTTTTTTATATTTATAAAAAAAAACAAGGTTCTCATTATAAACCGATCAATCGTTTTTAACTTTATTTTAAAAGTTAGATCCAATTCGGCAAATCTGATATTTTTCTCGTATTTAGAAGACTGGAATTATCAAGGATTGACTCTGAAACCCTGCGCCACAAAATCACGGTTGCCAGAAAAAAAAAATATAAATAAATATCTTCCTTTTCTTTCTTTTAATATAAGAGTATGAATTGCCTTTATTTCAAAAACTGGAATCAATTCGACAAATCTGACATTTTTCTTGTATTTAGAAGACTGGAATTATACATATTCGAATCGGAAACCTTGCGCCGCAAAATTGCGGTTGCCCGAAGAAAAAACAAAACAAAAATAACTTCCTTTTCTCTCTTTAAATGTAAGAGCATGAATTGCCTTTATTTCAAAAACTGGTATTAATTCGGCAAATCTGACATTTTCTCGTGTTTATAGATTGGAATTATACAGATTCGACTCTGAAACTCTGCGCCACAAAATCACTTTTGCGCTGTGTAATCATTAATTTCGGATCAACAGATTATCTATGCTCATTTCTTGATATGCAGCTTAAAATTAAAGATCTTCAATGTTAAACTTACTTTTCATTTAAATGTTTCTTTGATATTTATTTAAAAAATATGTATGTATGGACCTTATCGAACATTCTAAGAATAGATAAATAGTGACGACTGCAACTAGCAAGTAGTTTTTTTAAAAGAATTACGAAATAGATCGTCGAATGAATGTCCGGTACAAGATTGTTTCTTTGAATGAAGCAATATGCCACGTATTGCCTGATTAGCAGTATTATTGTGAATTGCGTAAAAATAAAATTGTGATACCAGTACAAAAATAAACTACTCCACAGAAATAGTAATATTGTTTTACGTTTCAATGACATTGCTTATAATTATCATATGGTTTTGTCGAAGGGGGTAAAATTGTCATTGATATATTAATAAAAAATAGAAAAAATATAAGGAAAAAAAGATTAATTTAAAAAATATACAATTAAAAAAATCAGAACCAAAAGCTAATACTCTAAAATGTTTTAAATGGCACAAATTAAGTCGAGTAGGGTATTTTTTCGAAGTTTTTTTTTCTGAATTGAATGAGACCACTCCCATGACGATACAGTCAATAATTTAGACGATATTACTGATTTTAAGTAAAAAAAAAATACAGATAAGGTAAACCAGGGTAAGTGGTTCAACTTCTGATTGATCTCACTCCCGCAGTTCTTCGTAGATTTCTTCTTAATTTTTACCACTAGTTAATATATTTCAGCCCAAAATGTTTGCCAAATTTCCAGACTGCTGGCTATCTCTCGTACTTTACAAACAAATACATCATAAAGTTAGTAAAAATTTCCACTTGCCCCGCAGAAGTGGAACACACTACTTCATTTCGCTTATAAATGTATTGAAAAAGAACAAGGCAAGTGGAAATATAAAAAAATACATATAAATTAATTAGTGGATATTTTAATTTATTTTTAAGATTACACAACGAATTTTTATCAGCTTAAAAAAAAAATAGGAACATTTCTTATAAAAATATGTAACATTCTTGTAAAAACTATAGCTAATCTATGTTTGTTTTTAAAAATTGAAATCACAAAATGAGTCGTTATATTGCTTACTGACTCGGAAAGTGTGACAACTCAAAATTTGAAATTGTTGGTAAATCATATTTAATTTATTATTTTCTAAACTTTTTAATACCTTCTCATTAAAACATACTGAACATTCGTAATACCAGTTCTTAGGATATTACGAATGTTAAGTGGGTTTTAATAAAGTGGTTATCAAAAGTTTAGGAAAAAAAAAAATTAAATATGATTTTCCAACAATTTCAAATTTTGATTTGTCACACTCTCCAAGTCAGTGCGCGATATTAATATACTTAACTAATTGTGAATAGTAAATTTCGGTAATCTATCATGATATATGACCAGAATATGTAGCGAGAGTGAAGAGAAGATTATGAATTACATGAAATAATAAAGTACATTATACATGATATAATAAGATATTTGAAAACTATTATTTAAAATGACTAGCAGTATGAAGATTTGAAAGTAAGTAAAGCATATCGAGATAATTATGATACTACAAGTTACGTAAAAGATGACGACATTTTTATAATTCAAATAATTATAAAAATAAAGGAATAAAATATATCATAATTTAAGCTTAAAAATGCAGTAATACAATAAGTTATTATCATATGCGATGAAGAAAGAAGATTACATTGTACAT
Source organism: Rhaphigaster nebulosa (assembly GCA_948150685.1). Classification (NCBI taxonomy): domain Eukaryota; kingdom Metazoa; phylum Arthropoda; class Insecta; order Hemiptera; family Pentatomidae; genus Rhaphigaster; species Rhaphigaster nebulosa. The sequence goes on from OX411307.1 coordinate 104,408,782, forward strand.
TGTATTCCAAACCCCCTTTGGATTACATTATATTTCACTATCCCCAAACCACTTCCCTAAAGTTGATTTATAATGGGGTAAGTGTAACATAGCCCATCCTCATTTACCATTCAAAAATATCTGAATAAAACGTTCATTACGTAGGTAGAAAAGAAATACTTACCGTGGAAATCCCCCCTCCCCTCCCCCCCCAAAAAAATGCTTCTGGTGAGCCTGGGGGAGACGAGACGAACGGAGCACACACTTGTTGATTAAGAAGCATAAACTTGTGCGAGGTTTCAATCTCCTTTGTTCACCCACGGCAATTTTTACTCCATTTCATTAACTGGGGAGTTACTCCAGATGGCACCAGGTATATCTTCCTTAGTTTACATCTTTCCTGTTTGAAAGGAAGCGGACTATTCCCCTTACCCCGAATTTCCACTTACCCCGGTTTACCTTTGATCACATTTTGCGGCTGAACTATATACTGTGTGTCCCGAAAGTCACGGGAGATATTTAAAGAGTTGATAATGGACCTCAAGAGCAAAAAAAAAAAGAAGCGATCACTCAAAATCTATTCAAGGTAATTAAATTCCGGTTGCGCTATCGTAAAGTAGACAAAATTCCCTTTAAGAAATATAGTTATGTTAACTAAATCCCTTGTAAGGGGACTTTCGGGGAGGCCAAGAGCGAAAAAAAATGTTTTAATCACTCTTTACTTGTGAATATTTTTCTCAGCCCCAGTCGGGTTACATCTGGGAATCTTCCCCACTTCTAGGAAACCGTCTGCATTTATTAAGCGTTAATTTCGTTTAAACGAAGTCAAGGTTTCTTTTGGGATTGGGGGAGGGGGCTGAGAAAAACATTCGCAAGTAATGAATGATTTAAAAACAAAATTTTCCGCTGTTGGTCCTCCCGAAAGTCCCCTTATAGTGGATTAAGTTAGCCCAACTATATTTTTAAAGGGAATTTTGTCTACTTTACGATGGCGCAACTGGAACTTAATTAATTAATTACCTTGAATAACTTTTGAGTGATCGTTCCTATTCAACAAAAAACGTGACTTTCTTAAAAAATACGAAACCTAAATTTCCTGCTTTTCTGTGTGGAATCGGACCATGGGTCAATATGAATGCTCCTCTATAGTCTATTATCTCCTCTTTAAATATTTCCCGTGACTTACGGGGCACCATGTATATAGTTCAGCCGCAAAATGTGAGTTTACTGTATTTTTTAACTAAAATCAGTAATAACGTCTTAACTATTGACTGTATCGTCATGGGGGAGGTCTCATTCGTTCCAGAAACAAAAAACCTAGAAGAAACGATACCTTACTCGGCTTAATTTTTGGGTTTTGCTTTTCTTTTGGGACCTTTCCTTAAATTTCTTGCACACTGTAGTGACACGTTAGTCTATCTTCTTATATCATTAAATGTCATTGTGTGTTTTTTTTTTTGTCAGTTGGATATAATAGAACGAGTATTTTTACTAATATTTTATACCACACTTGAGGCCTCTCTCAAGAGAAAACTTTTTTGGATTGCAGACTGTCGTAATTGATCGAATGTAAGAGAGGTCCTGTTTCAACTCGACCGTTTGGCATTTTGTTTGTCTGTCTGGTTGTTATGCGATTACGGCCAAACGCGTTGTTTCATAAATTTTACACAAATATTCATTGAATCCAGAATAAACGACGCATGAGCAGGGATTTTTATTTTTTAATTCCGATCCTAGATGGCAGCCGTTTTAATGGTTCCGTGTCGTCAAAAATCTTTTTGTAACACAGTCACGACCAAATGCGTAGATAGATTTCCTTAAAATTTCGCACAAATATTTCTTGAAGCAATTTAAAACGAAGTTTGTAAGATTTTTTTTTTTTGACGCAGTGACGCGGATGGTGAAAGCAAGACGAAATAGGAAAATTACAACAATTTGAAGAGATTAATTTATATTTTGAAGAGGCGTGTAATTAAAAAAAAAAAGATCTGAGCAGCAAGAGCTCCGTCACTAAGGCCGTATTTTAAATTATGTTTTACCAAAATAGGGGGAGGGTGGCATAAAAGTTGAGACCCCAAAAGGTACTTCTCTGACACTAACTCAATTCACGTAAAAATTTTCAACCCTCTAACTCAATTTGGAGGTGCGTAAAACCTTTAAAACCGCGAAGAAACGATTAATATCGCTATGTATATATATGTATATATATGTATATATATATATATATATATATATATATATATATATATATATATATATATATATTTCAGACATCCACGAAAACCAACAAATCGTGTTTTAGATATTACGAAACGGATTTAAATGAACAACCTTCCCTCCGATGACCTTCAGCACAGTGCAAAAGTCTATTATTTTCGGAGAAAATACAACTAAAAACTGATCAATTGTATAATGGGTTGTGTGGTTATTTGTAAATTTTCTTCGATATATCTAACTCGAATCTTATCGATTTTTTGACATTGAGATTTGGAAATATATTACTGATGTCTTCGCGACTTTACAGGACGCGTCGATACTACAGCTTAACGAGGTCTATAGTTCAAATAATTACTAGTAATATTCTTTAACAATGTGATATGTTTTTAAAAATGTCTTTAATCCGTACGAAAACTTTGGAGTTCTCTCAAGGATGTCGTTACATGAAAGTAGCCATCTGTTCGTTCCCACGGTAGGCATCACCTTGCTGAAAATTTATACCTTGCATTATGAACCGGACTATCAAGGTAATAACTGATTTTATAGCTATCTTTGAGTGCATGCTAATACTATCTTTCGAAACTATATAGATGAAGCTTTGCGGAATTGATAAAGGTGACCTTGGATTAATATACATATATTTTTTTATAGTATTCACCTTTTTTATTTGCACTATCATCAGTAAATACTATTTACGGTATAAAAGAAAAATTATCTCATTTCACATATAACTACAGAAAATTACCATTTTTTTTTCGTTTTAAAAACTGGATGCTACGTTATGGGATGCATATATAAAGTTTCCTACCCCACTTTAGAATCTAACTACTATTTACTCAAACTCCTATTAGTAGTTTTGCATGGATTAATGTTTCAAGATTCTCATATTTTCAGATCAGCAATATCCAATAGGTGACCACATAGACGGTTAATAATAATATGAACTAAACTAAACGGTTTAATAATAACTATAAACTAAACTAATGTCAATGAAAATTCAAGAAATTATATAAATTATAAATATTTTTACCAAATTAAAATCACTATCCTTTTCCAACAACTCTATTCACTGGTTTCTATATTTCCTTTTCGACCGGACTCAAGCAGTTACCATTCCTAATCAACCGCTATCTTCTTACCTTACCCTGTCTTCAGGAGTAGCTCAGGGTTCGAGCATTTCTCCACTTCTTTTCAATTCCAATATCAATGATCTTTGCCAGTATTCAGGAAGACCTAGATAGGATCGGTGCCTGGGCAAACCTGAATAGATTAAGGTTAAACGCTATGAAAAGTCAGGTCATGGTTATAGGTTCCAATTCCCTCCTCAGATCCAACACCACCTTCCCTACTTTAATTCTAAATGATCACCCCATCACTTTCAACTCCTCAGTTAAAAACTTGGCTATCGACCAAACCCTTTCCTGGAAACGCCATATCGCCCAAATTTCCCGACGGCCAATAAGTACCTTTAAGTTATTCTATGGTTCTCGAAATCTTCTTCCACAACCTACGCGAAAGCTCCACGTATCCTCTTTTATCTTTCCCCATTTTGACTATGGCTGTGTGGTATACCGAGGCCTCTCGAATGTACTCGAAGACAGGTTGAAGCAATTCATGAACTGGTTTTATAAGATTTGTCTTCGGTGCCTCGGGACGGTCTATAGTGTCCCACCTTAATGGCGAGTTAAAGTGGCTCTTCCTCTACATCCGTAGACAATATTTCTTTTCTATACCAAACCACTAATAACCAGCAACCTTACTACATTTACAGCCTCCTACAATTCAAATACTCGGTCCACGCACAGGAAACATGATCGCGCCTTTCTGACCTCTCTGCCCCTTCCCACTGAACCGAATCATTCGAACGTCCCTTTCTTACCCGCTCCACTATCCTCTGGAATTCCTTTCCTTCAAATATCCGCCATTCTTCTTCTCTATCCTCATTGGAATCCCTCCTTTTCCAACACCTTCTCTCTTTCCAAAAAGATGCTCTCTAATCATAAAATTTTAATTCAAGATGTTGATCTTGATCAGAAGTAAATAATGGTATTTAATGTTTATTTTTCAACTTTGCTAATCAATTCATTATTTTTATATTTTTCATTTTCTCTGTTTTTCTTTTTTTAGTTTTTTTTTGTTCACATTAATTTTACTTTTCGTGACATGAATTTATTTTGTTTACCTATTTATTTTTATTGACATTATTGTAAACATTAATTGATTCTTATTTTGTTGTCATTTTTGTAATTCTTAAGAGACTTATTTCCAGAATAAAGTTCTTTTTCTATCTATTTATCTATAAATAAATGTTTTAATACATCATGATACACCTAATGATATTTGATATTTCAATTTTTAACAATCTATAAATCTTAAAATTATAAAATCCTACTACTTTTCACGTGTGTACACACAAACTATTAATACGCACAACTTATTTCTTATTAGTTATTCATAATTTAAGACAAATTGGTAGATCTTAAATTATTTATTATATATGCAATTAGGAGCTTATCTTTTTGGAATTATTGTAACTGAACTGTGAACGAAAAACGACTATCGACTTGACGTGGTGGTAATCTGTGATCTTCATTTGAGGTTCATTAAATTCGAGCCAAATATCGAAATGCAAATATTTCAACATTTGCCACAAAAATTTCATTAGTTTAGCCTGTTAATTTAATGGGATCATATTTAACATCCATAGTAATAAATTCATGTTTTATATAGAATAGGATATTAAAATTAAGATTAAAATGGGATATTTTTAGTTAAAATATATTTCAGTTTAAATTATTTTTCAATATAATAATATTGGGATTTGCCAATTATTATAAATAATCTACAAATAATTTCATTCTGGATCTACAAATCTATAACAAATTACAAAAACCAAAGGACACGTACAAAAAAAGATGAAGGAAAAAGCAAGTCAGATTTATTCCGAGCCTCCTTTAAAACCCATAAATAAGAATTTTCATGGAAATCAAAAAATATAAATTTTTGGACATGATTTTGCTGGAGGATTTATTTTTCCGGCCGATATCCGCCGTTTAATTATGCATTCATAACTCCTCAGCATTTTATCCACATTCAACGTTACTACAATCATTGGAAAGCTGAATTTCTGATATCTAACCCGTACCAATAACTTTTAGATTTTATGCCTATATAAGGGAGAAAAAGTAGTGTAAAATAAAAAAAATTCAAACGTTTTATTTTATATCTTCGGTTCTTATTTGCTAACGGATGTGGATTTTGTGCCATTTTGTGTAGTTAATAGGGCCCTAAATTATTCCTATGTTTCGTGTGAATTAGTGGAGTCGTGATGAAGTTATCGCAATTTATACGATTTTTGAAAAAAAGACCCGAGAAGACAAAAACTTTGAGCAAAAAAAAAGTATTTTCAAGGGTTTGAACTCTCCTATCATGGTGCGAAAAATCCTGCCGTGATTGTTATTTGAAGTTGGAACACCGATTGTGATTTGGTATTGTTAGATCCCAGTTTGCACCTATTCGCGATAGTAAATGGATAATTTTATGGATTTTGATTGTGAATTTAATCATTTATAATCATGATGGATAATAATAATGGTATTTATTAAACATATTTTTATATAAAATTAAATTATTTATTTAAAAAATTCAAATGTGATAGATAGTAAATGGATAATTTTATGGTTTTTAATTATAATTATGTTTATTGAACTTATTTTATACAATTAAATAATGTTTGTTTTTAAATGATGTTCATAATTTAAAGCATGATTAACAAACATTTTTAATAATTAATTTCATTGACTTATTTTTAAGCAATTAAATATTAATAATCATTATTTAATTGTATAAAATAAGTTAAATAAATATATTTATAATTATTTTTTAAAGTTTGTATTTTTTTTATTTAATATAATCTTAAGAATATATATTTTAGTTGGAAAACCATGCCGATATCATTTTCCAAACTCGAGATATAAAATAAAGCCGTTTCAGTGTGTTTTTTTTTTTTTTTTTCTCGGCTCCTAGGGCTCGACACATCGACGAAGGAACGCCAGGACACATGCCCAATATTTTTGGATATAGAATCACCCAAAAAAAAAAAAGAAATGGTTGAAATCGGCGACTGAGGAGATGCGAAATACTCTAATAATAATAATAATAGCATCCGAGTATTTAACCGGCCAAAGGCAAATCGTTGCTATACAGCGCCTATTCTGTCCATTTTAATAAAATTTTCTGGAATCATTTCATTATTTTAACCGAGAGTAGAAATAAATAATTATTTATCTACCGAAAAGGGTCGAGTCATGGCTACAATTTCAATTTTCTAAATCCATTTTATGATTGCATCGCGTCACAACTATTATCCCCATGGTTGGCCTTTTAAACATACAAAAATTCATTTATTGCTGAAAATAAAAATACTGGTATAACTGGTATTAGTTATACATATGGTTTATTTTCATTTAACTTCTTACTGTATAAAGGTTTCGAAACGTTGCCGCCTATGCTAAGGGAAAAACGACGCCTAAACGCAGGAGCGTCAAACACGGCCACCGAGGTGATTTTTCGTGGCCCACAATGTTAATGAAATAAAATGAAAAAAGAGAATTATAATACAATTTTATTGATTATTACCCTGAATTCATTATGAATTCACAAACCCAAAGGTTGTGAGTTCGAATCCCGGCACCGGCGCTACTTTAATTTAATTAAAGTAATAATTCAAGAAATGTATCACCCCTCCCCTCGGGTATGTGAGGCCCGTCAGCCTACTGGAGGTTACTCACACAGACCGGGCGTAGGAGTGATGACCCTACCCCGTGTACCTTAATTGTGAATCGCGTTGTGGTTTCCCAGGACATAAAATAGACGCCCGGAGGTTTGGTCCATGGACGGTCTGTCTCGGGGAAAGAAATATAGGTCCTCGTGCGCCTGCTGACTCCGAACAGCCATAATCCGTGGATCTAGACCGATTTTTCACTGTCCTTGAACCCGAGTGAGTCGGTGGGAAGGACACTGCCGAATTGGCCCCAAAGGGACCGGCTATGGAGCAATGGGCAGCCTGCCGCTGCACCATGGAAACCATGGTTCGCAGCAACGTGAGGTTGGGTGACCCCCTCCAGGCTGTCTGTGCTCCCGCAAGCAATAAATGTCTGTAAGAATACCACATCGCGCGGCCAAAGATCTACAAGGTCTATAGAGCCAACCGAAAAAAAAAAAAAAATATATATATATATATATATATATATATATATATATATATATATATATATACACACACACACACACACACTAATACTCTTTGCTCTTAAATTATTTGAATGCATGCTCAAAATATTTTTTATATTATTATTGAATATATAAGTAGAATTTAATTAAGAATAAAGTAATATATTAGTTAAAATCAATTATTGAAAATAATATAAATTGCTGTTTAAAATATTTTATATTAAAATACTTATAAATATTAACATTAAAATGATTATTTTCAGAAACATAACTAACTTTTGAACAGTTGTTAAAAAAAAAAAAAAAAGTAATAATAATTTTTAAAAAAAATCGCACTTCTAGATAAAAGTAGTATATAATATTTTATTCGTATCCAACAAACGCAGTTTGATGAGCCAATGAAACATATTTAGATATCTGTTTTTCTAGTTCATTTAACTTCGTTTGAAGTATTTGAATGAAATAGGTATTAACAAAAAAAAATCTCGATTCTTTAGTTAATATTATTTTTTTAAATTCAGAGTGCGGTGCATGAAAACAGATAATAAAAAGGAACATCCCAAAAGAAGATGGATAAAATTCAAATCTGTGAGATATAGGTTTGATAAAGGTCTCGTCGAAATAGTTTGATGTGAAACGAGTGGGATTCATTATGTTTCACCTGTAATATTATTTAAAGGTGCTTATCTACTTTAGGTATGCCAATTACTTTTTAAATAGGAAAAGTATCAGTTATATTTGAATCAATGTTGTTATTCTTCTATTATATAAACATCTGTTAAGAGATTATATTGAAACTTGTAAAAAAAATTGTTAAGATGTTAAAAACTTTTTTTTTTTAGTTGGGTGGCCAATAAGTTTTTATTGATTGTAGAATTCTTTCGAACAAGTCCCCCTTCTCACATCTCCTCCTCCAAATAAATTCACACAAATGAGAGTCAAGATAACGTGTCTTTTCCTACATTTCCTGTTCCTGTGAAGTATCCTGTACTTTTGGAGTGCTGTAAATGCAGCTACCTTTGATTTTAAGCAACGACTTAGTTTTATAAAAATTCATAGTAAATGCAATTGCAAATAGGAGAAAATAGTAGATAACCTACTCCAAATATAAAACAACATATGGCATAATAATAGCTAATACTTTTCTATAACAGATACTTTTCCTGTTTAAAAATAACTGGCGTAGAGATAGAGAAATAATTAATTAAATATCACAATAATAAAATGGTGCTTTTTAGAAGTATTTAAAAAAAAAAAAAATAGAGTTTTTAGTCCACCAAAATCTTAGTTTATCATCAATTTTTTCAATTTCTATATTTATTCTAATATGGTAGTAGTTGAACAGATCTAATGATTCTGTGGTTTTCCTTAAAAAATATGAAAAAATTAAATTTACATTATAATTTAATAATAGTATAATATTATAAATTAATATTATACCATCCATAGGTAAACCGAAAAGTTATTAAATAATAATTGTTATTGTATTTGAAAACATTATATTTTGTACATAATTTAATATCTTATATGAATATTTTCTTGTATTTTGTTACTGTTATAATTATTATTTTGTGCAAATTTTATTCTAATATTTTTGTACAGCCATCTATTGGTATCTTGGTAAACAATTGTTTAACATCAAAACTAATTATTTCATATTCATTATAATCTAAATCAATAGTACGGGAATTAAATAATTCTTTTAATCTTCTAGTAATGTTTCTAGTATTTGGCGTCATAATTGATAATTAAGTTAAAAATGGTTCAGGATGGACAAAACGTTGTCTAAATTGGAATAAAATATATATTGGTGTCCCATTTGGCCTTTTAATTTTTTACTTAATTATCAATTATGACACTAAATACTAGAAACACTACTAGACGATTAATATAATCTGGGAGGCCAGTACTTAATGAAGAGATATGGACGAAAATAGAAGCAATTTAAAAAGGATTTTGTTAAATTAATTAATGGCAATGTAAACCTTACATATCTGAAAATAGCTGAGGATGGCTGAAACATTATGTAAATTGGAATAAAATATATATTGGTGTCCCATTAGCCAATTAATTTTTAACTTAATTAGTGATTGTTGTAGTTCTATAGCGTTTTTATATCATAATTATTGTTCTTATTTACTTCGTTTAGTCAAGGATTTAAAATTTTATAGTGCCACGTTACGTTCATTGAGGTTGTTTATTATTGGGCGTAAACTATGACAGAGAAACAATTAATTAAATATCACCACAATAAAATGGCGCTGCCCAAGAATGTTATCAAAATTAAGATTTATAATATCGAAAATGTGTAGCACTTATAGAATTGAAAAGTGAATACAAATTAAAATTCGTAGGTAATAATAATCGAATTCCCATTATATTTTGGTTGATAAAAAAACATTCAAATTGTTCTAAATACTATAGGAAACGGTTAAAATCCGGGCATACATGCATTAATATTATCATTGATTAATACACAAAACAACTTGTTGATTACCTTTCATTCTCACGTTGGTAGCAGGAAACAGGTTGACCAATGTTCAACTATCGATAGAAGGATTTGAACTGAAATAAAATCTATCGAAATTAATGTAATTAGCTGAGCCTCCAAATGTTGGAGGGGTGAGTAATATCAATGTTAGATATGATAAGCTATATTTAGAGGATTGTCGTTCCATATCTTATTTCCGTATTGTTGGAACAAAACGAAAAACAGGTCAAAGCGAATTTAACATTCAATCTGTGAGTAAGGGTCCTAGCTGTTAAAAGATTGAGGACAAGAAATGGTCGCATTAATCAATTGTGTTCCAGGCCCCTACAACTGCCCGGAGGACACCGACAAGACAACTATTATCGAAAAACAATAGTTATCGGCCATGCGCCTTCCCCCTGATAAACTGCCCTTTCATAACAAACATTCCGTCTCAGTGGATGTGAACGTAAACAGATTCAGCACAAACGTATTAACTTCCAGGTTAGTTTAAAATATAATTTCATTATGCTAACTTCCGAGTGTTAGGAAATTAAAATGCTTTGCTACAAAAAAGAATTAATATTGAATTTACTTATAATCCATAAAAAAATTCACAAAGAGTTATAAATACCTTCCTTTTCCGGATATACATTGTGGATACATAAGCAAAATTAACGAAATTTAAATAAATAAGGAAATTTAATTATATTTGGATGTGTTAATCGATGAGAAAAAAAAAATCAATCGTAAACATATCATCTTTATGGACAATTAAATTTGTCTTAATATACCCCAGTTTTTAAATTATCTATAAATTATAGTACTTATTTATTTTATTTAGAATCCAGTACTCGGGGACCTAGCATGCTCGGAAACCATTTTCATATAATTAGTTAACTTGTTTAAAAATATATGAAGATAAACACGATATATATTTATCAAAACATATGTTCCCACAATGGTTTGATGGGAAGATTTTATTGATTTAATTTTTTTTTTTTTTTAACTGAATTAGTTTTCGTCGGGTCAAGGATTTCGCCAATCGGTTTCTGATACCCAAATTCTTGTTCTAAAAGTTTAAGAAAAATTCTTTCGCGGGATTTCTAGATCCATTTTGTAGACAAACAGAATAAATCTGCTGGTATTTGAGTACAAACAGGATTCATCGGGCATCACAAAGAAATCGAGCTTAAATAGAACTGAATTGTCGTATGAAACAAAATGCTAATACTAACGATATGAAACAAAATGCCTCCCAGGAATTTGTCTTCTCACTCGAGAAATATTATCCAGGTGCAATATGGCGGTTTATTATTGCAGATTCTGAAGAGGGAAATTGAAATAGTTCGTATCATTTTTCCAAGTTACAAGAATTGAATATTTTTTTTCAATCGTGTGAATTATAATGAAAAGATAACATTTATCTCTACAGTGACGAAGTACGACAACAATGGAAGCCACAACGATTTACTTTCATCAATAATAGACCATACATACATCATACTATTATATATTAATACAGCCCGTTTTTCGTTTGTAAGCTCTAACCGCGAAAGCTAGAGAACCTACCTTTATCGAATTTTTGCTATATCATCCATTTGGTTCCTAGATGGTTTTGCAATTATAAAATATACCAATATCGAGATAGCGGCTACGCAAAATCCGGAAAACGACTTTTTTCAGATAAAAGGATATTTTATTTGCGCATTACTCGGAAATTATATGGTACAAAATATTTGAAAGATAATTAAATTCTCAACAAAACGAAAGAAAAAAAAAATCATCGAAATCGGACCATTATTAGAAAATATTCAGCGCATTGAACATTGCAGCCATGTTTTTATTTTCCTACCGCTGCATGTCGGAGCAACTGCAGGGATCATAGTTCAAGAAATGAGACACTTTAATTTAATTAATTTGCCATCTATGCCGGACCACTCCCATTCCAAAGTTGCAAATCGTCATTAAAACCAATCCCAAACTAAATCAATCAGACTTGTCCAAACCACACAACCCAGCAACAGTTCTAAAACAGAAAACCCTAGAAACCTCAGTTAATGGCAAGACAGATATGCTTGAGAGTCGAGATTGAAAGGCAAGGACCTTTACATTATACAACCTAATGGTAGCCTATGTTAAACAACTTCATAATATTACGAGCTCAATGGAAGTCTTGGGCCAACTAGGAAAAAAATAAATAAAAAAAATATAAATAGAAGCCAAACTTACATTAAAAAGATCAAAGAAATGTTTGAAGTGCATGGATTGGAAATAGTTTGCTGAGATATACCAGGCACCCGTAGTAACCAAGAGTTCTAAACCTCCTTTGACAGCAATTCGAGAGATTGAGTCAATGCTGATTAATTTTACTGATAATTTTAAAGATTTTTTTGTAAATATATTAAATAGTTGTACCAGATTTAAATTATTATTCTTATTTATTAAACATTCAAACTGAAAGTTAGTTCATCACCCGAAGTACAGATTAAATAAAAACGGCCTCCATTGCGTACGTGTTACTTGAACCACCTATTAACTCTAAATATTCGTAATTTTAATTTATTTTTGTATGATTTCTTTAAAAAAAAAAAAAATTCCAGAAAGTATAATGAATTCTGTTTAAAAATATATAATAAAATGAGCCCCATACCAAAGTTATAAGTGAAAAAATTCGAATATCAAATTTTTTTTTGTCATAAATGTTTTTTTCTAAAATCGTTTTATAAATCTGATTTATGTTAAATTAAAAATTACTCCAACAACCTTAATCGATTTCTATTCGCAGTTACCACTGAGGAAAAAAAAAAATAATCTGTGTTTCCAAAAGATTTCTGCTACAAATCGTATTTTATTTTTTTATCGAGAGTAGGTACTCCTATAAAAGTAAATTAAATAAGACAGTAAAAAAAAAAAAAAAAAACTACTAACTTCTTTGTCCAATTACCATGCCTGCAATAACTTTTGTAGATGAAGGTAAAATGATTACAAAATTTTATAAATTAAACCAATTTTTATGTCAATGATATTTTTTGCAGGTATAAGATTAATGAACAAAATTGAAATGCCATGGAAATAGGATTTGTGTATAATGTACAATGATATGTATAAGGCAATAAATAACTTTAATCCTGATTCCTTCTCAATGAATGATCATTTCAGATCATTTTCAGAAAAAAAATCACTGCTTGTGAACCTGTATAGGTGGTAAGAAATAGAACATAAATCTTCATTGATATTTAAACTTAAGAACTGAAGCCTACAAGAAATTGTTTTTCATGAAGATCATAAAGGAGGAAAACTCATCATAAACAAGAAAAAATCCAACGAACGGAACAACAAAGTAGTAATAACCGACATTCAGCATTCATTAACTTCCTACATTTACAAATAACAGAAAAAAACAAAAAAAACAATGAAGTCTAATGGAGAACTTTATTCATTAAATGAAAGAATTATTTACAACTTTTTCAAACTTAGATATTCAAAACGTACTACCATCTCTGATTGCTAACATTCAATCATGTAACAAATTAAAAATGTTTGAAGCTAAAAATTAATAAACTTTAATTGTGACAAATAATGAATTCTTTATTAAATAACTGTAGGATATTCTGCATAAAAAATAGTAAGAATAAAAATTGATTAAGGGGTTGGCTCAATTCAATATTTACAACCACCTTTTTTGAAATTAATTTATTTCAATTATTATGAAAAATATGTGAAAATGAGTATTGAATCTTTTTGATGGTACTCTGAATGATGTATGTACAATCTTTTTAAATACAAGTAGTGGTACAATGAGAATATATACCAGCTAATAATAACACTATTAATTTGATTATTTCACACAAAAAGAAAAATTCAAATTTATGATATTGTAAGTGATCCTATAATATTTTTAGAGTAAGACACTAGATTATATTCAGACTTGACTTAGACAATATAAGTAAGCTTGTGGAAGAGACCAGAACTTGACAAGGAGTTGGAGTACTGAATTGGCATTTACTGTATCATTTCAATTCTCCACAATACTATGTATTTAACTATCCATATTTGATCCCAGTGTCACACATAAGGTAAAAAATTAGAAGTCAGGTGCAAATCTCAACTGGTTAAAGCTGTTGGAGATTGTGATTCATCACAGAGTTTTGTTACCACCAAAATACATTATCAAAAAATAGGAAAATTATCTATCTTTAAAAGTGAAATAATGATGGTATCTGAAGGTTAGTTATATTCAGAAGAAATATCTACATTGCTGATGAAGAAGTTATAGATGCTATAACCCCTCTAAAACTGGGACGTTCTCCAGGCATCGACTACATAACCCCGGAGATGATGAAATACCTCAGAGAAAGAGGTTTAGAAATTTTCCAACACATCTTGAACCTCATATGGAAAAACAAAACGATACCCAAGGACTGGGAAATATCAGTTATAGTAACCATCTTCAAAAAAGGAGACAACAGAGAATGTAAAAACCATAGAGGAGTCTCCCTTCTCAGTGTTCCAAGCAAGGTTTACTCCAAAATCATAGAAAAACGCCTCAGAACAGCCACTGAACCACTCATTGACGATGCATAACACTGATTCAGGCAAAATAGAAGTTGTCAAGACCTGATATTTACATTAAGGCAAATTTCTGAGAAGGTAATACAGAAGCATATGTCTGTTTTATTGACTTGTCCAAAGCCTTCGACAGAGTTAAAATACTAGACACAGAACAAGCATTGCAGGAAATGGGAATAGAAATAGGACTAAGACAAGCTATCTTAAGCCTATATAAAAAACAAAGAAATGTAGTCAGAACATGCCAATGCAGCTCCAAAGAGTTTGTAACCAATATCGGCATCAGGCAGGTCTGTAGTTTGAGCCCTCTCCTTTTCATAATTACTCTCGGCACTGCACTCAAAAAATCAGTACCAAGCATGAAACCCTTCCAACTGGACTTTAGAAGACTCCAAAAAGTAACATACACAGCTCTAGCTTTCGCAAATGACCTGGTCATATTTGGAAGCAATTACAGGAACCTCCAATTCAACCTCCATATCCTCCAAGAAGAACTAAGAAAAATAAGCATGGTAATAAATACAGAGAAAACGAGATATATGAGGATAGGAAGGAAAAACAACCATGCGGACAGAGTGTTAAGGCTTGGTAGAGTAGAAATTGAACAGGTGAGCTATTATAAATACCTTGGATCTCATTTGAATGAGTATGGATGGGTGGATGGCGAGATAAGAGAGAGGATAAAGACTGCGGGAAGATGCTTTGGTTCCCTGAAGACTGAGTTCCTGGGAAGGAAAGAAATTACAAAACACACTAAGAAGGTCATTTATAAAAACACTTTCCTTCCGATATTGACATATGCCAGTGAATCCTAGACCCTCACTACTAAACATAAGAGTCAGATCCAAGCAATGGTATCTTAGGAAGGTCGAGGGAAAGACAAGGCGGGACCATGTGCAGAACACAACGATTAGAGCAAGCCTCGATATGAGACCAATCAAAGATATATTAGAAGAACATTGCTTGAGATGGTATGGACACGTGTCTCTGATGTCGGAGAATAGCACTCCCTGAGCTACATATGAAACTGTCACAGAGGGAAAAAGACCGCAAGGAAGACCCAGAAAGACATGGGATGAAGGGTTGAAGGAGGTCATTGACAGGAGAGGTCTGGAATGGAGGAGGAGGAAGCAGCTGGTGCTGGACCGAGATGCATGGATCAGGCTATATAGAAAGGTACCTCACACTGCGTTGCGGTAGAAGAGGGAAGATCAAGAAGAAGAAATATATTTTACCATCAAAATTACTGTTAAAAGCAAATAACACTGTTATTATTTTGCAGATGGGAAATTTAATAATAGAATACTAATTTTTCTGTAAATTGAATGAAAAAGTAAGTACTATAGAAATATTTGCATGAGCTATATTCTTTTTGTTGGTAGATGCTACTGGTTTCATGCATGCATTTCTATTGATCATTAAAAATATTTATTAAGGTGATTCCATTCAATCCATTAGTTTATGTAAGGTGAACACAGAAAAATACTTACGGTTTATCTGGTGAATCTAGTAATAAAAAAAAAATCATGATTCATATTATTACTTATAATTTCATAATATATCAGTAAACCTCTTTCAATCACACTTCAATTTAGATATCACTGTTTTAATTTTTCATTTTAAAAGTACAGAGTCAATTGGTAGAGGCTTTTGAATGTATGAGTAATGTTTTTATTTGGCCAAATAATTTAAAACACTTCACAAAAGATAATTTTAAAAAACAACTACTCCTATGGACCCATGAAGGAGGAGTCTGATGGATAAATTGTATTTATATAAATTAAAAATATTAAGTTATAGATTAATAATAAAATAATATAAAAATAAAATAAAATAAGCTCATTAAATTAAATAATAGCAGTCATTTATAAGTTGTATTGTTTAGCATTTACATCATTTCAACAATACATATCCTTACTTAGAGTTAACTTAGACTACATCTATGACTGAAGGAACAAAAAATAAATTTACCATCTATGGCCAAACTCGAACCTGAACACAGGTGTTTAAAATTAAGTACCTAACTGGCCAACCAGATCCAATATTTTATTAAATAGAATATGTAAATATACATTACAACATAAGTATGACGATATTATAATTTGTGAAAAAAAAAAACCCTGTTGGTAACATTCTTAAGTTTTAGAATAAAACTATTGTAACAGTCTTAATGAAACAACAGTGTTTTTAATCCTTTGTACAATCTTTTTTATTTGATATATTTTATTATTAATCATCCCTTCAATAAATTTACAATGTTGTAAAATCCTTTGAAGACCATTGCCATCTTAGTGAAAGGCATGATACCAATGAACTTCAATACATTTGAATGCCCTTGATAAAAATGATTAAAGTTTGTCATAGCCAGTGGTGTGAACCATTTAAATCTCAGTTATCTTCAATGAGTACCAGACTGAATTAACATAAGTAATAAATAAACCTCATTAATTTATTTCTTGTACTTAGCAATAATTTTATTTCTTTTGTTTTTAGTACATTCATTTTCATTACTTGAAGGTAAATGTTGGGCAAAACCTTACAAAACTATATCATTAAATGAAATTTCAGACTTGGTTAATCTTTAAATGTAAGAATTATAACTAACTAATTATTCTTAAAAAGACAGTAACATCAAGGCAGACAATCCAATGACAAATAAAATCCACATATGAATTAATTTCATTCGGCCATGTCAACTGGCACTTGGCAAAATTTATTAATTTCATTTGAAGCATGTTTTGAAAGAGACCAAGTTCTGATGTATGATTCATTGATTAAGATATGACATAATTTTTGGACAATTGAACAAACATCTTATTTGAGCTGTTTAAATATTTAATAGAGGTTTTCATGTTGTTTTAACATCATATTTGTTTACTCGTGTATTTATTTAAATTTACAATGTTTACATATGAATGGGGGGAGGGGGACGGAACTAGGATTTTTGCCCAGGGGGAGGGAAAGTTTTATTTTGCCACCTACTTTCGCCCCTCTCCCTTCTCTAATAAAAGCCAACATTATTATAAAATATTTTAGGTAATACATTTCGAATTAAATATCATCATCTCATTACAGTCACTCATTTCATTGACTGACTCAACAATAAAAAAATATTTGATTTGCCTCAAAAAATGTCGCTTTGCCTTTCCTCCTAGTTTGGCTCTGTGAGCATACATGATTACTACCTAGGAGGATAAAATAGAGTACTCTTCCATCCTCCTAGATTACTACCCATTAAATAATTATAACCAACGAACTCTGTTTCATCAAATACTTATGTTATTTTCTGTAATTTATTAGTTTTTATAGACGAATAAATAATACATCCATTGAAATAGGCATTTACAGTTCATAACATAAGTCAACATGTTTACGAAAATAAATCGTTTTTACATCTTCTTGACCAAAAAAATTGATTTCCATTAAAATGACTACTAAAGCCCTTTTGACCAAACTGCAGTGAATTGAAAAAAAAACATGCGATGTTAAATTAAAATTATGCATATCCGTTTAATCATATGTTATGTAATTGATATATATTTCGTTTTCAGTATCATAACTCTTAAGAAACATTGTTTGAATGTTGCTTGTTTATATTCTCCATGGTGCTGGTTTTCCAGAGAGGTAGAAGAAGATATCGATTCATAAAGTTATGTATTTTATAGTAGAGGAATAAACTAGCACTTAAACATCATAAGGGGTTGTATTTGTTACCTATTGTTATTTGGGGTGTTATTAGGAGTATTTTATTGGTTACTCATTGTATTGTTAACCATATTAAATATATAAGCTCAGATAACGTTTCAAAACTTTAAACTACTCCCAAGTAAAATTAAAGCTATCGTTTTATAGAACGATAGTAATTAGCTAATCATAATTTCACTAATTCATTTTTCGAGGTCAATATCTTACAACACATCTTTTAATTTTAAAGGTAATAATGAAATTATTTCTACAGAAGTAAGAAACTTATCAAATATCATTCATCTTACAGTAGACAATTTTCTTAGAAGAGCAGCTATAATTCTTTTTTTGAAATAGTATTGTAAGTATTCAGGAACACAAACATAACTTATTCTTCAAATATGAATTCGTATTAATCAGTGCAGTACCGACTCCATGGCAAAGCAGCATCATATTTTCCGATTATGTTTTCCGAGTTTTCGGCTCTCCATAAATTTTTATTGACGGCAAGTACTATAACTTGGAGATTAATACCAGTATTATGTAATACTAATATACATATTCGTAGCTTTAATATTAAAAACATCTTTATTTAAATGAGTTAAAGCTAAAAAATAAAATTGTTAAGTTTATTGAAATACTTAGAATTATAAACATTAGCTCAAATTGTATCCTAAAATAGTGGTTGTAGCTCTAGTGTTTGCATGTTAATTTTAAATAATTTTATACGACGAACAACCAAAAGTCCGTTTGGTATCCAGGGTAAACATCCTAAGGTTCATGAATTGCTGCGATTAAAATAATTCATTGTTTTTATTCAAGGGTTCAAACAGGAAACGTTTCTTGATTTTCGATCAGCCTTCAACGAAATTTGACGCTTTGATAAGTTTTATATTGTCTGTTAAAAAAAAACATGTATTTGTTAATTCACATTCATATTGCCATTTTTCGTAAATTAAAATTCCATGCAAGGCTATATCAGCCAATCTGGAGAAATAAAGACATTTAAAAAAAAAACAACACATATCTATTTAAAGATACAATAGTGGTATATACATTGGGCGAACCATACCATTATAGCGAGTTGACTCAAAATTTCTCATATTTGTTTTAATTAACATGCTAAAAAGAAACAAAACAATAGATACATTATGAGCTGTTAGAATATTATCATGCGGGAATGGTAGTCTAACAGCTCACTAACCGAAAACAGCGACGATTATGGACTGGATTATTGGTCCCTTAATAGTCGGTAATCGGATGGGAGTCCACTACTCTTAACAGCTATTCGGTCTAGCCGGAGCAGCGTTTGGTATCTAGGAAGAACCTATGTAGTCTTTGTTTTCAGGAAAACGTATGAAAATCTCTCATTTGTTGGTCACAAACTTACCCGACCGTCAAGTATAAAATGTAAAACAAATTATTACAAGTTTGAAAAAAGAAAAAAAAAATGAAGTAATTACGAGTTCATCTAAACTTCATAATTGTACAAGGGTTAATAAATTTCTAATTTGCAATGATTACGATATTGTAAAGTATTTATTATTTGTTAATAATCTAGTTGATTACAACTCCGCTATGTATTCAAACTAGGACAGGAAGGGCTGCAAAATATTTAAACCAACAAACATTGATACAGTTTTTAAACAGATATCTGTGCCCGGGTTTCACGCTGATGAAGTTTTTCACTTCAAGTTCGGACCTTCCTTTTCATCGTAAAATCAAAACAAAAAACCCTGCGAAACCTAATTTTTTTTTTTACAATCATTGTAAAAACTTTGTGTGTAAGGTGCATAGCTCTAAAAAAATATTGTGAGTGATTATTTCTTTTAGTTCAATTTTTTAAGAAAAATAATTGTCTATTTCTTTTTTTTATCATAAATTTGTTTCTTTTTTATACCCGTACCCTCTTTATTTACTAGTAGATAGATATAAGAAATATTGGATGTTCGAATTTTAAGTTAAAAATATTTAAAAAAAAATAAATTATTTTAATCCAAGAAGAAAAAACAATATGAAATTTTCATTTATTTTTGGCACAGGCAAAGAGAAAACGGAACTAAAAGGTGAAATTAGTAATTAAAGTATATTAAAATCAAATTTTACATTCCTATTCATTAATGGGAGGTTGAAAGACGAAAAAATAATAGGCATCTTTGGGATATTTACTATTTCATGAGACCAGGTACTCGGAGAGTGTTAAATGACTCACAGTTTTAACAATGAGTTAAATTTTTGAAATAGCATATCTTATGACAGCATATGAGAAAACTATTGATATGATGGACAAAGCGGTGTGATTTTTAATGGAATAATAGAGGACACAAGATAATTCGTGCGTTCATCAACACAAACTGATTACTTTGCAAATGAACAGTGTTAAAAGGATCAATTATGAATTTACGAACACCTTAAACGTACTAAATAAATAAATAGCCTAGCGAAGTTAATACAAAAGTAATAGAAATTCTTCCACACGAAATATTTCAATGGAAAGAAATTTGAGTGACCTGTTTTTGGTTTGAGCATTATGTTTGCAAAATTAAAAATTAAATTTTTTTTTCTATTCTGCACCTTTGTAATCTGTCAATGAAGGTGTCTTCAAGATCTATGACGTACTTTATCTTGATGACAAACAAAATAAAAGCAGAAGGTTGATCGAATGATCGAATTAAAAATATATAACCTGGTTGACCATTGCTGACATCAGTTATAAATAATCAAAAATATAATAATTGAATATTTTCTTGTTTTAAATATTAATTTATATATTTATTAACAGGAAATGTGGAAGGAGTTAGTTAATCTAGTGAGAATGTGTAAGTTCGAATCGGTAAAACAGAGTGACTCCCTTCCCCCTGTTTCGCTTAATTCAGCGTTGAAATACGTCATTAGCAAAGTAATTAATAGCGAGAAAATTTTAAATCTGGATTGTAAAATACCTGTACTTGTGGATGCTGATGATCTAGTACCAAAGATTGAAATTAGGAATTATTTGTTAAAGGGAAAAATCAGATTGTTATAATTAAAAATTTTTATTTTTTTATTTTTGCCGAAAAATAACTCCGATTAATTTGACATCAGATTAAAAATTACCTCATAATAATTATTATTGAGTGAAAAATTTTACTAATACGATATGCTAAAAAATAATCTACAGACAAACCAAATATAAAAACATAAAATGAACAATTATATTTGTTCTGCCCATTTGATCTTGAATCCTTTGAATCCTTAAAACAAGTTCTTCAGTAATATTCATACAAATGTTTATTTATTTCTACCTTTATCCAGTCTTACTTAAATGCTCTGCTCAATTCTATCTTTTTTCTCAATATAATCTTGATTTATCAGTTGAGCGTGAATTTACTCAAACGTGACGTGAAAAAAATAACATTTAAGTGCCTTCGAATATTGAGTTGAGGATGTCAAACTAGCAAGTGCAAAAACTACGAAAACAGAACGGAATCTCAGGAAAATACAGGGGATTATTTTTTCATAAAACAAGTATATATATATATATATATATATATATATATATATATATATATATATATATATATATATATATATATTTTATATATTTTTTTTTTCGGTTGGCTCTATAGACCTTGTAGATCTTTGGCCGCGCGATGTGGTGTTCTTACAGACATTTATTGCTTGCGGGAGCACAGACAGCCTGGAGGGGGTCACCCAACCTCACGTTGCTGCGAACCATGATATATATATATATATATATATATATATATATATATATATATATATATATAGCATTTCCAAGTCAATTGTAAACTTTTCCAAATCAATTGTCACCTTTTCCCATTCAATTGTAACCATTTCCATTTCAATTGTAGCCCAACAAGACGATTAATTAATTATATTTTATTATTGAAAAATAATTATTTTAATTACAATAATGACTTTTGAAAATTTGTTGGCTTATTCTTCCGACATTTTTTTCGTTTATTAAATAGATGATATTAAGTGCTGCTTAAATATTTTTGATTTTATATTTATTTGGAGAGGGGGGGAGGGGGAGGATTTCATCGATTTGGTGATGGTTCATTAGGTTTTTGAAGTTGCTAATGTAAAATTTACAATCGAAATTTTGTTAGGTCACGAGCATTTCTACTAAATTATTAGTTTTCAAAAGCCATCGGTATAGGTTTCGTTTTCTAGGTTTTCAATGACTATATTTTCAAATTTACTATCGGGGTTTTGATGTTGCATGCGCATTTCGATTAACTGTTCTTATTGAACTTTTCTGCATTTATAAGGGCTGTTTATTAGATTTTAAAGCGTTTTTATTCGGTTTTTCGAAGTGGATATTTTATCGAACATGCTCATTTCGAATAACCATTACAATGGATATTTTTTTCGGTGAAGTTACTGTTTATTAGGTTATATAGGACGATATACTAAAAAAAAAATGTTAAATATAAATATAGTTTGAAATGCATATGCTCCATAAAAAATAAAATTTGAAACATGTAATAAGACCCCTCAAACACATAATATACGATTTCTATGTCAAAGAAAACTTCAACAGTATCAGTAAATCGAAAAGCGCTTGCCCAATCAAAAATAAAATTAAAAAAAATGGAATCAGAACAATTAGAAAAGTTCAACAGTAACGGAAATGCAAAATGCGCATGCGCGATCTAGAATCCAATTAAAAAAATCGAATCACATCCCTCGAAAACACAATAAACGATCCCTTTATCATTGAAAACTTCAACAGCAACAGAAAATCGAAATGCGCATGCGTGACCGAAAATCCGAAAGTAAATTCGAAAATAGCGCCCATGAAAACCTATTAAACGATACCTGTACCGAAGAATTTTGAAAACTAATAATAAAGTAGAAATACTCGTGGCCGAACAAAATGTCGGTGGTATATTTGATATAATAACTTCGAAAAATTAATGAACCATCACCAAATCAATGAAATCCACCCTCCCCCATCCAAATAAATAAAAAATAATAAATATATAAAATAAATAAACGACAATTTTATTTAAAAAATTTAAACTGCTTGAAATCAGCACTTAATAACAACTATCTAATAAACGAAAAAATAATTAAATAATAATTTTAATTGAAATGGAAAAGGCTACAATTGATTTGGAAAAGCTATATATATATATATATATATATATATATATATATATATATATATACAGAAATAAATAGGTAATATATTAAAATTTGCACAGACTAAATAAAATTGAATAAATAAATTAATAAATAAATTTAATAAAACTTTCCAATGAAATATCTATTTCCCTCTACTATGTATATAGCCGGAGTTATTGTTACTACAAAAAAAGTGTTTGCCAATTAATATCCAGACTCCAGAAAAAGTACTCGCCCATTTAAATGTGTATAAATTCAACTGGGCTAACGTATTCGCTGGCATATACAATGCACAAATGAAACCAAATAGATCATGCAGTTGTTTTTAAAGCAATGAAATTTTTCGCTTCATATAGCCATTCACGCCGAATGTAACACCGCCCAACATTTAAATTTTTTTTTTTTTGGATTTGGCCACTAAATAAAATTTTTATATTTAACGTATACATTACTTTAGTAATAAGTAAATAAATAAATAACCGAATAAGCATGGTTTGGTGCAATTTTTGCTCGTTATGAAAAAAACATTGTTTTTGTTTTTCTGGCACACATTAGATCGTCGTATTCCTTCTCGTAAATAGGTCGTTAGGATTTGTTAATAAATTATTGAGAAACATTTATGGCTACGTTGAGGATTCTCTTACCCAATAGGAAGTTTACTGGAAAGCATATTTCCTTCTTTTGTCACTGTTTAAAAATATTCGTTCCATTCATTCGCATGATTAGTGAATCGGTCGTGAATTGTAATCTGATACATTAGGCGTACTCGTTTACTCGAAATATGATAGCAATAATGAAAGATTATTTTTACTGCTCTTTAAACAGTAGCGGATCCAAGGGGAGGGGACGATGGGGTCACCGCGTCATAGAAAATTTAAATAGATGACTAATTCGTTACAGACGAATTTATAGCTCAGATTGAAGAATGTCCACGAGGCCCCGTGCCTTATATAAAAATTAAATATAAAATACAAACGAATGCACTTTACATGGTAGAGCCTAACATCTTAAAATCTGATCGCGGTGCCCCACGCTATACCAAAATAAAATTTGAACTATATATACAAATTTGCTTTGGAACAAAAAATCATAAAAATTCGAACTAAGCTGAATACATGAGTTTTGAGAGTAAATTTAAAACTCTTGAATGACATAAAATGCTGAACTTTTGCCTCTAAGTTTTAAATTTAATCCTGGAAAGGGCCTCCGGACCCCCATCCACTTGGGAGGTATTTTAAAGCCTCACTTCCCCATCATTACCAGTGCCAGTAATCCCCAAACCAAGGGGGCCGCAATATCTTATCGCTCAGGGTCCGCCAGGTCTAGTCTCGCCACTACATTTCAATGATTTTAAAAATTCTCAAAACATATATTTTAACAATTTCTAGAAAACAATGTAAAAAAAAAAAATAAATATTTCCAGAAACTAATTTTCCTTTAAATTTAATTTTAAATATAATTTTTAAATAATTTTTATCAATACATTCAATAATGATGAATTAAAAGAGAAGACAAATATTTTATGCCAAAATGTGCCAGTTAGGGATTGATAAAATATTTACCACTTCTAAATTTTTTTTTATTGAAAACTAGTTTCAAATTTTATGCATTCATCTTCAGTTCTAAAAACACACTAAAATTCAAAAATTAGCAATTCAAAATACAGATTGGTATTATTATACATATTGAATTAAATGTAATATAACTTAGTATTATAAATTATTTATGAATTATGAATTTAATTAAGACAAGAAATCAAATACATGTTGGTACCCGCCAAGGTTTATGTAGATCTACTTAAACCCTATTTATTTAGGAATTCTTCACATATGAAATTTCCCTCAACCGAATTCCTCCTTAAGTCTCTTTCTCCATTTCTCCCTGTCAATCCCTTTTATCTTAACAATATTTTTATACTTGTACCGTTTAAAAATTCTAGGGTCAGAAATAAAGGAAAAATGTTAGTGATATTAAGTAGAAGTTTAGATATATGATAACTTCAGAGCAGAACTATCTCCAAATTGGGCTTTATCTACTTTTTATCACTTAAGATAGTTCATATTACTTCGAAATTGACGCAGACGTAGCCTGCTGCCTCTATCTATAATACTTAACCCTAAACTTGGCAATATGTCCGCGCATGAAAAAATTCTTTTTATCACTTATTCTGATGATGCAGTTCTACTATTCAAATTTTGTAAAGGATTTTTTTTTTAATTCGCAAAAATTTTCTAAAGAGTTTAGGGCTTAGCCAGAAAGTAAAAAAAAAAATAATACACTCATATCATGAAACGATAAAATGAAAAGTAAAACACTCTTTCCTGTAAAATTTAATTTCCGGAGTTAAGTTTTTTTTGCTCTGAACCGACGATATGTCATAGCAAACAGGATTTTTAGAACAAGAGACTGGGCGTAAAATCAATTAAAGTAAGAAGGAATGAAATATGATTTTAATCTGAATAATGACATTTGCATTAAATGAGGGGGGGGGGGGATATCCAGAGTGTAATGGATAAGTGGAAAAAGGTAGAGTGTTTTAGAAAACATTAATCCGGGCTACACAACTTTTTCATCTAGATGTTTTACATTTCTCAATTATCGGCACTTACTTCTTATTCACCATTTACAAGTTCTTATATATTAATTACATAATTAAATACCTCAATAGAACGAATAATTATTTAAAAATTAATGGCAACCCTTGTTATAATATAAGAAAATAGCGAATGACGGTATTGAATATTTTTTGATAATTTTCAAGTTTGACAAGGGAATTTAAGCAGATGTAAAGACAATGTTAAAGAACAATGATTTCACGTCTTCAGTCAGAATATCACCACGAACGGTATTTTTTATTTTTTCTGGTGCATCTCAAACGTATTGAGGTCACACGATAAGAATGGCGATACCATATCAACCCCCACCCCCCTCTAGCCATAGTTGTAATTTCGTAAATCTAGTGATATTAATCATTATTCAACTGACCTTCAGTATCGCAATTGATTTTCCGAAAACGTTTTGTCATCTTTGGTCATTTTTATCAATATTTTAGTATCTTTAATTCGTTTCTTAAAAAAAAAAAAATATATGTATATATATATATATATATATATATATATATATATATATATATATATATATATATATATATATATATATATATATATATATACTCCTTATTTTCAACTAAAATTTGCACCCAATTATGTATTAATGCATTAATTTTACATTTATTATTAATATACATTTATTTTTAATGTATTAATATTGCAAGTTTATTTTTCCTTAAAGGTTTAAAAGTTATGTCATTATTATTTATTATGATTTCATTTTTTTCTTATTTGTTTATTTATGCTATTATTTACTCAATATCATATTCTTTTTTGTTCTACTCTAAGGCTCTAAACCTCTACTGATTTTACATGTAATATTATTCTAAAGGGACATGTCCCGGAATAAATAAAGAATTTATTATTATTATTATTATTATTATATAAGAAATTGAAAAATGCTAAAAAGTAAATAATGAAAAATATACAGCTCTATCCATAAGAAGGGAGAGATTAAAGCATGACTCATATTGATAAAAATACATAAAAACAAACGTCTGTCATGACTGCTTCTCATGATCGAAGGGTTAGATATTTTACAACCATCAATGATATAATAATATCAGCTCAATACTCATTCTTTAATAATCTTTTTTCGAATTCAGTATTAATATATGGTATTAAATACTAGATGTAATAACAATTGTTAACTTTTTTTACTTTCACTTATCTACATATGAAATATGTAGTAAGGGAAAGTATGTCAATCGTGAAAAATGTCGAATCCGTGTCTTCAACAGAAATACACGTTTTTTCCAAGATGTCTTCCTCTAAAGTACTTTTAATTTTTTTTATTTAAATAATTTACCGTCTCTCATTCTTAGTAGTAATAACAACTGGATAAACATAAACTATGAAGGCATTAGATGATTAACTAAAGGAGAAAGCTACAGATTTTAGAAAAAATATCTAACATATAAAGCCATTGAAGGTAATAAGTGACGAAAACGTGTACTCAATAATTTCTACTTGCATATTATTAAATGAAAAATAAATGCTTCTATGGATAATAAACAGAAAACTTTAAAATTTATTTCAAGTAGCGTGGTAAGTGAAAGTGTGATGCGCGCAACCCGCCAGATTTTTAATCTTAGTACTGGACATTTGAATATAATTTCTATCTATTTATTTGTTAATAAGAAATAATAATAAAAGGCTTGGCTAGCCCGAAGTTTCGATGCCATACCACAAATCGCTATCAACTGGTCATTCTCAAATAAACTATCTTGAGGCATTTTTCATTTTTTGCAACCCCTCTATCAGCATTTAGTTCGCCTCAAAGCAGAGCAAATTTGAGATATTTGATTTTTAACAAGGTTTAAAAATAAAAAGTCTCAAAAAAAAAATTCTTGTGAAAAGTTTGCGCTATTCTTGTGAATTTCAAATATTTTCACTAAATGTTTTAAATCAAAAAAGTATATTTTGATTATTTGGGAGTCCGTCGCACAACGGTATTTAATCCTATTAGGTAATAAAGCAAAAAAAAACTTGGGAAGAATCAAGAAAACATTTTAAGTGCAAAACTCTCGTGACATAAAACGGTTTCTATTTTTTAAAGTACCTAGAAAATCGAAAATTCGTAAAACTCGCAAACCACGTCAGATTTTGCACTTTTTGACTCTATTACAACACTTACATAGAATCCAAGGCTTCTATTCCATGAACGCGAATTTTTTGTTTTCTTTCTTTTCCATATTTCGAAAGTGACAGTTAATTTGACAATGTCCCCCATATAACCGTCAAAACCCAAATCCGAAAAATCAGCCATAAAACAATAGGTAATAAATAATATAATATACTATCGCTCACCCTACAATTTTTTTTTTCCAGAACTGAATTAGACGAATTAACAGTGGATGCCTTGAGATTCGGCTATAGCAAGGCAACTCTGATCAATTTTATATTCTTAATGAATACCGATAACATAATTTATATTTATTTTTTAAGATTATTTTTTGTCAACACTAATAAATTCAATTAAATTTTTCATCGGTAAGCGAAATTGTCGGAAAAATGTTTTATTTCAAGTGCGGCGGAAGGAAATTAATATGAAAAGAAAAGAAATTTTATATTTTTATATAAAAATAGAAAAAAATCTGGTTAGAATGATATACTTATAATATGTGTATTTTATATGAGTATTTCGTTATAGACAGAACAATTTTAGTGGTACCTTTACATTAAACTTTTCCAGATAATTTACGAATGTAAATTATTTGCAACAGTGTTCCTTATAATCATTGCAATCTAACCAATTCACAAGGGTCTTTCTGACCCAAATTTACTTTATTTATTTTTATGATTTTATTTTTTTTTTACGTTGTTCCGAAAGTTCATATATTTGGCAAATAAGGAACATTTTCACAGAAAGTAATCGTCTGAATTTGTTGAAATATTTACGGTCATATATTAATATATATGCTGAGTTTTCTTTATTAAAAAATAATAATATTTACATACTTAAATAAAAATTAAGTACATTAAATATTTTAATCTTTAAACACGACTTAGTAAACTTTTTTTTTATCACAGATCTTATAGTTATAGGTACTAAAAAAAAATCTGAATATTTACCAAGAGCCAATATTACTCCAAAACAAATTTGAAAGTGATTGATCAAACAGATTTTGAGAAAATGTTCGTTATGTAAACATATAGTGGTATAGGGATTCCACCTCATCTTGAAAAAAACATAAAACTAGCATATTTTTTTACATTTTAAAAATATCTGAATACACTCCTTTTTTAAAAAGTTAAAAACCATTAGACTCTAGTTTTTAATAATTGCTTAAATTTGTGAAGGTAAAACAGCCATGATGTACTGCAGTATTGAAAGGATTAACAAAAATGTTTAAAAGTTGACACACTCACTTCAAAGCAGAGATGGGCATTATCATAATCAATGATTATGATTACTAATATATTAAAAAAAAAGAGCATGATTCCTTGATTGCACGATTATAATCGTAATCACGGCCATGATTATGAATGTGATCGTGTAATCATAATCACCGTAATCAAAATCACTGTAATCACATTGCACAAGCATCTGTACAGCTCAAAGCCTACGATTTCCTTTCATTTTAAATTGGTATATCTTTTACATCAATAAATATATTTTTTTTTTAATTTAACAAATAACCAAAGTCATATTACCTTAGCTGTAGTTAAAGCAGTAATAATTTAAGTATTCCTAATCGTGGGCATAACCAGAGAGGGCAAGGTTTGGAAGCCTCCTCTTTCAACGCGGACAAAAAAAAATTAAAATTTCGCAGCTAATGCTCGCTAACTAGTTTCAGAATTAATTAAAAAAAAAAATGTGTTATTTTGAATGTTACTGTAAATTAGTGCATGTCTTCCCTCTACATGGACGAAGTTAAATTTAGAAAATTGCCACCCCATCTGTTTTGGATGGATACGCCTTATTTTTTGCTTTGTCTCTGATCCCAATAAATATGAATTTTTTACGCCCCGCCCCTATATAAATTCAAAGTTTTGGATTAATCCATTTTTTTTAATAAAGGAATTATGGTAATGAAATGAAATTTAAATTTAATTTTTTAGCGTCGCAAAATAAATTCCCATATATTTTTTTCATTCGGGGCATCTACCCCTCGTCCAATGGGGTTCAGACCAATTGAGACCAGAAAGGGACTTCTGTGGAAAGTTTTGGAGTTCTTAAAATTTGCTTATTCATGTTTTTTCAGGGCGCTAATTACGAATTTAAACTTTGCTACCTCGACTGTTTACTTTATTTTTAAAATAAATGCAAAAAAAGAAGTTTTGTTTTCCTTTTTTGATCGTAACTTGAAAATCATGCATTCTTCCTATAACCTCTGATATTCATTTTGTATTAAATTGAACAAGATTAAATTACACTATTGATTCGAATAATTTTTCTATTCAGCCGCCCTGTTTTGAAGCGAGAGCTAGTCGAAATTACGAGACGGAATTTCGAAATTAGTTTTTTGAGCTTTTTTCCTATTTTCGGTGAAAATTTGAGGTGGAAAAGTTGAAATTCGAAATCAGCACCCCCAAAAACACGAAAAGAGTAAATTTTCAGAACTTCTCCATGACTTTTCACCGAGGCCCCTTTCTAAAAGGCCAACATACTTAATTTTCATATCTACGCATTACGCTTCTAGTTGTTTTACAAATTTTCGGTGTCAGGTTATTAGATCAGTAAATAAAAAGCAAAAAGGTGGCCATTCGGTCATAAATTATTCATATTAAAGAAGTGAAAACTCGAATATTAGAGATCTTAAGCGATAATTGGTATCCAGTTAGACTAATAAACAAATTATGGTATAAAAATAATAATAAAAATATGAATGAATATGCAAACCAGTCTAAATACCAGCTCACCAATCAATATAAAAATACTAGCATTGATAATAGAAATAAAAAAAACACCTAATTTAATTATTAATTATTTCAAAACTACTAAATACTTCTAAGTAAAATAATAATGAGAATCAAGAACTAAATACTCTAAATAATAAAAATAATGAAGGTAACCATAAACTATATGCCGAGAAATATTTTTCAATAGCATACACTAAGGACTTAATCAGAAAAATTGAAAATACATTAAAAAGAAACGACTTAAATGAAATAAAATTTAGAAAAAAGCTTATTAATAAATTAAATAAAATATACTCAAGAACTAAAGATATTATACTCAAAGAATAATTAACTAATGTCATATACAAAATAAATTGTAAAAATTGCAAAAACTAGGCACATTATGGACAAATTCCGCAATGGTTCGAACGCAGAATACTGCAACATAAACTAAATTTCAATTCGAAAACTACAAAATCTAAGTTGGCTACCGGGTTATCGCAGCATACTTCTAAAAATAAGCATGAATTCGGTTTTTAGGGTGCATCAAATAATATACATAAACGAAGAATAATAGGGTCCATCTTTATAACCAAAAACTTAAAAGGATTCAAGTCAATCAACAAACGGACGTAGATAATCTAAATACTATCTACGCTAGTACTATAGATAAAGTTAAAATATAAAATAATTAATAATAAAACTAATAAACAATTATCTCGAAATACCCCCTCCAGTCTGTATTTCATAAACCAATCACGCTACTTATCTTTCCCCACTCCTAAAGTCGGACAGTCATGCTTCAATAAGCACACCAGACGGATGCAATGACTCAATAAGGGTAATTATATAACATGAAAATCTTTAATAAACATTACAACAATAAATTTAAATAGATTAATTGTGTGTGTGTGATATTTTAGTAAAACAAAAATGGAAGAAATTAATACAATGTTGACTTTTGTTTTTCATATAACAATAAAATGAAGTACGTTTTACATGGTAGGTACGGTTTAAATGAAATAATTATTTAATTATTATACAAGAAAATATAATACCTTTCAAGATAAATGCAAATAAAACCGACTAAGCAACTTTGTTCTTTCAGATTTGAAAATGGCCCAAGTTGGACAAAACATCGAAAAATGATGTAAAATAAAATACTTGGTGACCGAAAGGCCTTTTTGCTTTATATTTACTGATCTGGATATATTACGTTTGCACAAGCTGGAATTTAAGTTTTCTTTTTCAATTTTGTGGCCAATGTATCGACTCCAGTGTTCACTGAGTGAATTTTGTGCTAAACGATACGAATCTAATACCAAAAACCGTATCAAAATCAGCCGCTTTGTTGCTGAGAAAATTAAAAAGCATCTAGTATATTTCGGGAAAATGGTCTTAGATAAAAAACGATATTAGCCACTGTAACATTGTGTCATGTGGAATGTGAACACTGTTCTATTGACTTATTTCCTTTTCCTTAAAGATAACGTTCATTACAAATAACAAAATATAACAAGCCATTGTCGCAAAAAATTTACTCTTACCCCTTTATCCAAACACCACACATTTCATATTTATGTCAAATTAAACTCGCTCGGTTCGCAAAGGGGTTCTGCGGAGCCTTTTGGACTAAAAAAATCAGATATCTGTTTAGATCAGGCAAAATCTGTATGTTTTGTGCTGTGTAATCACACGTATATGATTACAGTGATTGTGATTATTTAATTATAATTACAGTGATTATGATTACAGTGATTGCGATTATGATTACGTGATTACATAGAAACTATAATAGTTTACAATGGTAAGAGTATGGTTGACCGTGGAAAATGTACGTGGTTTTTTTGTGGTAGGGGGTCAATAAATAAACACATAAATAAGAAAAAAAATATAATAATAATTATGATATCATAATACAATTATAATAAGTTTTTTTTATTTGTGTTTATTTAATTACCGCACCCCCAACCAAGATTCTCCTACATATATGTCTTTATGTTCACTCATGTTGTTTATATTTGTTTCAACTACATCTTTTCCTTACTTCACCAATTTAGACGTTTCATATCATTTTCCAAAAAAATATTCACTATCAATATCTTGAGTAAACGCTACAAGATTTCTAATGCAGCCAAAACTGTGGGTCGCCTAAACTCTTTTCTTCAGTTATCGAGCGTTGATATTACTGCTACTCTTGAAATAGTTTAGTACTATCTAGTTGGCTGTTGATAGTGAAATAGTTGTGACGGTTTGTGTTTTGACTCAGCATTTTTCTATAGAACGCGGTGAAGCTGTTTATAGTTTTTGACCGCGCGTTTCAGAGCGCTATTCTGGTGCATCAAGGTAAGATGTTTTTTTATTTTTTCGATGCTATTCGTAGCATAGAATTATGCTATTATGCTCATTATTTACCTACCTCAATGAGTAAATGTACGGGCATCGGCCAATTTGAACACGAAAACAACACTCTAATCTAGGAATAGTAATGATAAAATAAAGAATATCTCACCTTGATGCACCAGATTGAGGTTCTGAAGTTGAACAAAAACTGTAACCAGATTCTTTTCGACCGTTAAAATAATATTGATATTGATAGTGATTCGTAAATTCGCCCCCCTTTGTTTGTGTTATTTTCCATTACAAATTAAATTCTAATTTACAATGAATTGTCATATTTTTCAATAAAATTGTCAATAATTAAAATGTTTTTAGCATTTTAATGTAAATAAATTTCGTTTTGGGAGAATTATTTGCCTTTATTTAAATCTCCCCGACTTCTTATAAATAATAAATTGTGAATTTAATTAGGAAACGGAATTAGGGTCACTCTTTTAAAATACTAACACTTAAGTAAGTATTGTTTCTGTTAACTCAGAGCGAAGATAATTTAGTTCTGCCCAATAAGGATAGCTACATCTATTGGTATAGAACGAAGCTGCTTATTTTAATTTTTTGGGGATTTTAAACTTTAGTTTAATATTTAAAATTTCGAATTCGGCTTAAGGGTATGGTATTTGGCAACCTTCCGTTATCTTTATAGCATGAGAATAATTGTTTATGCTGTATCAATCCACCGTACTATTTTGAAGTTTAGTTACCCCTCGTTTAATAACCGTCTCGATTTCACTCAATGAACTGTCATGATCATATAGCTATTTGCGTATATAGAAATAACATATGTTTGAATGAAAACTATAAGAAAACGTGAAACGAAAGTAAGTGAAATCCAAAATACTAAGATTGAAATAAACATGTCTGATGTGAACCGATAGACGGATAGACGCCTCCACATTACAGAACTGCGTGATTTGTTCCCGCTAAGTATCATTTACATTTTAAAGTAGCGGAGATTAAAATAGTCGTTTAGCAGACAGAGAATGTACAACCTGAATGGAAAATTATGATTCCGGATAACAACTCGAAAGCTGAGTTTCTTAATGATTGAACATAATAATAGATGAGACAGATGCCTATATCCTCAGGTTTCACGAAAGTTAATCTCTATTTACTACGATAATAAATATATCAGAAATATTTTTAAAAATATAAATTAGAATCTCAGATCTCGCAAAGTTACGAACGGATATTCATAAATGTGACACGCCATCCTTAAATTGAGATTTTTTTTTTCTCGATTTTAACTAACTCAGCTCGAAAGGCTCGTAATCACAGGCTTATACAATCTCTATCTAGGATTTAAATACGAGTCTACCAACTAGAAAGCCAAGTATATGATTTGCAATCCTCTAGAATGTGGGCCCTATTTCACACCAGATCCTTATAATATTTCACATTTTATGTATAAAAGACTCGACCATTGCCCGCTTGGCAATAAATAGAATACTTAAACAAAAATAAGAGAAGTAACTAGCGTACTCTAGATAAAAAGAGGACGCGATGAAAAAAAAAAATAAAAAAAATATGCAAGACCTTGTAAGAGACTATTTACGTTATTAAATCACCATTACAGTAAATAGCATATCAAAAGCTTATCGTCCTCCTAATGCTCTCCGTTATGTTAATTACCCCTCGATGCAATATTCAATGTATGATACCAGAGGTCAAGGATTCTGGAAGCGATTCAAGGGAATTTGCGACTTTAAAAGGGAACCATAAATAAATATACAACCATCGACTGTTGTAAAACATAAATATGCTTCTAGGAATGTTAATTAAAACCAGGTATAAAAGTTCTCAAGAGGCCATAAAACTTTATAGCGATATGCTAATCAGATAATATCGTTATACCCTAGATTATTATTTTTTTTTAATTCATAAGCAATCGGACATCACTTAAAGATCCTTTGAAGTGAGACTTCAAAAATTGGTGTATGCAACTTCGCGATTGTTAAGTAATTAATGAGTTTGAGCGTCTTGTTCAAAAGCCTATAGATAGATAGATTGGTCCCAGATATCGCTGTATGAACCAAAGATATACCGTTTTCTTTGTTAGGTCAATGATCTTCAAGACCTTCGTATTATTAACCCAGGTTTTTTTCCTATCCTATTTTTTTTTTTTAATAAGTAGAGGTAAGTTCAA
This sequence comes from Rhaphigaster nebulosa, assembly GCA_948150685.1. NCBI lineage: Eukaryota > Metazoa > Arthropoda > Insecta > Hemiptera > Pentatomidae > Rhaphigaster > Rhaphigaster nebulosa. The sequence continues at coordinate 104,444,069 of OX411307.1, forward strand.
ACTTCCTTATAATGGTTTTTATATAATTTTGAAAAATCACATAATAATATAAGTTAACGTTTCGGGTTCCCATAGTAATAATTACAATTTTTCTGGAATGCAACAATATTCATTAATCATATTGGTTAAACAAAAAAATTATAACAATTTCCCATTAATAAATAAATTAATCTAATTTGTTTTAATGATATGGCAATATCATTACCTTAACAATATTTTTTTTATAGAAAATATATACACACACACACACACACACACATATATATATATATATATATATATATATATATATATATATATATATATATATATATATATATACACACACATACATACATACATTTTTTTACTCCTATTAACTTTTGTTTTCTTCACTTAAGCGGCTGAGTTAATGCCTTTAGTTTTAAGGCCTTATGATTTTTTTATTATTTGATCTCTTAGTCGGATTTTTCGAAACCATATTATAGAAAAATATGAGTGTAAGTGGGAGCCGCACATTTTTCAAGTGAAGTTTTTTTTAATATTAGTGATTCTTTGACAACACACTGAAACACTTTGGTGACACTTTGATGGCCAAGTGTTTTAGACGCATAAGAATTAATATCGCCATAATGGTGGTGATTTTCTGAATCGCCAGAATAAAATAAACTTCGGTTACAAAATGCTTTCTGTTGAATCTATATTCATGACATATTTCAAAATCCTTTTCACTTTCGGAATAAAAGTATGATGTGCACGATTCCAGTCGTTGATAACAGTATATTATAAATTAAAGATTGCGACAACTAAAATTTGGAGGGGCCAAAATCTGAAATATTTTAACAATAAGTATTCACAATTATGTTGATTTTGTTGACAGTGAATTTAATTTACAGCATTTTTAGGGTAGCAATAAACAAATAAAATAATTATTTAATTTACTAATGTTTTGATCTGTCCCTACATTCATAAAAATTATTAAAGGATCTGACCTGCCACTATCATATTGTCTTGAAGTAGGCAGAAACGCGTCCGCACACATTAAAAAATGCAATTAATGATAATAAATGCCGGTTTTTTTTCAATTATTAGGGATTTTAATGATTTTTTTCAGAAAAAAATACTATATTTAATATGTTTTTAAAATATTTAATACTAATATTATCATAGTTATTGGTCACTTTGAACTTTTACTATATTGCGTGTTAGTCCTATTTTAATTAAACCTGATAATGAGGATATTCTTGAAAAAAAAATGTTCATTACTGGAAGCGGTTTATTACAGCCATTGGTAATAATTAGTTTAAAGTAATAGTTGATGTTTGGTGGTTATATTTTTTTTTAAATGGACATGGTAATAAAACCTAAATTTTATTACACAGTTGGATCCTACCTTTTCTGTATCCCTACACCCCATGAAGATTCTTGGGCTCAGTACTTGGTAAGGACCGTACTGTTTCTATGCCAACGGTTGTGCAAGGAGGTGATTCGGCCGAGATCACGCTCAACCGCCAGGTTTTCCCTCAAATTAAAAGTAACCACTTTATAGAGGCTGGGTGAATCCGAGGAGGGTCACTTGACGGCTGATAACAGAAAAATAATTTATCTGTCAAAGCCGGTTTCGAAACCGGGACCTGGAGATTAGTAGCACAGTGACTCTACCCACTGAGCTACCCCGCTCTTCCACAGCTGCAACCACTACCATTAAATATTATACTATACCGGTACAACTTATTAATAGAACTAATTGTAAGTATCGTATCTTATTTATTCTTTTGACTTATACTAAATACTAAGACCAGTGAAGAGGCCGTAATGGGGGCGAGAATGTGGGGGCGAGGGTCCTCGGGTGCCCACTCCGGAACGGTATGAGTTCCATTACCGCCTGGCCAGTTCCCAAGAAATGAATCTTTTTGATACTTCCACTCTTTAACGTCTTTTCTTACTCTTATTAAGGCAAATAGGTCGGGTTACTCCTGCAGGTTACCAGCCTCTTCTAACCATAATTGGAAGGTCGAGATTCATTCCGTGGGTTCGCCATGAAACAAATTTCAAACCGCCGAGACCGGATTCGTACTCAAGTTAGTACGGCGTGGCAACCTAAAGGTTATAGTCAGGGCCATGGCAGTAAGGACCATTCGGCCCCCTTGCACCACTAGTCTCCCCGCCAATACCGGGATCAGTGAAGCTAAAATCGGTTATAAAACGCATCTATAATTGTTTAATTATCAACGGCTAATTCCTCAAAACTACATTTTGAAACATTAAGTGAAGGAGTTCATGATGCCCTACAGAATTAGAACATTATATGTATCTGAAGATGCCGATTTGTGATGATTAAAAGATTGGCGATAAATTATTTTGTGGTTTAATTTTTTTTTTTTAAATTGTTTTTTGCAATTTCACATTAGTGCTCAAGGAAAAAAGTAAACATTTCGTTACTTATTTATTTGTGTGGCATTTATCCGAGATACCACACAACTACCGCGAAAGATTACACAGTCTAAAAACTACTAAATAAATAACTGCAAAACCCGCTTCTAATCGGTTTTGATTTACTCGAATTATCGTTAAACAATGGGTAGATAATAAATAAATAAAAAGCGAGCCGGGAGGTTCGATGCCGATAACACCAGCAGTCCTTGCTTATAAATTTCTCTCCACTGGATTCCATCAAATTCGAGTCCTCAAAACGCTTGCTCGTCGGATTACCGTTATTAAACAATTTATTGCGGAAAGCCAAAATCTATAATTTCTCAATAATTGTGACTGGATTTCCCAATTATATTAAATATTTTAATTTCTCGACTCTTTTGGATTTGAACTTTTCACTTGACATGACAACAATAATTTTTTTACAATTCAAACAGCATTATATCGGTAAAATCCCAATTCCTTCACTTAAAAGGCCTTAGTATCGGTTTTAAATTATAGTTATCCTTTTATTAAAATGTTTTACCACAATTTTCGCAGTAGGTTCTCAAATTTCAAATTTCCCAACATTATGGGTTTTAAAATTAATGGGACCCCTACATCCCCTATGACGACGTCCATGGGGAACAGCGGAATATTATTAAAGTATACAGTATGATAACAGGCAGAGGCCAAGGAAATCTGTGACCCACTGAGGAAAATATGATGCATGAATGACGAGATATTAAAACATTCTTATGACGATTTAAATTATTACCATCAGCGGATATTTAGAATTTCTTCAATCAGTATGTTTCCGCAACGTTTCACCGATTCAGCTACAAACGCTTCTTTTATAAATAGGCATTGATATGAGATTACGCATAGTCATATAAATCTGCTTGAGAAACAACTTGTTTTCAGGAACTCATTCACTCATGTATATATTTATACGATCGTATAAATACTTATATTGCAAATAACTGCATTTGAAATATATAAAATACTAAGCACGATACGTATTACCGTAGTGTTTGTAAGTAATTTGAGATTATTTTTTTTGTGTTTTATATATTTATTTTACTTTCTGAAGTTATTTGAATAAGTATAGTATAAATCAGTTGACGTCCGCATGATGGTATAGAAGGATCAATCTAATTAGGGTTGATATAGTGGCAAATAGATATGATAGAAATGATATATGATAGAAGTGGCAAATTATTTATCAATTCCTAATTATATAGTACAAATGTAATTATTGTTACTTATTACTCTAAGGGAAAATTTTAATATTACCAAATAAAACCGTTTAAAAAAATCTCTAATATGACACTATTTTATTTACAATTTCATTGCAAAAATTTCTATTGCAATATTTCAACAACTGTTATAGGTACCTAATAAGTGTATTATATTTTAATAGCCAACCAAATTTATTCTCACTAAACTGCAGAAATTTAAAAAATTAGAATCAGGCAATTCAGATGAAACGATTATTCTTATTTAACAAATAATTAATTAGGTAATTGAAACCATAATTGAGCTATAGTTAAAAATTTGTTATTTTTTTCTAAATACGTAAAATTCTATGATTATGAGTGCTGTTTCGTGAAACGATGAGAATAATTTTTTTAAAATAAATATATTTATATGCATGATTTAGAAGACAATTTTAAAATATGCAATACTAACGTTCTACTATTTTATATTAGTTTTTTTAGAATAGAATAGAATAGAAGAAGAACTTTATTCTGGGACTAGGTCCCTTAAGTGTAACACAATTGGACAATTAAAACAGAAAAAATATCTGGCCATAAGACTACAAAATAAAAATCAGTTAATATTTAGAATATTTTCATTAAAATAAATAGGCAGATAATATAAATTCTTATCTCGTAAAATATAATTAATGTGAAAAAAAGAAAAGAAAAAAAAGAGTTTATTAGCAAAGTTGAAGCTTTGTGCATTAAAATTATTATTCACTTCTGATCTAGTTGTTAATCTTAAATTGAAATTTTGCAATTAGAGAGCATCTATTTGGACAGAAAGAAGGTGTTGGAAAAGGAGGGATTTGAATGAAGATAGAGAAGAAGCATGGCGGATTTTAGAAGGAAAGGAATTCCAAAGGGAAGAGTAGCGAGCGAGAAAAGAACGTTCCAATGTTTTGGTTCTAGTAAGAAATATATTTCTTAAATAAGAAATGGATAAACTACCATTGTTAATGAAATTTTATTCTTTTTCATCATCATTGTATACATAATTGTTAAGATTCCTTTTTTAATAATTGGAAGAATCTAAAAACAAAGCCTTAAGGGTTGTATGCAGGGTCGTTCCTCAAACATCCCTTCCCCTATAACATTCCTTACACCTCCCTTACAATCTGTTTTATGTGCAGTGATACTCCTTCAGCTTCCTTCCTTCTTCAACGTATAGGCAGATAAGGAGAGATCAAGGTACCAACCTACCTAACTAGCCATCTTAAATCCTACTTACACTCACTACAACCTGTTTTTAACTGATAAGAAGTGCAAATTTGGTTACTGGTATTAAGTTGTAAAAATACAAATTATGAAAGAAATTTGTTGTTATTTTTTAAATTGCTATTTCCAATTCCATTTTCTTTTCAGCTGCTATAGTTTACATTTTTGACCTCTTCAAGTCTTCTTCGGTAATTTTCTCCGTTAAAAAAATGACCAATTGTATCAATTAATAAACTAAAAACAAGAAAGTGTTTGTAAATTGTAACAATCCCGTCATCTCCTTTCCTTAATCGACCCTTTAACGCGGTTTTCCGCCATTCTTCTTTAAGGGAAGAAAAAGGAACACCTTTGCAATCAAATTGGTTTAAAGGAGGCCTTTATCTTTTAGGTTCATTAAAGAATTCCTAAATACTATTGAATCAAGATTATTGAAGCATTATTATTTAAAGTAGTGTATACATCGCATGCGTCAATATTATTGCTACAATATACCCCTCTGACAGTTAATATATATTGACGGAATTCGATATTGACTCAATAATATTGACTGTGCAAGGTGGGCTTAAGTCATCAAAATTAAAATTGCGAGATGTGCTGTATTTTGTCTGAATTTATGGGACTTTATCTGTCTGATGTCTGAATTGGTGAAACGTTGACTAGCTAATTATTTACTGGTATTTTAGTGGGTTAATTAAGCCTTTGTTTATGAAATCTTACCATCATATCCTAACAATTATTTTTGTATCTTTTCGTTATTTTATTTAAATCTTATTTTAATTGATACAATATTAAACAATAATTAAAAATCATAGCTATTAAACTCGATAATTTTAATAATACTGACTTACTATAATAATATTAACATTTCAATGATTTTATTTTTTATCTACACATATTTCGTAATTTATGATAGTAATATAATGGGTTTGGGAAAATATAGAAAAACCACAGTGAATTATGTTTTCCATCGACTGATAATAATTTGGTCGGAAGTAGTGGCAATAAATATGTAAAGGACTTTGCCCCAAGGATAGATGGTAAATAAAAAAGAAAAAATATATGTATATATACATTTAAGAAAAATTCCAAAAAATTGTATTAAGCCACATTACATCAAACATTGTTACGTTTCGGCCTTTTTTTTTTTTTTTTATATCTTTTTCAATTCTTTGTAGATTATTTATTTACATAAAATGTTAATATTGTAGCCTATAAAATATTATGCACAACTCTAGGCAAGTATCCGTTAATCATTTAAAGTTTTTTTCTTCTAGAAGCACTTACCAGTATGTTCAAATAGTAAAATAGGTGATAACAAATTCTCATTTAAAAAAATATCTATTTTCTCATTGTTTCATCATAAAACAAAAATTAAATCTCACTTCACAATGATCCTCACAGAAAAATGTCTTTAATCTTTTTCTGTCAGGATCATATTATCATACTGGTAAAATAATAACTGCTTATAAAAGAAAAAAAAATTAAAAACTTCAAATGGTTAAAAGATACTTCCTAGAGTTGTTAAAATTTGATGTATATAAATAAACTAAAAAGGTTTGAAAATGGCCAAAATTAAAAAAAAAAAAAAAAAAGGCAAAACGTCACAACACTCTATATAATATAACTTAATTAAATTTATTGACATCCGCATGATGGTATAGAAGGATTAATCTAATTAGGGATTGATAAATTATTATTTATCAATCCCTAATTAATTAAACTTGCTGCAATTTTATTAATAAAATTGTTCCTGGGGATTTATGGTGGTCCTATTTTAATCTATGATTAATTAATCATTATTAATGTTTCAAAATTACGAATTTTTAAATAAAAAAATAAACAATCTCATAAAATACATAGATCACAAAAATTCTTACCTTTTTTTCTATTTGTATTTTCATCTCTTTAGAAAGTTAGGCAATTAAATGATAATTTAAAAAAAAACTGTTTTGCATTTGTATTATGTTTTAGTATTGTTTTCTGCTTTTAACGGCCTGTATACATACATACAGATATATATATATATATATATATATATATATATATATATATATATATATATATATATATATATATATATACTAATGTTTAAGAGGTTGTTATTAAGTTTATATTATAATTATTCTAAATCATGCTTTTTTTTTTTTTAATATAAATATACGATAAAATGTAATAGTGCTATAATAAATAATAATGAAGTTTCAGGGGCCTTGGCCGGCCTCGGAACTGCAAAACATTATAATTTACAGTGAGATATTTACAGATAAAATTTAAAAATGGCTAACAAACTAAATGACTACAGCTATAAATATTAATGACATGAAACCTAATGACGCACCAGAGAAGTAAGCGGTTTGATCAGAGTCCCGCTAGCTACTGGCCTATCAGGTCGTTTGAGATAAGCTCCAGAATTTGATCACTCAAGAAGTCAGTCCAGCAAGGAGTGTCGTAACATGCCTCACATATAACCAAACAAGCGAGATCAACTGAAATAAAACAATTTGCATAAGAAAAAAATTAATTATCAAATTATATATTTATATATATATATATATATATATATATATATATATATATATATATATATATATATATATATATAGGAGATGTATATAAATATATATAACTAGAAGATGCATAGTTATTCGAGAAAAAAATAATAAAAATAAAGTAACCAGATTTCTATTGGAACACGCGCATAATACATTAAAAACGTGGCTCCTCTTGTTCAATAGATAATCCTGGCAAGCACATATGGTAGATCCGTTGAAAACTGTATATTGAAAATTTGATCCGATTGCAATACCATCCTTAAGCCGGTCACTGACGATCGCTCCAAATGGAACATGGAACATTGAATTGGAACAGCTGGAGAAATTGAAGTTAAGATAATTTCAAGGGCCCGACAGATAGTGATTTATGCCCCTGTAAACATCCATTAATGGGGTTATAAATACTCGTTCTAAAATAGTAAAAAACATTACACAATTTAATCTCAATTTCCTCTCAATTAAATATAAAAAAATATTGGACATTTTATTCATATTAGAAATTATTAGTCCACTAAAAATGTTTATTTACTTATAATCAACATTAGTAAGTACTTTATTACATAATTTTAGTTTAAAAAAATATTGTATTTACTGGCAAGCAATTTTCATTATTATTAGCATAGCACAGCCTTACGACTATGTGAAAAACTGTGTAGTTCATTGTCTCACTCCATCCGTTTTCCTCACTCACGATCACATGGAGTTGTTGGATTTTGTTCTAACGGAGTGGATTTTAAGCCGGATGGAATTCCAGCTGCTCCCCTCTACTCCAACCACTCCACATAGGATTTCACACTCACAGTTGTCCATATTTCATTTGGTTTGGAGTGATTGGATTGGAGTGATTATCAGTGACCCCTCCCCCCTTTACCTAGGTGGTGAGGAAAGTAAATATCTGATGTGTCCACTCCCATGACTCTCCTTACCGCTTTGGGTGCAATGTCCAATACAAAACTTTTTTTCCTGTATCTTAGCTGTTGACAGTCCGAAAAGGATTTTTTTTAAAGTTTAGCTTTTTAGACCATTATTATTTTTCAAATGGGTATCAAAAATTTGTCGGAAAATGTATAGTTTACGAGTTATCCGAAAAACTAAAAAACAGTAAACGGGTTTCCATGGGGCCATGTGCAGAATACTACCATACTATAAAGAAACATGGCTACAAAGTCCAATACGCTATATCTTTGCTATGGCTGGTCCGATTTCGATGGTTTGTTTTTGTTTTTTAAGGAAGTTAATATTTACAAAATATTTACCATAAAATGTATACTTTTTTGAGTTATTCGCAAATAGAATTTACTTTTCTTAAAATATTTTTTCCTTCTTTTTCTAGGGGATGTGCTACACACGGATAGGTAAAAAGAGCTCTTAAGAGAAGATTTTAGGCAAGTTTCATCAAAATCGTGTGAGCCGTTTTGGCGTTACAGTCAGTAGAAAAATATGTTTTTCGACTATTGCGGATAGGTTGCCTAATTTGATGCAATTTATAGGAGGACAAACTAAATATATCAAAGCAACTAAATAGATCCACCAGTTCAAAAAATCCTTCGAATTCAATCCAGATGTTTGCTTAAATGACCAAATAAATATCTTCAAAAGTCCAATCTTAAATTTAATCCCATCTATAACAGAAAAAACAATTACTCACCGGCCTTACTGGGAAAACCCTGACCCTTAAACCGTTTACCTAAAAACATCCTGCCTATTTCTCGTTCATTGTTAGTTCAATGCGATAAGAAACCAGTACAAACTTTTCTGTTTGATATAATCCATTTAAACCTTGGTGAGTACCAACATGTATTTGATTTCTTGTCTTAATTAAATTCATAATTCATAAATGTTTTATAATACTGATTTATATAATTTAATATGTATAATAATACCAACTATATTTTGAATTGCTTATTTTTGAATTTTTTGTGTGTTTTTAGAACTGAGGATGAATGTATAACATTCGAAACTAGTTTTCAATAAATCAAATTTATAGAAGTGGCAAATAATTTATCAATCCCTAATATATCTAGAGGGTTGTAAGAAATAAAGCCTTGTTGATACAGCCTTCAGTAAAGTTACGAATCTGTCATGGCAATAGAACGTGCTGAAATCGCAGTTGCATTTGTACGAAAAAGGTCTGAAAGACTGAAACTTCCAAGTTGAAATAATGAATATACGTATTATTATAAAAGTAAAACAATAAACACCCGTGAAACTATGAGATAAAAGAAAAACGAAACCAACAAAAACATTTTAAATAATCAAAATCGGATCTTATACACAGAATGGCTTTTATGCTCTCCTGAAAAGTAGTGATTTTCACGTTCGTCAGCTAACCATGGGAACTGATAACCATGTACCATGATCAAATTCCACAGAAAAAAAAAAACACAATCAAATTAAGTTTCGCCTTTATTTAAGTAAGACACGTATTTTGTTGAATAGGTGAAGATCATTCAACAATTCAAGGTAATTAAGTTTTAATTGGACCATCGTAAAGTAGACAAAATTCCCTTTATGAAATAAAGCCTGACTTACCTAAATCCATTGTAATATGGCTTTCGGGAGAACCAATAGCGACAAATTAAGTTTTGCTTATTTTTTTAAAAATCATTCCTTACTTGTGAATGTTTTTCTTAGCCCGTGGCTAAGATACCCCAGATTCCCCATTTCTAATCAACCATTTCTAATATGAAAACTCCAACTTTCATATTAAGCTTTATTTTCATATAAAGTCGAGACTATTTTCGATTGGTCTAGAATTGGTTTCTGATTAGCAAAAACGTATATAGCAAATACGAAATAAAAACCTTCCCAGAAAAAAATAAAATAAATAAACATAGTCAAATAAAAATGAAAAAATGGATAATGCTTAAATTTTTAAGAGAAGAAAATAATACCACAGCACTAAAAACAAACAAAAAAAAAATAACAACAAAACATACTTAAATTAAAAATATCAGTATTAAAATCATCTTTCAAAAATGCCAGAGAGGACGCCCTTGCCCTCTTAAAGAGCGTCTATCGCTTCTCTTGCTCATGATATTTTTATCTTAATTATGTTTTGCAATTTTTTTGATAGTGCTGTGGTAAAATAATTTTCTTCTTTTAAATATTTAAGTAGTATTCATTTTAATTTGTCAGTTTATTTTATTCATATTTTGGGGGGACAGTTACATTTCATATTTAATTTCTGATTTTTTTTTTTTTGGTTAATTTAAAGATTTTTTGTTTTTGTTTTATTTAACAAAAACAACTTTTTATTCTGTACTACCGTTTTAAAGTGAATTTAATAAATTTCGTTCTCAAAACAATTCTTTTTCGGAGAAAACTAATTTACACACCAAACTTTTCGAAGTTGAATTAAATTTAAATTTATACGAAATTAAAGCTTAGTATAAGTAGAAATTTTCCTAGAAGTTTAACTTCTTTAATTTTCCTTTAAGAATTTTAACTTTATGTGTAAATTCCGAGATTTTGCAAACAAAATTAACTTTCGTATTTTTCGTTATTCCACTGCTTTAGCTCTCTATATAAGCCAATTTATACGTATTTGTATGTATAAATAGTACTATATATATATAAGTGCCACATAAAGAAGTCAAATGTATTCATGTATTTTATAATGTATGCATGCACAGATAAATTTTATAATTCATCGAAATATCGTTATTTCAAATCTTCGACGCTTGAATCTAAAAATAAATCGTCGTTAAACATGGATGTAACCGATACAACGGTCTGAAGACATCTATGGTATTAATAAATACATCGATGTCTGCTTGGCGTCCCTAGCCGTGAAATTCGAAGAGAATCCCCGACGATGTAATTGAGGTTTTGCAATAACCTCGCAACGTTTATTACTTATCCTTTTCAACTCGACAGGCAATTAGAAAGGCGTCGTATGGTTGTAACCGCGTGGGTTTGTTTATGACATTTATGTTACTATAGCTGATGGTCGTTTGTGGTCAATCACAGACTATGAAAGTCGTCGAGGACTATTGCAATAAACTACCAGCCTCAAAGACAGGGGTTCGGCTTTCACGTCTCTTGAGGAGTAGCATCTTAGAAAGAATACCAAATAGTGTTTTACAGATATACTAAACAGAACTGTTCATGATCTTAGAAATAAATAACAATTTTAAAAAAATATAATATGAGTTATGGATACCAACCTATTTCTTCTTTTTCCAATCTGTAAGAAATAATTATTCAATTAAAAATCTACAATTGTCCAACAGAAATATTTCGATCGGCCCCCAGTCAGAGTCAAATTAGCGAAATTGCGCTCTATTAGTGATTAAATAATTTATACCAAGCTTATTTTTGGCGCTGATGAAGAAAAATAAATAAAAAATTAGTGGAGCGAAATGCCTTTCTGAAAGTCTATTCTTGTATGACATGGAATAATGAAGCTCTTCTTATAATTATTATTATAATTATTAATTCGACTTGATTAATAAGATAAGCCTTGCAAAGATCAATTAGTCGTTTTTAGCCTTAAAAATTAAAAATCTTAAATATTTGTCCAATGGTAATTACATATTTTGCCAAGTTTATGTTTTAGCAGGTATATGTTTCCACTAAAAGTCCTTTTATACAGAACAACGCATATTATTAATCATTAATTAAAAAGCAAGAAAGTCCTAAATATAGAAACTTTCAAATATAAATAATTATTCAGTGAAAAATAAATGGAGTTTTCTAATATAACACACGAATTACTCCATATCACCCATTAAAGACTAATTTTACACTCCTTCTGGCTATTTGGGTTTTTCTTTCGAAGGAATTAGCTAGCTTTATTTCAAGAATACATTTGCCGTGGGTTTTATTGAATTCAGGGTAATTACACATTTTCTAGCCTGGTAATTACGAGTACATAGTACTTTTTGTGTAAATATCTAAACCCAAAAAAATCTTACAAAAATAATATTGATATAATTAAATACAACTGTTTTAAAATTTATAGAATGATGCCCGTGGTAATGACAAATCAAATTATACGTACCTGAAAAGGACTGATCAACATACAACTTGCGTTCACTCAACTAGAACGTCCTAGAACACAGATCTCTGACAGGCAGGGCTCTACCACCCTACTCTCCACTAGAAATTAGCCAAATAACTCGCACTTCCTTAAACAAATTTCCGATTTTATTTTTTGGCGCGTTAATTACACATTTTTTATGATTGACTTTCCGACTAACTCTGCATTCACTGATCGCCCGAAATTCAGGCTTTCTTTTAAACTTGTTTTGGGACAGCCGCGGTAATTACATTTTATAACTTAAGAGGAATAAGTATGCCAAATTTATTATATTTATAACCGATTCAAAATTAGGCTCTTGCAGACGAGCCTCTGCTTAAGCCATTAGGCTAAAATTTGGTGGATATGATGACTGGTAGACCCGTAAACTCTTTAAGACTCGATATTGGCCCGTTGTTTGAAAATAACCCTTGTATGCTTTACTGCTATTGCAACAATATTTAAACAAACTAAACGATTAATTTTAATAAAAGACAATACGGTTAAAACAAGATTAGTAACCGACAGATAGCATTTAGTCTTACGAAACCTGCCCCCTGATAAATATTGGTAACGGGTAATTCCGCCGAAAGACACACTCCAATACACGATTACATTCGACAGATCAATCACGATAAAACGAAAGAGGTTCAAGGTTTTAACTATTTTTATCCAAATTAACAAAAATTAAGAAAATTGATCTGATCAAAGTAACTGTTCGTCGTGTATCTGAATTCACTCAAATGCCTATGCCGCAACAGAAAAAAAAAAACAACAAAAAAACTTTTTTTTATTTGCCAGTGTGATATAAATGGAACAATTAATATTAATAATGATAAATTGAAGCCCAATATATAAAATGATAATATTAGAGATAAAAGTAATAATAAAGAAAAGAAAAAACATAAATAAATACTAAGAACTGATCTCTGCACAGATGAAAATAAATTGGATAGTGAAAAAACAAAAAATAATCAAAATAATAATGAGAAAAACATGAATATAAAACAACATTTTAAAATGAATTATTATTGTAGATTAGCTGATAAAATTAAAAAAGTTTTTGTGGCAGATGATGACCAAAATATAAAATTGGGGGCGTATAATAATAATAATAATAAAATGAATAATTATTTAACTAATAAGAAAGATAGATTGAAATGGTGGATAAGCAAAACTTTATTTACAGGGCAGATTATGACATTTGCAACCGATTATATATTGGCGGGCTGGAAAAAATTTAGAACAAGAATAATAGAACATGAAAATAATTGCAAACTTACACTTAATAGTGTGACAATCAAATAAGACAAGAATGGACAGTCCTCATAATCATAAATCAGTAAAAAAAAAATTCGAAAAAATAATAATAATAATAATATGGATATATTATAGATATATATACATATTAGATGGATAAGGGGTGAAGGCTGGCAATTTTGTAAGATGCAAATTGATAGGAATAATAATAGAAACAGTGTAATGAGCTTTATATTAATGTACCACATAATTTATAAATAATTAAGCTATTATAAATATATTGCTATGTAATGTAATACATTTTTCTGAGAATGGGCGAAGACCGCGAAACTTTGATGAAATTGTAATCATCATTTACATAATGAAATGATAACATGAAGATATTGCTTCACTTATAACCAAATATGATTATATAATCTTCCAAATTACGCATAATAATATATAAGGATTAATAAACTTTGTTTTTTACTACAGAAATATATCAGGATTAAAATCCAAGAAAGTTGGTATGTTAACAACGTGACACTGCCTACAACATTGCACATTCCAACGCTTAAAGGACACATACGAATGTACTAGAAACTATTTCATGACAAGCTACAAGGGCATACAAAATGACATTAAAAAGTTATTATCACAGCAACTGTTCCAGAAAATACGACCAAAAACCTTTAATTAGGGATTGATAAATTATTTGCCACTTCTATAAATTTTTTTTATTGAAAACTAGTTTCGAATGTTATACATTCATCTTCAATTCTAAAAACACACAAAAAATTCAAAAATAAGCAATTGGAGATATTTATTTGTTCATTTAAGCAAAAATCTGGATTGGATTTGAAGGATTTTCTTATTTCAAGTGCTTCATATATATTTAATTTGAGGCTGTTTTCAACTTGATGTATTAATTTAACTCCCGATTCTTTGATGAATTTATGTTTTTTTTACCGGGAACCCACCCCACACGGTCGTTATAAACAATGAAGCTAGGAGACCGATAGCACATAAACTCGCAGCCTTTAATAGCATGATTTACCGTCTTTTGAACACACCATTAAATAAAAAGAACTATAACAAAGAAATTTAAATAATATATTCCATAGCGAAAAATAACGGATACAATAAAACCACTATCAATCATATTTTTAAAAAACAAATACTAAAAAAGACAATAATAATATCTATTCAACAACTCCCGAAGATGGGCCCATCCCGAAACATAATGTTTTGATTCCATATTACAGCCCTACATCCACCAAAGTCGGAAATGAATTGAAAAAACTAGGATTAAACCCTGCATTTAAAATAGAAAAAACCCTATCCTCATATTTTTCTTCTCCTAATGACAAAATAGACCCTTTCCAAAAAAGCGGAGTATACGAACTAAATTGTAATGATTGTGCAGCCAAATACACGGGAAAAACTGGAAGATCGCTAAATCAGAGATTAAAGGAACATATACGTGCTTATAATAATAAGACAGAGAATTCCAACTTTACAATTCATTTAAATAAAAAAAAACATAAATTCATCAAAGACTCAGGAGTTAAATTAATATATCACGTTGAAAACAGCCTCAAATTAAATATATATGAAGCACTTGAAATAAAAAAATCCTTCGAATTCAATCCAGATGTTTGCTTAAATGACCAAATAAATATCTTCAAAAGTCCAACCTTAAATTTATTCCCATCTATAACAGAAAAACCGATTACTCACCGCCATTACTGGAAAAACCCCGACTCTTAAACCATTCACCTATAAACGTCCTACCTACCTTTCTTTCATTGTTAGTTCAATGCGAGAAGAAACCAGGATAAACTTTTCTGTTTGATATAATCCATTTAAACCTTGGTGAGTACCAACATGCATTTGATATCTTGTCTTAATTAAATTCATAATTCATAAATGTTTTATAATACTGATTTATATTACATCTAATTTAATATGTATTATAATACCAAACTATATTTTGAGTTGCTTATTTTTGAATTTTTTGAGTGTTTTTAGAACTGAAGATGAATGAATGTTATACATTGAAACTAGTTTTCACTAAAACAAATTTATAGAAGGGGCAAATAATTTATAAAGATTTTAATTTTTATAATTTCTATCTTTAATTTTATAATAATAAAAATCTTTTTATATTTTGTCAAGAAATAACTCTGATTTATTTTACAACAGAGTAAAAATCACCTCATAATAATTATTGTTGAGTGAAAAAATCTTAATTAAAAATAACTCTTATTTTTGAGCGTTATTTTTCAGCTAAAAATAAAACTCAATACGCTATAACTTGCTTAAAATTAGAGCTAGCGAATAACCACGAAGGGTAGTTGTATAAAATGGAACCACTCTCAAGGTTCCATTTAATTGAACGTGAAAAAACTATTAAAAGACGGTCATTTGACAACTTTGTACTAATACGATATACTGAAAAATAAAATACCGACAAACCCAATATAAAACCATTAAGTAAACATTTATATTTTTTATACCTATTTGATATTTAATCCTTACTTATTGTTTCAAAATATGTTAAAACAAGTTGTTTACTTGTATTCATAAAATGTTTATTTACGGCTTCCTTTATTCATTCTTACTTAAATGCTCTGCTAAATATTTTTTTTTTCTCCATATTATCTTGATTTATCAGTTGAGCTTGTGAAATAACCCAACGGGTCGTGATAAAAATAAGATTTACGTGCCTTCGAATATAGCTCAGAATGTCGCACTAGCAAGTTCAAAAACTGCGAAAAGATTATAATAATTTGAATGAATTTGAATCAACATTTGTACGAATAGAAGTAAATAATTCGCTTTAACATATTTTGAAACAGTAACTAAGGATTAAAAATCGAATTGGTAGAAAAAATATAGTTGTACCATGAAGTAAGATTTTATATTTGGTAATATATTTTTCACCATATCGTATTAGTAAAAAAGTGGTTAAATTACCATCTATTAATAGTTTTTTCACGCTGAATAAAATAGAACCCCTCGCAATTCGCTAGCTCTAATTTTAAGCAAGTTATAGAATTTTGAGAAAAAAAAATCGCTCAGAAATAAGAGTTATTTGGGACTTAAAAAAAAAAAAATGCACTAAAAGTGATAGTTATTTTTAACTGAAAATTTAATGATAAATGATTTTTATCTCAAACAAATATAAGTCATAAATTAACAATTAATTAATACATAAATACAAACGAATAATTTTAACTTTTATTTGAAAATCATGAGCGATTTTTAATATATAAGTTAATTATATATAAAAAAAAAAAAAAATAATTACTATATTTTGATTTGGTCAAAAAAATAATTCAATCCTTGATTTAAAAGAGTTGTATGAGAGATATCGTAGTCAATATGTTCTCATGTATATCTTAAAATGTTCTAATAAAGAGTATAGATTGCAGTCACAGATGGGATTAACTCTTTCCCACATTTAATTTTCTTTTGCAATATAAATACTATTATCTAAGATTCATGGGTCTCAGTTTTACTTTCAGTTACCTATACGTAAAATATGTAGTATGGGAAAGTATTACAATTGTGAAAAAATTCGAATTCGAGTTTTCAACGAAAATACGCATTTTAGGGTTTCCTGAGTCAAAGTAACCAATTTTCGCCAAATGATCTGTGTGTGTATGAGATAAATCTAGCTTAATAACAAAAACATGTACGAAACTGAAATTACATATTTAAGGTAGGTATGTATATGCCTGGGATGTTACAGCAACTTTTTCCACTAAATCGACTTTTACGGATGTGCCACTTTTTACAATTTTCTCGATGAAGGCTCTAGTGATATTAATTAAACTCATTATATCGATGTAAAATTAATCTGAATTTTAATTAATTAAAACTTAATACTTTTTTTTAAACAAAAATGAATAACTTTTTAGGTAATTTAATGCCATTTTTAATCACATGATTAAGAAAAAAAACGACGAAAATAAAGGTGGTTAAAATCATCCACCATAACAGTTACACCCGGAACTTTCAGGATACTTCAGATGGTGTTACCCTCATACAGATACATTGTATTATTGTGAGAAGAAAAAAAATGAAGTGACAGAATTGTAAAGGGTTAAGAAATGGACTGAGAAATCTGTCAAGAAACTAAAAATGATGATGTGCAAGGACAATCAAGAGTGTATCTTAAATACATTTAAAAAAAATCAAAGAAAACTAAAACGTATCATGAGAAATAATCTGCAAGAAAATATCAAAAAATAAACCTAATACGAGTATGTATATATGTATAGCTATATAATTAAATTGCACATTGAAGCTTTCAATTGTATAATGTTCAAAATTGCTTATTATAATTTTATACAAGAATTAAATAAATTTTTATTATCTATAATTAAAAATGGTCATATTTAGAATAAAAGAAAATCAAATAGAAGATAGAAAATTGTTTTCTACCCCGAAAAGATTTTTATATGCTCTTAAATTTATATTTTTTTTTTCTAAAATCATGTTTTAAAATTTAAACATTGATAAGTACATATGATCAAAAAAACTCCAAAACAAAATTGATAAATACAAGCAAATATATATATTCAAATGTATTCAATTCTCCGATATCATAATTTAATTGTAATTTTAGATTAGATAATAGACTATGAGTTTGGGCGAAACGTAATAACATTTCAAAATATAATGAACGATGAAAAACCATATCATATTCATTTTTGATGAACATAAATATGATGAATGACTATGGACTAATTTATGAAATTGAAACAAATTAATTGTTTGGGATTTATTGGTCCATCCTAAATGTTTAATTTAATTTATTAATCTAATTTAATAAATATGTTGTGCATAAGTACTACCACGCTTAAGAGTTTTGTTTTAAATTAAAGTTTAATTTTCACAATGTTATTTAATATTTATTTATTTCGAGATTATTCAATTTGTTTATATTGTCTGTAAATACGGTATGATTGAATTCCTTTATCACTATTAGGTATTCACTGTCCTAAATTGATTGTAATATTTGAAAATAAAAACAGATAATTTGTCAATTACATAAATTAATAGGAATGGTAAAAAAGGAAGAATGAAAATATATATGAACAAATATAAAATCTAATTTACTTAAAAAAAAGAAAAAAAAAAAAGAGGAAAATATAGTCACGATTACTGAATGATTTTTTTAATAAGAATATAACGCAATATTCTGCTAACGAAACATGGCTATTAGCAAGAATCGGATAGTGAAATCACGCATGCTAAAACCTCGTCATCAGCTATTCTTTTAAGTGATTCCGGGTATTTCATTTGAATATTTTTAGTTAGATTAACAGCTGATACCTTTGTTTATAAAAAAAAAAAAAAAAAGAATATGATGAGATGCACGTAATGACGTACAGAGCCTTCAGAAGTTAGTATCATTAAGTTGGAATAAATAATACAATGATTAGAAATGGGCGGAATACGGGGAACATATGATTTGAGATTTCCAAGAAGAGTCGTTAAGCCTGAAATAGACAGCTTATTAAGTATCAATTTGTTACGGAGCCGCTGGCACAAAACTGGTTGTACCTTCCAGGAAAAGAAATCAACCTCTGGAGCAGACGCCTTCACCATCCAGTAACGGGCTCATATTGATGCAGGTTAGCGAACGGTTACAGTGCGTTTCCTCCCGCCAACGTTCTGACCGAACCATTATTGATTTACGATAAGGGGGGAAAAAAAAGTAACGCTTATGGTACCAAATTTAGACATAACTGCACAATATTTTATTTATTTCAAGTATAATGAAGATTAATTTAATTTAATTGTATATGCAATGAAGATAAATTAAATTTAATCCTCCGAGTATCATGGGTCTGATTAACCGCTAATTACCATGCCACCTCCTTTAGGGACCCCAAACTATTTTTCCACTTGCACACACAATTAATGAATAGGAAGTTAAAACTTGGTTCTTCTATTTTTTTTTTGAGTGCTGATAATGAATTTCATCTGTAAGATTGTCTTTTTGCCTATGTCCAAAAATAAATAAAAAATGTATCTTGTTTTTCCCTCTTGTGTGTGTTCTATGATAAAAATAATTTATTTGCATATTTCTGACTTAAAATTCGAATATCCAATATTTCTTAAATCTAGCTACTAGTAAATAAAGAGGGCATGAATATATAACAGAAAAAAAGAAACATAAATTTTCCAAAACATTTCATTGATGAATTTCATTGTAAAAAATAAAACAAACAACAAAAATTTTTCTCGAAAAATTTAACTAAAAGAAATAATGACACATTATTTTTTAAACCTATGCGCCATACAAAAATGTTTTTGCAATTATTGCAAAAATTAATAAATTTTGCAAGAAACATTTTGGTAAATTAATTAATCAGCTGTTTTTAATTTCATGGGTCATTCTTCGAAATTAGGGAAATCACTGTCCCTATGAAGAAACTGGTTTTCTGATGTATCTGGCAGAATATATTTTCGATAAAGCATGCATGGTCCTTGATTGTTATATAAGGGGCTAGTTTTCATGTTTATAATAATTTTGCATATGTAAACATGTTCTAAACATTAAAATCCTTACTCCCCACACATGTCACTTTGCTTAAATTTTCTACATTTGATCAGGAGGCAGAAAACCTAACCTATCACAACCAAAATAATTTATGTGAGCGAATAGGCTCAGCATTTTCAGAAAAGAAAAATAGATTTCTTCATAGAGTAAGCTACTGCTGAGAAAAACAGTTGGCAACCCTTAGCAGTTCCCTCCAAACCTCATTGGTTGTTCAGACTGGCATGAGCCATTTTTTCAAGATCAATCCAATCGAAATATAATTTCATATTTTTCTAACACATCGTAACAAAGCCTTTATTGGGATTCTTGTCTTTTTCCAGAAAATTAATAATTCATGAACTACTAAATTTAAACTTTCACTCAGAGTCAATTTAACCTCTCATAAATTGTAAAATAATATTCGGCTATTTGATTCCTGTGACTTGATGGCTCCAACAGCCTATTAAATAAATTTGGGTCATAACTATTCAAATTACAGGACATTTTGGCTCTCACAATTTATACAGTCCATGTCTAAAGATAAACTGAGGGCTAGCATATACCGTAGGCGGGTGGACAGCAGAGATGGGCAGTAATAAATTACATTAGTAATTAATGTCATTTATAATTACAAGAGAAAAAATTGACTGCTTGCATTTAGTTAGACCAAATTTAAGCTGAACTAGCAAACGCTATGATGTTTGACAAACAATTACATAAAAAATAATTGCAACTTCCAATTACAATTACAATAATTGGAGTGTTAAGAGCAATTACTTTTTAAATAACAGCAATTGTAATTGTTAGTTGCAATTACTTTTGATGTAATTGGAAAAAGTAATTCCCGCATTTTAACTACAAATCACTGGTGATTGCAATTGTAATTTTAATTTATGTAAAATAATTACTGTACTGTTTAAGTACTTGCTCGCAATTTCATGATTATTTTCTTAAATTATTTATTTGTCTTACATTATTTTCTTCGATGTTAAGTTATCAAACTATTTGAAATTAACATTTTTGACTTTCCTATCTCAACCTGGGAATAACAACGTGTGACACTTGATATTAAAGTATTTTTCAACGCTAAATCACGGGATAGTATCAGTTTCTCAAGAAAACACTCCTGCTCAAATATAATCAATAATTTATATATTTTAAATTTATTAATTTTTACTTCCTTGTACGCAGTAAAGGAAGTATTGTAACCGCGAAAATTTTTGGTTTTCAGATTTCAACGGAAATATCCATTTTGACCGTCCCTGACTAGTTTCGTCGTGACGTCTGTACGCAAGTTCGTTCGTATCTCGCATAACTCAGACGGTTTGCTGTATAAAGTTAAAATTTTGTATTTGGGATTGCTGTAACAGTTAGTTGTGAATCTCCCTTTGTGGTAACTACATGATCACCGGAAATGGTACCATAATTGAAGGTCACAATAGATTTTCATAAAAAATTATATTAAAATATAGTGCAAAACTTTTCAAGTTTAGTATTTATAATTTATGCATTCATTTAAATAACATATTGATTTTGGTCTAAATTGGCAGACCGGAAGCGGCATCTTATTCGGAGGTAATAATAAACTTACATAAAAAATTATTTTAAAATTTAATACAAAGATCATATGGTTCGGTGATAAAGGTTACAAACACGATTTTTTTCCAGTATAAATTAACAACTTTATTACTTGTTTTAAGCGTTAAAATTGAGTGTAAAATACTGGCTTTCCTCCCCGTTTGTGAGCTGAAAAAGCCTGCAGCAGGAGAATACGAATATCGTAATATATAAGTTGAGCGGGTTCTTCCACTTAACCTGTCGAAACCGTCGATTTCCAATGTTTTTTCTAGTGGCATAGATAGTTTTAATGTTGTCACAGAACACGAAGAAATCTCTTGGGAACTTGTTACCGAAATAAAACGACAAATAATAAGAGGAAGAGACCTCCGGAAACAAGAGCTTGTGTGTGTGTGTGTGTGTGTGTGTGTGTGTGTGTGTGTGTGTGTGTGTGTGTGTGTGTGTGTGTGTGTGTGTGTGGACGTCGTTTTTGAGATACTGCTATCTTCGGAAACTAGTAACCAAATTCAGGATCACTTTTTGATCCACCGATTTTTTGTTTAATAGGCGTAGAAGGAAGTCATGCGATGTCCACATAAAATAAAAAATAGCTGAAAATGAATAACTCGTGTGAAATTTGCACTAAAGGGAAGAATGGAAGTCATCTTAGTGGATATACCAGATATTTATTGTAATTATTAACACACTGGGATATCTAATTTATTTAAAAAATAAGTATGCCTAAATTATTATAAATAGTATGAGAAAGAGTAAAAATCGAGATTATCGAATCAAATAAAATGCTGATTACAATTGATCAATTAATTTTCACACATTGTGCCCAGTTTATTATTTTAGCTCTGTGACAAATATTTAAAGCAGGATTGAGAGCTGCTATAGTTATAAACTCGGCATGACGGAAGAGGCTGAAGAAGAACGGGGCTGAAGAATATTTAGCAATGTTGTATTTATGTAACAAAAAAGTGCCAAAATTGCTGTGGAGTTAAAATAAATAAACTTATGGTAAAACTATTATTTTATAAGCATTTAACTTAAATACATTATTTTGTTAAAGGAACAAAATTATATTTAAAAAAAAAAGAAGTAATTATACCACCAAATTCCTCCAATTACAAGTAATAATTAAAAATTGAAAAAAAAAAACAATTATATTTTCCAATTACTGTAATTGTAATCGATATTGCAATTATAATTACTGTAATTGGGCAAAGGTAATTGATGCATACTGAGTACCATTTACTCCTTGAAATTGTAATGGCAATGACTTATCAATTATTGTAATTGATTTTTGTAATTGCAATTACATTTTGCCCAACTCTCGTGCACAGGGCGCAGTATGCAGGGACCTGCATGTACGGATCGGGAGGCATGGACTTGCCGCTTCAAGCTCTATGTGGCACGGGTTCCCGACAGTCGAGTTGAACGAAAGAGGTTTCTATTATTTACTTGTTTCACAAGGAAAAGAAATAGAGGGTGTGCGATCAGAAATTAAAATATCAAAAAATAAAGGCCACCATCATATATGTATGTATTTGAAAGCTAAGAAAGATAAAATTATTTATAGAAAAAGCAGGCATTGGATTTCCAGTTTTCCTTTGTTTTCAAATATATTATTCAATAATGATAAAATTGAAGTAAACATATTTTTTAAAGAACTACAACTGTATTTACAATAATACATATATTTTAAGCCTATCAAGTGACAAATAGTCAATAATATTGTATGTGCGATACTAAACAGTGACATGTATTCAAATAATAATAATTTTTAAACACATGAAAATAAAAAATAATTAATCACTACAATAATTTAATTACATAAAATAATGTTTTATCATATATTCCATATCCGTACAAACCAATATGTTTCTGACTTCTTTTTCCAGTATATTCCTAATAATTGTTGATGTATCCATGATGATCATATTGGCATTAACTCTTCTTCTTTCGCTTCTCCCTACAGTGCCTTTCAGCGTAGGGAAGCGTCCAGCCAGGGGTGAACTCATCCCGGTATCTTGCTAGGTTTCTGACCTGTTGGAGATCTTTTCCTCTTTTTCTACTAAGGCGATCGATGTACTCCAGATAGGACATCCTTGGATCTTTATCCATCCGGCATGTAGTCCATCGTCTTGAGAGGATCCCGGTGGTCACTGATTCTGATAACATGATCGAATCATTTCAGTCACCTGATTTCCAGAAGCTCTTTTAGCGGGGCAATCTTCAATTCTTGTCGAATCCTCTCGTTACGAACGCAGTCTCTTTTTGTCTTCCCCGCCACTCTTCTCAAGTACCTCATTTCTAACGCGGTAACTCTGCTTTCCTGTCTCCCCGTCAATAACCAGCTTTCAGCTCCAAATAATATCGGCAGGCAAACTGTCTTGAAGATTTGAAGTTTGACATTCCTTCCCACCTCTAGCATTCATACAACAGTATTAATCCTATTGGATATTTCCGCGTCCATCTTCCCCGACCTGTCCATTACTGTACTGAGATAGTTGAAGTCAGTCACCACTTTCATTCCTTCCTCATTGCAGAATATGTGCACACCTTCTTCCTGCCGCCTACCCACTTGCATTATCTAACTTTTATTGGAATTGATTGTCATTCCTTTTCAGCGGAGTTCTTCATACCATTCCGCCACCGCTTGCTGCAGTTTTTCGATCGAGTCAGCAATCAGCATTATATCGTCCGCATAGAGGAGAAACTGGACTACTCTGGGTTTAGATTTCTTCGCCCTAGAAACCTCCTCTCAGTTCTTCTCCTACATATGGATGCCACCTCATCCATGAATAGGAGGAACAGCAAAGGGCTCAAATTGTCTCCCTGCTTGACCCCCTTCGCCATGTTAAAATGGCCAGACTCTAATCCATTGAGCCTAACGATTCCTTTAGGCTCCTGATATGTTGATTTAATGGCCTCTAACAAGTTCTTCGGTATCTTCTTATTTCTGAGGACAGCCCATATTTCCTCTCTTGGGACAGAGTCGAAAGCTGATTTGAGTTCCAGCAATGCAATGTACATATTCTTGTCCCGGTCCCAAGATTTCTGGAGGATATTTCTTAATGTGAAGACATGATCCTGAGTTTGTCGTCCTGGTCTGAACCCCGCATGTTCTTCTCTAATTAATGCTCCACCAATGGTCTAAGCCGACCCTCCAGAATAGAGGTGTACAATTTTTAGAGACCGGTGATAGGCATATGGGTCGGTAGTTGGAACATTCAGCCTGGCATCCTTTCTTGTGGATGAGAATTATGGTGTTATTTTCCCAGTCTGTTGGGATTCTTTTCTCATCCCAGGCTTTCTGGAAGAGAGCTTGAAGAGAACGCTCCAATTCAGATCCCCCTTATTTCACCATTTCGACCACTATGCTGTCCCGACCTAGTGCTTTCCCTGTTTTCATTTTAGCTATTGCTCTTTCGATCTCTTCCTCTTCTATCATCTCGTCATATTCCTCCCCATTCCAAGGATTCGCATCAACTCATATGTTTTAATCATAAGAGTTCAGTTAACAAATATATTACTAAGAGGTGTAAACAAAAGTTTCATTTATTAAAAGTAACTTAGTAGATATTCTTATCCAAAACATGATGACAGGTGAAAACAAATATGGATATTACATTAAATGCATCATGTCATGTCTCAGTCAAACGGGAGTGGTTTCGGTGGACTTACTCAATTAAAAATTAAGGATGATAACAATACAGTGGCATGGAAAAATTGATATAAAAAATTTGATTTTTTTTTATAATAGCCGGAGATTTGGAAAGTGCTTCAGATAAAAGAAAAATTGCTCTACTATTGCAAGCTATTGGTGATAAAGGTATCGAAATATATAATTCATTTAATTTATCAGATACAGAGAAAACATTCAACAATGTAGTGAAACGCTTTGAAGATCATTTTATTCCAAAAAATAATATCACTGTTGTGCGATACAAATTTTTTACTAGAGCGCAATCTCCAAATGAATCAATTAATAGTTTTTCAACAGACTTGAACAACAAAAGTCTAACATGTGATTTCGGAGTTATGAGGGAACAATTAGTGAAGGATATTTTGATTGTTGGGATCAACGACGGTTCAGTCAAGGAGCGACTGCTTCGCAAATAAGTCTTAACCCTACAAAAGGCGGTTACTATTTGCAAAGCTGCTGAGTTATCGCATAAGCGGATGCGAGAAATTAGCAATGTTGAAAAGAAATCGACTGTTTGGGATACTTCTCATGATTGTGCAGCGATAGGCCAAAATTGTAGAAAATGTGGTCTTAAAAATCATTTTGTTCCTGTGTGTCGCAAATAGTGCCGGAAGCAGGTTCATGATGTACAGGTGGGAGAAGAGAGAGTAACTGGAAGCTTAGAGAGTAATTTCGCACAAAAGGATTGGTAAGTTGATTAATGGAAAGAAGATACTAGCAAAATTGGATACTGGTGGCCAGGTGAATTGTATATCATTAAACATATTCAGAGAATTAAACTTAAATAAGAAATATATTTATGATTCTAATATCAAACTTACTACTTTAGATAGGAAAGTTGTAGACACTGTTGGTATCTGTACGATCAAATGTTTTCTTGATAATGAAAAGTCTGCAATTATAAATTTTGTTGTTATTAAAGTACCATGATTTACAATTCTATGTCTTAAGTCCTGTATGGAATTAAATTTAGTTAATAGAAATGTTACAAAGGTGGATAACCTCGTTAAAAGCAATAACTTCATAAATTATGATAACCTCATTGATAATTACAAACATTTATTCCGAGGAATAGGATGCCTCGATCAAGAGTATGCTGCTTAAAGAAAGATGCACGGCGTATTCCATTGGCGCTTCAAGAACCATTCAAAAAGGAATTGGATAAAATGGTTAACTCAAACATTATTGAAAAAATTGATATGCCTGTGGAATGGTCTAATTCTATTGTTATAGTCAAGAAAAAGAATAATCAATTAAGGATTTGCTTGGATCCTAGATATTTAAATCAGTTTATAATAAGGCAACAGAAATTTGTATCAACTGTAGATGATATAATTGAAAAACTGGCAGGCTCAAAATTTTTCACCACATTGGACTGCATTAGTGGGTTTTGGACAGTACAGTTGGATGAGGCGAGTTCCCGATTATGCACTTTTTCTACACCTTTTGGCAAGTACAAGTATACAAGTATACAAGTACAAGTTTAAAAGGTTAAACTATTTTGGCTTATGTGTTTCAACAGAAGCTTTTCAGGAACGCATGGAACACGCATTCAAGGATGTTGAAGGAGTAGTGATTTATGTGAATGATCACGTCATTTATGCTAACTCCATTAAAGAACATAATAGAACACTACAAAAGGTATTGGATATTGCTAATTCTAATAACATTACATTCAATTTAGAAAAGTCGAAATTCGGAAAAGAAGAGATAAAATTTTTAGGAATCGTTGTCAATAAAAACGGAATTTCCCCAGATCCTCAAAAAAATGCGGCCATAACTGAGATAAAGTCATTAAAAGATAAAAAAAAAAAAGATCGAGAGAGATTTCTTGGACTGACAAATTATTTATCCAAATTCATTGCAAACTACTCAGAAATTTCCACTACATTACGCGAATTGTTTGCAGATATTTGACCCTAAGAAAGAGATAACGATTTCGGTAACTGGCCAGTTCAGAAGAGCTTGCCTATTCCAAGAAGGAATGAAAACCAGTTAGTCAAAGGCATTAATAGACTATCAAAAGCGGTATGCACAGATTAAAGAGAAATGTTTACGATCGTATATGGATGTACACGCTTCCACAAATATATTTTAGGTAATCGAGACGGATCACTTAGCACTGGAGGTATTCCTTAAGAAGCCTTTAAATGATGCTCCTATTCGCATACAAAGAATGATGCAAAATATACAAGGTTATAACATAGTAGTTAAATATGTTCCAGGTAGATTATGTTTGCTTCAGATTTCCTTAGCCGATCCTTTCTTCCTTCAACTTATAATGATGATGATGTTGATGACCAGGATGAATGAAATATTCTGGTCACATGAATGCGACACTTCACCTCTTACCTATATCTGATAACAAGAAAGCCCTATTTAAACTTAAAACTTCAGAAGATGGGGCACTGTCAATTCTCAAGCATTCTCATACTAGGTGGCCTTCAAACAAGAAAGATATGAGATAGTAATACCATTTTGGAACATAAGAGATGAACTATCAGCAGTTGATGACTAATATTTTTAAAAAATATAAAATTGTAGTTCCTCAGGTCTTGCAACGAATGATACTTCCATCGATTCACGAAGGTCATTTTGGTTATCGGACATGCATAAATCGATCTAAAACCTTGTATGTTGGCCAAACATGAGGGCAGAAATAAAAGAACTTTGCCAAAATTGTCAAACATGTGCTACTTGCAGGGCGAATAATTCTAAGCAACCTATTAAATTTCATAATGTTCCTATGTTTCCGTGGTTAAAATTAGGTGTAGATCTATTTGAGCTTAATAAAAATAACTGTGTTATCGTTACGGATTATTACAGTAAATACATAGAATTAGCGAAGCTGGTTATTGATAATGGCCCTCAATTCAGTAGTGCAGAGTTCAAGAGCTTTACTAGTAAATATGGATTTAATCATGTCACATTATTTCCAAATTATCCACAGTCTAACGGACAAGTGGAGTCTAGTGTAAAAATTGAGAAAACTATCCTAAGAAAATGTATTCATAGCAATTCTGATCCATTTTTGTCACTTCTAAACCACAGGAACACCCCTAAAGATTGTTCGCCATAACCTGCTAACTTATTGTTTCATCGTAATCTGAACACAACTTTACCTGCTTCCAAACAGTATTTACAGCCTAAATTATTTTGTAGAGACAAAGAGTTTGATGCGACCAGGCAAGAAAAGATCCAGAATCACTACAACCACCGCACTAAGACCTTAAGTGATTTACAGCCAGGCCAGAACATATTATTCAAGAAATATGCAAAAGATAAGATTTGGACCCAAGAAAGGGTAGTGCAGAGACTAGATCCTCCTCGGGCTTAGGCAATCGAAGATACAGTATGAAACCAGTTAAGACAGCATATCATAGAAAATAATGGCGATTATGAACGCTTATCTGATAAAGATAATTCTGAAAATGAGGCTGGAAAAGAATTAACAAACCAAGTTAGTGAAAATAATGAAGATTGCATGACAAGATCGGGAAGAATTGTTAAAAAAACGGAAAGATTAACTTTGTAAAAGATTATGTAGACATTGCATTACTAATATAAATTTCAAGATGAGGAATGTTGATATATCGATAGTGATCTTATTGGCATTAACTCATATGTTTTAATTATAAGAGTTTAGTTAACAAATATATTACTAAGAGTTGTTAATAAAAGTTTCATTTATTAAAAGTAACTTAATAAATATTGTAATCCGAAACAACAATATCAAAAAAAAATACGACCCCGAGAATTTTTAAAAAGAGCTGTCATCACCTATGGTTAGTTTTTCCATAGGTCATTGTGATGTCATATTTATCTGACATCATGTTTACTTGTATTATAAATGCAGTATTCTAAAATTTAAAAAGGAATTATATTTTATCGAAAATACAAAGTTTCAATAATTATATACCAGATTCTCTTTATTTAGAATGACACAATCTTGACAAATAATTGAAAAATCCAGTGCTACAAATTACTATGAGAATTCTCACCGCTTTAACGATCATAACTTATAATTAACAGACAGCGGCAAATAGATGAAGTAAGAATCTAATGCGGCCAAATCATCAAACGTTTCTCGGTTCAATCAATCCTAACTTCTCCCCATACTTTATTATGTCACAATCAAACTACCCATGATTAGTTTAATATCCCTTATATTGCAGATCATTAACATAACTTTATCCTTCCATTATAGACTCCATTAGACGTCTATATCGCCTAGCTAATAATCTATGATAATCCTCTAAGGTGCCTGAAAAGAAATTGGACGCGAAACGATTACAGTCTGAACAGTTATTAGTTGCACTTCAAATAGATGGCTTCACCTATGTAATTTTAAAATTAATAGGCAATACTTGCACATCTGTTGCATTCAAAATATTTTTAAGTTTTCATTGAATAACAATACAAGCTGCCACTTAAGGGCTATAGTATTAGTTCTCTACGAACCCATTTATACCATATATACAAGTATGTAAAATAATGATAAATAATTTGAAACAAAATTGATAAATAAGAAAAACATAATTTAAAAAATATATACATCATAAATGAAAATTAATAGATAGATAAATTAAATAATAACAAAATAAGTAAAAGAAAATTTAAATTATTCAAATCCAAAACTAAATTTTATTTAATATTCAAAAAAAAAAATCAGTTTAACAATCATTCATTTATAATATATCATCGATGGCTCATTTTACTACCCTGATGCAAAGCAAGGATATGACATCATAGAACATGATGGATGCAGGTGACACATCAGCCGTAAATGAGCCTAGTGATGTTGGAGTAGATGATATTTAAATAACAAGGATATTGCATTGTAACCAGAAAACAATTTGAATATAATTAAGCGAAATGTAAATGAGAAAAAATATTAGCAAGCCGGGCCAAATACGCGAGGAACATGACATCAGTTGTATTATTTTAAGTCTGATACGACAAAGAAGTTCGTTGCTAACATTGCTCATTTATGGAACATAGACGTTGCGTCGTGCATGATTTAAAATATAACAAGGTCTGAGAGAAAAATCCTTTAGGTAAAAATTGTAGATCGTAACGTTTTCTTCCAGAATACCCCATTATTTGACAACTTGACATCGCATAGGCTCCTCCTGACGCACGTCCAAAGTGAGAAGCACGCAGATGACTCCTATGTTTTTATGCACATCATTTTAAAGGGTACAAACAGCATTTTGGTATCATTAATTATTTTTAATTAATTAATTTTAATGTTTTAGGAAAAATATTGTCCCTGCCGGCTCGATCATATTTTTATTAACAAAGGGGTAAAAAAAAAAAAAAAAAATACGTCAGAATCATGTATCATGTTCTTGTAACTCACATCAGTTTAGAAGCGCACTAGGCGCGTACGCAGCGTCAAAGTGTCAAAAGTAGTGAGATGTTCTGGAAGAAAACGTAACGTACTGCAATTTTTTCTCTGGCATTTTTCTCTCAGATCAAACGTTTTTCCGTAAAACACGTCTGAGCCTTCTTAAAATGACTACCCCCCTCCCCCGCATATTCGTGTTTAGGAAATGTTAATCCGATAAAAAAGTCTGAATTTTTATCGAATCTGAAAAAGATCGAAATTGAAATCTTAAATTTCATGACGATTCAATATTATCTCTGACAAAGAAACATAGATACAACAAAACTCCACTTATCCGGATCCGGTATATACGTAATTATTTTTTTCAATTTCCTTTAAAATTACAAGAATTAATTAATAGCACTTAATTACCTGCCAGTACTCTTCAGTTTTATTTCAGGTTGCTTTAAATTTCGTAGAACAGTGGGAAGAGGTATGTATAATTGATAAAACGGTAGTTTAGCACTGCTGCGAAAAAAAGAGCGGAAAACAAGCACTAAAATTTCTGATCATATATTTTAAATTAACTAAATGTCAACAAAAAATTCAATCATTCGGATGATAATCATCATTGAAACATAAAGTTTTGCCACAAACCGCACATTTAATAAATCTCTAACTGTTGCATTTTTTTTTTTCATATCTGTTTATGAGAAACATAGTTCATTCGCATTCATGAACATTTCTCTTTCATAAATCAAATTGGAGGGTAACCAAGCGTACTAGACCATCGCTGTATATTTAGGTGAGGTTAATTGAAGCCACCTAAGTGGGTTTTTATTTTCTATTTTTCCTACTATTATTATACGAACAAGTAAATATGTAAAATCTTGTATGTAATATGTAAAATTATTGTTTTAAAAATTATTAATCATGTAAAGGATGTGAAACCCGGAACATGATTACACAGAGTTTTTTGTAATTTTAAAAATTGAGAATAAAACTTATTATTATTTATTGATGCCATAAAAAAGAATGAATTTTTATGACGTCTTCTCTAGAAGTTAATTCTCTATTTTCTATAAGTAACTGGAGCGTTTTGGATGTTTATAACAATTTTTTTTGTCGAAAAAATTAAACGTTATTCGGTTGGCAAATTGATGTACATTTTGGTAGAATAATCTTCACTGTGAAGAAATATCACCATTTTCATTTACAAAAATATCATCTTACAATGTCATGTCTGTTTGACAACAACAAGAATCAATACTTAAATGAAACTTATTGTGTCGCACATAAGGCATTAGACAAGTTTTTAAATTATACTAAACTCCTTAATATATTTAATTTAATTTAAATTATAAACTCCTATTTTTATGATAACAGTTACTATTTTATTTTATTTCATTTCAATATCAATGTTAAATTTTGAATATTTTATTTGTAAAAAACAATTAACATACTAATAAATAATGGCAATAGAAAAAAGCTCAGTTGAAAATTTTTCATCCATATTAAATTAAATTAAGATTAAAAAAAAATTAAAAGAAAGATTTGAAATCATGACCTTCAGCTTTGAAAGCAACCGCTTTACCGCACGGCTATGTCACTCCTACTTAATGTTCATGTAGAATTTCAAATCGATGTTTCTCGAAAACAAAAGCGAATTGCCTCATACTTTACATAACCATTGAGGGGACCCTCCCGAATAACATATATAAAAGTGATCAGAATCTGTGATGCCCGAGTTTGGTATTATTCTTGTTAGATGACGAATTTCCACAAACCCTGTTCACCCTGTCAAAATCGGTCGGATACAAAAGAGATCCCTCTCGAGGTGAAGGAATATCTTGTTTTATTCATTTAGAATCCAGGAACAGATATTAGAAAAGGAAAACTTTCAAAATATAAAATAAAAATTAATACAGTCGTTTTGTGCCACAAATTTTTCATAAATTTAGTACGGTTGCTTTTCCGAAATCATTAGGAAAATTTTCAATATATATATTTTAATCGGCACTCACTTTAAAGAGCCTCTTCGCTACTGAGATGAGATGTGTCGCCGGCCTCTCTGCGATCCCCGCACATATGAGATTATGCATTGACCTATAAAAATTATACTGATGTAAAATTTAAAATATATTATTTTTAAACAATGTAGTAGCAGTGAGATGGTTTTTAGATATAATATTCATGCATGGATTTAATTTATAATTTAGGAGACGGACAACTTCAAAATGTAATCCTAATTAAATTAGGTGTCTTTTTTTAAATTAATTGAATTATTTTTAAAAAAATCCTTTCCATCAAACTTTCACTCGACTGACATATTTTACACTCGAACATGTATTTGTACGGTATTTTTCTACAATTTTGTAAAATTTTATCTGAATTAATTTCTAACTGCATCGTGGTGATTCGTTTTATTTTGTAACTTTATCAAAGCAGTCACTATTCACCGCGTACGTTTTTTTTTTTTTTTATTGTGTAGTATATTTTGATAACTACTTATTAAGTTTCTATTTTTTTTTTTCCGGTCAATATTTATGCCACAAATATAGATTCGAGTGTATTTGTCTACGACTTTTCAATATACACAAATTTTAATAAATCATATTTTAAATATTGTATATCCTTAATTTCAAAAACAAAAATATTGTATAGATTATATACGAAAAAAATTTTAAATTAAAAAAAATATGTATAAAATAAAAATCCATATTAATGTATGTACTTTGCCATGTGTGACTCCTCTTACCTTTTCGTAGAGTCATCTCAGACTCAACAATTTAGTTGAAATTTTCAAACCGGATTTATTCGTTCAATAACTGCTCAGCTGTTAATTCAATGTACATCTTCAATAAAACCTTCAGGGGTACCAGAAATTTAACTAATTAACCTGTGTCTTAAAATTGAAAGACCATACGGCACTGTTTAGATTTCCAATTTGAATTAACAAAATATATGAATTATATACAAATATAAAATTAGACACAAATACATTTAAGTGAGGACAAAGTGATGAAACAAATTTAAATCTCTAGAATAGTAACGCACACAATAATTTTCAAATAAAAAGAAAAAAAATGTTTGCCAAGTAGGTCAGTGCAGCTTCCTCACTATTTCTACAGTATACTTAAGGGAAAATAAATGTGCCAGGAAAAACTAATTTGATTTTATAATTATTTGTCTCGACATATTTCGGAAAATTACATAATAAAAAATAATAGTTCAAAATGTACATGCGCGATCAAACATCCGATTCAAAAAACCGATAAGAAATCCTCAATTACCTTATATACGATCCCTATATCGAAGAAAACTAAGGATTATAGTAAATCGAAGTACGCAAGCCCGATCGAAAATCCGACTCTAAAAACCGAACCAGAACCCTCGATTACCTCTTAAACGATCCCAATAAAGAAAAAAAAACTTAAAAATTAACAGTAAATTGAAATGCGCATGGGCAATCAAAAAACCGAATTAATATATCTAGTGTGCCCATTCACACCAATTTCCTTAACGCTCTACATTAAAGTAAAAAAAAAAAAAGGTTAATATATCTACAATAACATTAGTCCGATAAATACAATTTATTTTTTTGTTTAATATATTCATCATTTGAAACATATTGTGCATATAACGTATTTTCTCCTCGTTTGTCTCCAGAGGAGTTGGATAACCTAGAGGGGGACGAATTTAGAACTCGACCTTTGAAAACAATGGAAGCTTTCCCTAACTTAAGAAGTAAGCCTACGTATCTCGGACAATTTGAACTAAAATATCATATTAATAATAGTAATGATTCGATAAAAAATATCTTTCCTTGATGCACTAGAATAGCTTTCTCAAGTTGAACAAACACTGTAACTAGCTTCTACACAAAACGTCACAACTATTTTACTTTCAACAGTCAACTGGGTGGTACTTAAGAATTTCAACAGATTGTCAACAGGCAGCAACACTATCAATGCTAGATAACAAAGAGGGACGAATTTAGGAGACGCGACGGGACGACTTTCGAGCACCTTACATTAGACCCTGTGATCTAAAGTTACTCCGAACGCAGTACACTTTTAGTTATAAATATAATATTTAAAAAGTATACTTTCTAAACCTCATGAACAACCGTATATGTTACACTGTAATGTTGATTTAACGTAATATCTCTATTTTGTCAGTCTTTTTTAGGATGTTGACGCGTGATGTGCTGCATTTGATTAAACGTTGACTGGTGAATTAATTACTGCTCTTTAAAAGACTCAATGAATTATATTTAAATATTCCAATAACATCCTAATGAGCAAATTTTATACAAAGAAAATTTAAAATTCATTTGAAAATGTTTTATTAGTAAGTTTTTGAATGAAAATATTGTTTTCCTACACTCTGAAATAGAAGAATAAATTTGTTGGAATTTCGTTTATGCTACGATTAACATGTATTTATATTTTCCAAAATATACATAGAGTATGATGCAATCCTTTTTCAACTCACAAAAGTAGTTTACATATTAATTAACAAAATTTAAATTTAAAAATCAACATTTTAAATTTTTAGGTCTTATTCACTACAATGATAATAACAAAAGTCCGTTTTTAACACTTCTATTGCATAAAATAAAATTATTAAAAGTTTAAATTATTATTATGTACTTGGCATTTATAATAATCAGATTAATAAACGAGTTTTATTTATAATTAAAATAATTAAATGCAAAATTCAGTCAATGATTATTAAAAAAATTGTTACCATCATACATAGAAACGAAACTTAAACAATGGTAACGTAAGATCTCAGAATTACATGAATGATTTTTTTTTTATCAGGATTCAAGATGATTTAGAATATTGGCACTGAATTTTTAAACAGAGCTAATTATGATTACACACCTTGCCAGACTAACATAAGTTAAACTACTGTAGGACTTATTGTCAGTAATAATTGAATGCGATTAATAATAACCCACTCTTGAATTAATATGTCAATTAGAATACAATAAAATTGCAAAGAACAATAACATCTATTACACGACTGTTAAAAAGTGATGTAAATCACTCATATTTCTTCAGTTTTAACAAGCCAAAACAGTTTTCGGACTAGTATATGTATATATATGCATTTTTTTTTTTGCCACTATTGACCATGGAGATCTTTGGCCGCGCGATGTGGTGTTCTTACAGACATTTATTGCTTGCCGGAGCACATAAAGCCTGGAGGGAGTCACCCAACCTCACGTTGCTACGAACCATGGTTTCCATGGTGCAGCGGCAGGCTATCCATAGCTCCATAACCGGCCCCTTGGGGGCCAATTCGGCAGTGTCCTTCCCACCGACTCAAGTCGAGGAGAAATGCGGGAGCTGGGCCACCTGGCTGAGGCCACGTTAATGTTAGGTCGAGATGAAAATTCAAATTCAAATTTCCCGCCATAGGTCACGTGGGCGCGCACAGAAGGTGGCCCAGCTCCAGCATTTCTCCTCTACTGACTCAGTCAAGCTCAAGGACAGTGACAAACCGGTCCAGATCCACGGATTATGACAGTTCGGGGCCAGCAGGCGCACGAGGACCTAAATATCTTTCCCCTTAACAGATCGTCCATTGACCAAATCTCCGGGCGGCTATTTTACTGCCTCGAGAACCACCACGCGATTCACAGTTTAGTTACACGGGTTAGGGCTATCACTCCTACGCCCAGTATATATATATATATATATATATATATATATATATATATATATATATATATATATATATATATATATCCTTTTACCTTCGCTCTTTCGATGGTATTTCTGAAATATATGAATATATATTGCAGAAAAAACGATAAAATGTTTATAATTTGAAGAATTTAAAACAAATTACAAATGATTTTGTGATTCACTGTAAGGTAAAAAAGGTACTGCAATCTAGTCAAATTTTCGATGTGCTGTTTTCAACGGATCTATACATTTCAGAACACCCTGAGCCCAAAAAATGTATTTCCAATCATTGATCTATCTGTAACACGATTATGTCTTGAAAGAGTGAAGCCATGTTTTTTATAATAGCAAGTTTCAATGGAAACCTGGTTACATTTTTTTATTTAATTTCTCTAATAACTTGAAGATTATTCTTCTCCCGGAACAAAGATATACAATGGAGGTAAATGTATTTTTTCGGGATTCACTACAGGGACATGTGATACATTTTTCTGGTCAGGGATAAGAGATTTATGTTTAGGCCATGTTTTTCTAACGTAGTGAGACATCTCTTCGCACAAAAAACAGCAAAATTTGGTGAACCCAAATTGCAAACCAAGCAATAAAGCAATTGCCTTTAAATCACCACAGACATACCATTTATATTTTTCATATTGGATTTTCTCTAAAACTAGTTTCATATTTTCAAATGTCTCTTTCATACAGATATTGATGGAAGTTCATTGCCAATATGTACTAGCACATTATAGGCTTTAGAGGAGCCTACAATCAATTGCCATTCATCTGGCCGGTGTTAATGTCCAAGAGTTTCCATAGCAGAACAAATATCATTAAAAAACACAATACCATTTTCTTCAGAGAATCAGTCTTTTAAATCACCATGCTGGCTACGATAACTACATGTTCTTACATCTTTTTGGAGTAGATTTCAGCCTCTGAGTCTGGAAGTTAAAACTTCACCTTGCTGTTTAGACAGGTTTAAATCCCGAATCAGGTCATTAAGGTCTTGTTGGTTGGGAAAGTATGGTTCTGATGAACAGCTACTGGCTTCATATGTAGGATTGTTTGTATTTTCATCTGAAGCATTTTCAGTTTGAGCTAGGTCAGAATCAGAGTCATCGCTTAAGGTCATACCTGCATTTACCGATATAGAGAACTGTTCATTGTGTAAGACAGGTCTCATTGCAGATGGCAAGTTCGGATACTTAACTATATATTTTGTTTTTTATGTGATTCCTTTAATATTTGTTAAACAAAAATAACAATCAATTAAATGATCCTTCTGTTGCCGCTAAATCATGGGAATTGCAAATGGCATTTGATGTGTACCATTTTTCCACACAGTCAACAGCATAACACTCGAAACAAAGCATATACTTGGGGCCCAGCTCTTATCAAAATCACCAACATGACAAAGTAAAGTTCAGAACACATTTTTACAAGAAATTTCGCCTCTGAGACTTGAAGATCAGCAGACTACAAATGTAGCAGAAATTATCTGCATGTTTTACACACTTCATTGGTATGATGAAAAAACAAAACATAAAATACAACGTACACAATGCACTTCTAAACAGAAAGGAAGGTTGCATTAAAAGGTTCCTATGACAGGTCAAAGAGAACGCTAAAATAAGATTTTAAAAATTTGCTGTAACAGAGAAACAATCCATGATGGAAAAATTCTGACTACATATCTGAATTCAGGATGAAAAAATGCACTTGAGTCACTAATCAGATTTCCTTGGGAATAAAGCCTTATCGAGCAATGTTATTAATTCCATAATTAATGCCAAAGCTTTTGGTGTTCAAAAAGGTAATTAGAGTTCCTTTAAGGCAAAAAGGGGTGGTTTACAAATTTCCGACAAATTAAAGAAGCAAGAGGGCTGCCTGAGTCTCTGAATATAACGACATAGTGCATTATTCCCGATTACCAAGTTACACATTATTTATTATTTATTTAAGTTCTATATTATTGTAGGACTTGATATTATGAAGTTCTCAGAAACGTTTTAGCTTGATATTAATCTCCTCAAAAAACGCATTAATAAAACTTTAAAGATAAAATAAGATAAAAACTTCACTAATAAAATTCAAATACTTTTACTTTGTTAAAACGTTTGTAAAACAAAATATAATATTTATTAAAATATGACATATATTTGAATTTCCAGCTGGGGGGATACTCTTGGTGTTTTCACATTTTGGAATTCAGCAAAATTTATCCGTCTGTTGGTTTTTTAGACAATTTATTGACCGGTCGCAAGCGAGGTCCTGTTTCAACTCGACTGTTTGACCTGTCTGTTTGTTAAACTATTACGACCAAAATATTCGTTCGATTTACATCAAATTTTGCTCAAATGTTCCTTGAAACCAGGAAAAACGACGTATGTGTAGAGGTTTTTTTTTTTTTTTTTAATTCCGATCCAAGATGGCGATCGCTTAATGGACCCCGTATCATCAGATATCTGTTTCGCTGTCACGACGAAATGCGTTGTTCGACTTTCTTCTAGTTTGATATGAATATTCCTAAAAGGCATCTGATCCCTTTTTTATTTTTTTTATTTTACGCAGTGACACGAATGGTAAAGGGGAAACAAAATCAGATAACTACAATAATTTGAGAGGATTAAATTATTTTTCAAATGATAATAATTGATCAAATAAATGATGGTTTCTGTGATTATTTTCTTGGATATTTCTAGCTTGAATCCTGATGATTTTTGGTATTGAGATTTGCAATTATATAACGGATGTCATCGATATTACAAGAGGACTATATGAAATGAAGCGAAGAGGTTTATGCAAAGTCACATTCGTTTTCAGCAGGTTCCTAAAGACCACTGTTCAGAGAACTATTAGTTTAGAAAAACCGAATTGCGGCTGGTGGACTCTCCCTTGTTAGCAGTTTCTGAATGAAGAGTAGGTTTTAACAAAAGTTTCGGTTACATGCCCACATCAAACCACTGGCCTATATTTTGGCGAGCGTGGCCTTCACCTACTTTTCGTGACAGCTTCCAAAAACGCGATAGGAAGCAGGTACAAATTTATATTCCGAACTACTTATTAACTTGGCGATTAATTATTTTTTTTCGTCTTTATTGATAAACTTGATAATATTTAGTTCTGAAATTATTAACTGTTAACCATTAAATAATGACTAGGGGTGGTCAAAATAGTTTTGTATTAGTTTATTTTTACATTAAATAATAAATTTAAAAAAAAAAAAAGCTTTTCAGACCGCCCTCTGACCATAATTCTCAATATATATATAACGATCAGCAGCATGAAGTAATTTTTTTTTCAATTCCTAAGGAAAAGGAAAAATTATAATCAGTCAAAAGAAAAGTTTTTTATCAAGCGAGATAATTTGCAAAGCCCCTTTGATTCCCTCAACAGCAGAACCCTCTACAATCTTCAAGCCCACTATTTTCTAACCTAGTTTTCTATATGATTCCCAATAACCGAAGGCATGAAGTCTGATCAGGAGCGTATGCAAACATTTTTTTCGGGGAGTGATTTTATAAAAAGAATGCAAATAATCACCTGAATGGCTATAATCGCAAAATTTGGCTTAAGTTTTAAGGATAAGCATGAAAATTGGATGAAAAATATTGTTACACTTACCAAAAATATTACTCAAAATACAAATCTAGAGATGGTGGGAATGAAAATTTTTTTTTTTTTCGTACATTTCGAAGGGGGGGGCAGAGATCCCCTCTCATGCGTATGCCACTTCTCGGGACCTCCTAACAGACCTTTCATTGGAGTGCTATTATACTAATAGGCACTTCCCTCAATAGTTACTATCATATTGTATTAATCAGAAAGTACTTTTACTTATTGCATTTCTTTTATAATGTAGTTATAACTTTCTATAAATGAATTTAAAAAAACAACAAAAAAATACATATTATTACACTAAGACTTATTGTTTACAAAAAGTCTTATTATATTATTTGTATTTTTTTTTTTTTTTTTTAACGCTTTAGTATAATGATTCCACAACACTTTATATGTTTCCATTACCTTCGTAAATTGCCGAAATATGGGCGTATGAAACCTTTAACCGGCTACCATTTTTAAACGAAATGGCGAATAGTAATTTCGAGTTACTAATCTCAAAACAATCAGCCCAGAATTTCGAGAAAGGGACGTTTGTTAAAATAAATAATAACTTTCACAAGAATATTTTATTAACCTATTCAACAATATAGGGAGCGGAATTGCTCAGTGGCACTGTGTTACCATGCTCCCGGTCCCGGGTTCGAGATATGTTGGTTGAGCTTGATCTCGGCCATACCACCTCCTTCCACAACCGTTGGCCCAGAAACAGTACGGTCCTTATACCAAGTACTGACACAAGAACCTTGTGGGTTGTAGTGGTACAGGTTTTTATTCAACAATTTAAACAAACGGTAATCACTGACCACTGGAAGGTTCCAACAGGCGTGTTGTCAGTTTAAACTTACAAAACATTATTAATTTAATTAACCGCATTACAACATAATTCTCGGAAAAAAGCCGCGAACGGCCGACAGACGGATTTTTTTTATTTATTCGATTTTAGGATTCTACGTATCTCGAAACTTAAATCCTCAAATTTTGTGAGAGGGGGGGGGGGTAATCCCTACATTTTTTTCTTGATCGATTATAAAGGTTCATTACTGAAAATAATAAACTGGATAAATATGGAAAATAATAAATAAATAATAAGGTGGTATGAGGGTAATCCAATTCCCGACTAACATTTTATCATCCCCATTTTAATTCTTTAAGAGAAAAAATCAAGTTTTATTTTACTTAATTAATTTGATAGATCTGTTTATTTAGATTCAACTTCAGCCGTGTTAGAGTTCTTCGAGGTAATCTCCTTGTTCCTGTTCTCTTTACCGTTTATGCAGTGACCTCCAAGCACATTCCAGTATTATCCCTATACAGTGATCTGATATTTTTGTATTTTAGTCGAGACTAAAGTTTCTACAAAACTATAAAACTACAATACATATAACTACAAAACTAACTTTGCCTATTGCGCATCGCAACCCATTGAGAATAGTTTGGAAAACAGAGAAACAATATCAAAATTTACTGATCCCAGTAAATTAAACTCAAATTTCGTCAAATACGTTGTTTTCCTTCTACATCATTCCAATAGTACCAAAGTGTGGCTTCTTATTCCAGGCGCGATATCGAAAAAAATATTCATTTTTTGAAATAAATCTCCAATGGACTTTCTCAACGTCATAATTATGAGAAAAACAGTAGAAACAAATTGTATATGCATTGGGTAAAATCGTGTGTAACAACCTGCTGAATGCAATTCATAAACGTGCCGAAAAGTTGTTTTTTCACTTTTAAGGTGAAAAATAGCGTTTAAAAAGACAGAAAAAGTGAGTTTCAAGCATTGTAATCGGCATTTATATAAAATTGTGTTTAATTTTAAAAGCATTTAAAAGCATTGTGGCTTTTAGTGATGCCTACGTGCAATTAAAATTTCATGCAAAAAGTAATTATAACTTTTATAAATTTGAAAATGTTAAAACAGGTGTTTTCGAAAAACGGCTTGGACAAGGTCAAAAAATGGCCCTAGAACGAATATCCAAAGCGCTTTTTGTTCGAAATCAGTAGCTCTACAACCCCATTTTCATAAAATGTGCGATTTAATACCTCAAACACGCGTTTAATAATCGTTTTTTTGCTTACTTCGGTCGTTTGTGCATGCGAGAAAAGAGGAAATGTTACATACCATGAAAAGTTATTATTATTTTTACACGCAATTATTACTGTAGATAAGCACCATTAATAACCATAATTTAAGCTCCGAAACATGTTCCTACAACAATTATGAGCCCTGTAATTAAATTAAATGTCCAAAAATGGCCGTATTCCACGGTTTTTAATTATTTTGGGGAAATAAAAAATAGTACGTAATAGCGAATAAAAATCCAAAAAAATATAAACTTTTGACAATAAAAATCGGTCAACAATTCATCGAAAAAAATATTAAAAACTGCGAAATTTGGCCATTTAATTACAGAGTTTATAATTGTCATAATTGTTTTGGGGCTTAAATTTTGGTTTGTAATGGTACATATCTACAGTAACAATTTCATGAAAAAATAATAAATTTTCGCGGTAACACTTCCCCTTCGCTCGCACGCCCGTGCGGCCAAAGCAAAAAAGAACGCGATTTTCAAACGCGTTTTTGAGGTATTAATTCGAATCTCACATATATTACAAGAATATAGGGTTTTAAAGCAACTCAGGTACAAATAGCGCTTTTAAAAATTTCTTTAGGATGAATGAATTTTGGACATGTTCAAGCCGTTTTTCAAAAACACCTGTTTTTACATTTCCATGTTTTCCGCGAAAAGTTATTATTTTTACACGTAAGCAACACTAAATGCCACATTTTAATTTCCTAAGCATGTTCTTACGACAATTATTAAGTGCCCAAAAATGGTCGTTATGGTTTTTTTTTGGCGAATAGTTATAGACCGACTTCTATTGCTTACAGCTCATTTTCCCCTCTTTTCAAAAGATATTAGGTAATATTTTTTATTTTTCTCAAAAAAAAAAAATTTCACATCTTAAACGTGGAAAAACAACTTCACCAGGTTGCAACGCACTGATTTCATCTAAAACATATAAAATTTGTTTTTACTATTTTTTTTCCTAATTATTACAACATTGGTAAAGTCCATTAAAGATTTATAAAAAAAAAATAAACTATCGCGCCTGGGACTATCTCAGGAATCTTCCCTAGTGCCCTTAATTGATTTAATTTTATTTATTTAGGCATTTGCTTAATTTATAGTCGTGAAATTCATTTTTAAGTATCAAGAAATAATTATCATGGTTAGAAAAGATAATGGAAGATACTATTTATGGTTCTATGTGGACAACTGGTATGGCATATTTTTGTTGTTATCAAATAAAATACTCGATTTCGGACACCACCGAATAAACAAAAGCCACTCATCGATTTCCTATGCATCTATGATCAATTTTTTTTTTTAATTTACTAATATTAATGTTCAATACATTATTTTCTTTTTAAGTCAATCATTGTCGAAACTATTTTGAAATATAGGAAAAATTCATGAAAAACAATTAAATATTTTTCTAGCTTCGTTTCTACTGTAATATTTTCTTTGTGTTTTTTTTAAAGTCATTTTTTAGACAACTCCTACTTTCAATACTAATCAGATTTTTTTTCTCTCCAAGGAAAAAATAGATCAGTTAATTAATGCTAGGGGCAATTGTATCTTTATTTTGAATCAAGGTATTAAATTTCATTTCAGCGACATCAAATCCATTTTCAGTGGTTATTCACATCGATTTAATTTTATTCAGTGGCTAAGAATATTCTCATTGATCTGTTGTGGAGAGCACATCTTGACAACTATATGATTTAATCGGATATTGGTATTGATAAATTTAAAAACACTTAAATTAATTACAAAAAACGAATATTTTTTTTTTTTGTTGAATGATGTTTGTTCAGTTATTCTTTATGAAATTAATAATGATTCATGTTAAGAAGACCACAGATGAACAGGAAAAAAAAAATAATAAAAAAAAAAAATAATTTCCATACTGATAAATCTGATTATCTGTAAAGATATTCTAATTTTAAATCGAAAGGATTATTTACTTCTTACAAATATGTTGGATGTGTTCATTAAATCATTATTTTATAATATTTTTTATGAGATTTATTCCTTATCCAAGCAAGCAAAATATTGGTTTTGAAGTTCTAGGTGTGTGTTGAGTTTTACAAACCGTGCTTATATATATATATATATATATATATATATATATATATATATATATATATATATATATATATATATATATATATATATATATTTATATATTTAACCCTTTAATCCTTTTAGGACCCCTTACATCTTTAATTTTTGAAATAATATTTGAATAACTTCTTTGATACCTGCCACATTCAATTAGTTTTAGCATAAAAGTATGTGGAATATTTAGAAATGGAACCAGAAATATTAGAAGGTTTTTGGAATATATACGAATT
The DNA here is from genome assembly GCA_948150685.1 of Rhaphigaster nebulosa. Lineage (NCBI taxonomy): Eukaryota > Metazoa > Arthropoda > Insecta > Hemiptera > Pentatomidae > Rhaphigaster > Rhaphigaster nebulosa. The sequence goes on from OX411307.1 coordinate 104,488,663, forward strand.
TTTTTCTCTCTCAAAAACGTTGCCGAGGTCCTTTCGGGAGCCCTTCGTGGTATTAGACTTTACCTTCTTTTGTTTTATTTTCCTTTGTTTATTTATTTAAAATACAGTATAATAAGTGTATAATACAAATAATTTCTTATATAAAAACATATTCCTCATAATGATGTTTTACAAATTACTATGTAAAAAAAAAAAAAGCACACAAAGTGTCCGGGAAATATTACATCAAAAAACTATTTTTTTTCAAAATGACAACATTATTATTAATTATTTAATTTTATATTGTCATATAAAAACCCACAGCCATAATTAAATTAATTATCACAAGGATTAATGAATAAGCAAAAACAGCTAATTAATCTACCGAGACATTTTTTGCAATAATTAGAAAATCTTTGTGCTCAAGATGCGTAAGTCTAAAAAAAAAAAAAAAAATGTGCGAAGTGAAAGTGATAATTTTGTTTTCAGTTTGATTTCTTACGAAAATAAATAGTCTTTTCCATTTTTTCAATAAAAGTTTTTGGTAAATTTTTATTTATTTTTTCTTATTTATATCCATGCCGTCTTAATTTCATAATAGCTAAATTTAAGAAATACTGGATATTTGCATTTTAAGTCATAAATACCCCCCCCCCCCCTCCCCCCCTCCAAAAAAAAGGAATTATTTTTATCAAAGATCTCACAATCAAAGAAGAAAAAGCATGATACAATTTTTTTAAAGATGTTTTAATACTTCGAGCCCCTTTGTTATGCGGAGCCCAGCTTGGTCCACTTACCACTTAATACGCCCCTGAAAATATTGCCGACCAATGCTAAGGGGGATAGCTTCAGGATAGTTGTCTGTGTCATGTCAATGTAATTAAGTCATATTTTAGAAAAGATATAAGTATGTACTTTATAAGTTTATTTTGAGGAATTGTCTGTCCTTTAAAAATAAACCTTTAAACCTTAAAGGCAAATTAAAAATATTTTAACTTATTTTTCTCTCGACTCACAGTGTTCCTACGAGGCTCGGGGCCCATAGGCAGTTGCCTATATGGTTAATTAACTTATGGTAATTAATATATAACTCTCTTTTCTTGCATTTTTTTTTTAATGCTAGTACTCTAAAGCTTTGAAACGTGACGTCGCATGCTACACATTCCCTTCCCCGTTCGTCATGTCGAATCGGAAATCGAACAGTGTGGACCTGGCTTAGAAAATAACTAAAAATCGCTGCTTCGAAACTTGCTGGTGTTTTCATCATTAATTACCCAAAGCCCTCAAAGAAAAATAAGACTTGCTACTACTTCGTTCAACAACCTATTGGATTGTATACCCACCCTGATCTTCTGTCAATAATCTTTGTGAATATCATTTACTACAACATAAAATGTCATTAAAATCGAACCAGCTTAAGAGACTTGTGTCAACGCAAAATATATCCTATCGATGAATATTCATACTCGTATGAATGTAGTGTAAATTATTTATATGAGATTTGGCATCTTTTTTAGATCGTAAAAACCAAATTTCGATCTCACTCCCCTTTCTGTTCCCGAATTCTTTCTGGACTTTACCACTTCCCACTGAATATTACGAATTCTTGTATCCTTCAATCATATGTACAAATTTGATTTATATAAGTTTATCTTTGTTATTGAAATATAAATTAAAATTAATAATTTTCTTTTTTAAGAACTCGAGTGCGTTTATTAGTTGTTTTAACATTATTGAGCAGAATGAATTTATATCTGACTTTTATATTCTATGGCAGGAGTCCCCAGCCTTTTACTAGCGCTTCGTTTGTTTTTCCTAGTTTTTTCGTAGTTGGATATTGTTTATAATATTAAAAACAAAAAAATAATTTAAGCATATAAAAAATTATTGTATATGCGCCTATATAAATAAATAATTATTTAATAATATTTTAAAAATGTTTACAAAATTTCTTCATAAGAAATATGAATGCCAAAGTAAATATGAATTTTGGCACTGGATTTCATTAGCCATTGCTACATAATTTAGAGGATATGGTGATAATGTTATTGTTGATTCACGCATTTTGAGACTACAATGAAAAAACTAATTTGAAACATTGAAATAAAAGACGAGCATATAAGGTATAAGATACTTCGAATGCGATATTACCAACACTGTCATTTAATTTTTGTTACTGATAAAAAAAAACCAAAGAATGATGAAGATTGACAGAAATGTCGTAGCCATGCAATCAAAACTGAACAAGCAATTAATTTCAAAGTTTTATATTAATAATCATAAAACTGTATGGCAATAATAAAAAAAGAGTAATTGCTATTTGGTACTAAATTTGAAGCAAAAACATTGCTAATATATAAAAGCGCCAAAAAATCGAAATTTGGGTTTCAATTTACTATATGACACCTCTTTATTAAACACCGCGTCTATCGGATTCCTACTCACGATACATCGAAAAAAAAATTGGAAATGGTCTAAAAATCGACTATTGATGACGAAAGCACCAAATACTGACGACTTTCAGTCGTAACTCTGCCCTTCAACAGTGCTAAAATCCTTGAAAATATATTTTAATAACTAAAGGTTTTGCCCCCTTTATAAATTCCTTCTGTACACAATAAAGAATAAAATTTAAAAAACATATATGTAGTTTTTTGGGAAAAAATGTTTCATGCGTTTCCTGTAAAATTTTGTTAAATGGCGCTTACGCCTTTTTCAAAACACGACGTCGATATACTAACAATAAAACGCTAATAAATATCCACATAAACCCTATATCTCGAAATAGTTAAATTTGGTTAGTTTTAGTTTTAAGCCGGCGATGTATTGTTAAATTGCTATGGTATCAATAAATTACTATTTTCAAAAAAAATAAGTTGCCAATTAATTTTAACATATTTAAAAACAAATATATGAATATGAATTTGCAGAGGGAAGTTTGAATTCATGAATTTGCAGATACTGTATTCATAAAAATTTAAATGACAAAATCTTTCCTTTCTATGACTTGGTATTATCGAATGATTAAGGAAAGTATTCAAGGAAATTTGGAATCGGTTTTTCCATTTTTATTTTAAAATCAACCCAGTGTAGAAATAAATTTTAATAAGGTATCCAGAAAAAACACAAATTACATTATTTTGTGATGCCATTAATTAATTATAATTATTGATATAGGAGATTATTATAATAGTGTATTAATTAAGAAACTCTAGCATTTATGCTACTTCAATAATCTTATTCTATTTCAAGTGCGTGATTTTTAGATTTCTTGTCCAATAAATTTTTTTGAATCTAATTTTAAAAAAATCTATTTCTATTTTGGCAGATATATTTTAGTTTCAGATATAACAACGAATTCTGATTAAACTGTTTTTCAAAATAAGTAGCCAGGGGCGGAACTAGGGGTTTTTTGTTCAGGGGGCAAGCTGAATTTTGACGCCCCTTCTTTCACCCTCCCTCCTAAATAAAATTCAACAACACTATTTTAGGTAATATATTTCTAAATAAATACCATCATCTCATATTATTAACTCATTTTATTGATTAAATCCAGAACAAAACAATCAAAAAGGGAAGCAAATATTTTTATTTTTGAAAACTGTGAGTATAATTTCATTCGAAATTTGTCCCCCTACAAATTCTACCGTCCAGGGAAAGTACCTCCTTTGCTCCCCCCCCCCCCCCTGGATCCGACCCTATAAGTAACATTCTTATGCTTCCAAAAACAAATGTTAAAATTTCCAATTTTTAAATTTTATTTCTTTAGCAAATTTTGGATTTCCGTCGAATTTTACTCATTATTTGTGGAAAAAAAAGACGTTTTGAGATCACTTTTGTTACGAACCTTATAAAAAATATATATTAAAATATACTTTCTATATAAGTTTTTGAAAAAAACATCAATAGAAAATATTTAAAATAGAAAAATTACTTCAAATCTCACAAAGAAATAATTAAAGAATTACTGTTTAGCGCGGATAAAACAAAAAATAACGCAGCCATTACTAAATCCAGATTTTTTTTCGAAATTATTTCCGTTTTTAACTTTGAACTAACCCTTGAAGATTCATTAACCACAATTTTGAGGTTTAGGAGAACAAAAATTAGAAATAGGAGACGATTTTAACAGAGCTACAAATATATAATAATATAAAAAAAAAATAATATATGTATATAAAATTACATTTTTGACTGAGGTTCTATGGCATAATGTTTTGCACATAAATAATGACCTATTGATTAAAAATTAATCGTGTATTTTTAATTCTATTTACAATAGAGAAAAGTATTTTTTAATCATATTTAACAAAAATTAAGTTTTGTTAATATTTCATTTATTTTTTTATACTATTTCAAACTACCTAGTACTTTAGAAATAATTCAAACAAAGAATAATGCATTTTTTAAAGTATTAATTTATAATCGATTTGTATCACTCCGTTTCACGGGTTCATCTAGGAATACAGGGTTAAGACATAAAGAAAATAGAAAAAAAATTAAAAAATCGCATAGAGCCTTTCAAAGAACTTGACAGTTTCTATCTCAATCGCTTACCCATCCATTCAAATACGTCGATTGTTTCGAAGGTTTTTCATAAACAATACATATAATAATAATTGATTTCGTTTTTCTAATACGATATTTTTCGACATAATTGTAAATACAAATTTGGCACTAAAATTTTGTAAACCATAATGTCTTTCCTGAACACCGGAGCACATGGCACATCAAAATGGCTGCTTCGTAATCGAATCTGTTCTTGAATAGACTTAAGTTTTTTTAAAGATTTTTATATCATAAAGGAGAAAGAATGGTTCTTGGTTTGTCACCAATCAAAAGTAAACACTAAATTTGTAGAAGTATCATGAATAATTAGTTCTGGGGTACGTGAATTCATGAGTTTCCAGAAACCACCATTAAGAAAAAATAATTGCGGACCAATACAAACCATCAGAAATTTCAGTAATTTTAACTTTCAAAATATAAGATCATTGCATTTCATACCCAAAAAAAAAGAAATCAAAAGTACATTCCGCATCATATCACAGCAGATTTCAATACAGATTGCATATTTGAACAACTTTTCACAAATTACTTACAAAGCACCGCAGCAGGGGGCCAGAAGACACTTCTCAGAAACTAAACCACGGAACCCAAAACGATAGTACCAACAGCGAAGAGAAAACAAATGCTACTGACGCATTACAACATATTCTCAATAATCAGTATTGCCAATACGAGTACATACTGCCAACACAATTTTAATCTTTACATCCATATCTAAATCGCCTGAGTTGATAATGATATGAAAAATCCCTTTTATTCATTATGCATTATTGGGTAAGTTTTACAATTAAACTTAGAAATTGATAACGTATTTTTTTAGTTAACTTTAATCAAATGCAATATGAAATTCACGATGTAATTCAAAGGTTATGTACCTCGTATTATCTTATAATTATTACGCAATATAAATGCACTAACAAAGGGAGTGCACGATGTGTCCGCCGATTTTCGTCAATGTGTGTGTCCGCGCGTTTCGTTCAATTAGCCCTAGGAGCAGAGAACAAAAATAAAACACTCTGAAATTTCTTTATTTTATATCCCAAACCTAAAAATTTTGTAAAGTATATTAAAGGAAAAATAGAAACATTAAAAAATAATTCACTTTTGGCAAAGTAAATTTTAAAAAGTTTTTAAATTATTAAGTAAACTAGCCTTACATATTTTTCACACGAAAAATGACAAGTTTTGATTCAGCACACCATAAAACCTTAATGTTGAAAAAAATATCAAAAAAAAAAATTTCAGTTCCGAGGGCACTCAAAATATTTAGGCCACAAAAGTGCGTTTCGATTTGAAGCTCTGTATCTCGTCTTCACTGTAACCGATATCGACGCTCATGGGCTCGTTAGAATGAGTTGAGTTTCTTCTTTCCATGCATACAAACAACTATTGCATTATGTTAGAAAGTCTGTGTAAAAAATATATTAGCAAATAAAACCAAAATTAAGGTGTCTTTCTCCCTAAAACACGGTTAAATCAAATCGCGCAGTTTAAGAACCTTTGCCGATATCCCAAATTTAATTTGAATCGTTCAAAGGCTTCCTGATTTATGGCGATTTTTTGAATCTTTAAAAAAAGGGTATAAGCAAAATTTAACCCTAGAAAATTGTTTTCAATGTAACATTATCTGTAGAAGAATACTGTTTTCATTATATATAATTCAATGGACTCTTCAGATCGCTCTAAAATTCAATGATTTCTTTATTAAAAAAATTGACCACTCCAAAATTTACTATTTCCAAATCACGAATCGGGCACACTCTGCACTCCCCTTGTTAGTGGGAGCTTTTGTTTCACTTATTTCAGAAATTAAAAAAAAAAATAATAATGTGTGAATAATGAAATTTTTCTATTAAAGACCATCTAATATCTAAATTAATGGTAACAATGGTAAATATTATATATATATATATATATATATATATATATATATATATATATATATATATATATATATATATATATATAGTATACAAATACACTCCCCTTCACATGCGCACCCCAAGCCAAAATCGGAGTGGATAAAATGTTTAAACATTAAAACACATTATCGTAGCTCAAAAATTCCAACGTCATCTGAAAGAACAAGTAAAACCTTCAAGAAAAGATGTTGCAGACTTATAAAATTTCAAATCACAGTTTGAAAGGCAGTCCCTATACCTTTATATTGTGCTCATTTTAAAGGTTTAGGTACTACCTAGGGATCGATTTTGTCATTTTTCACGGGTTATGACTATTTTTGTAAAAAAACAACTCTTTTTTCCGATTTCGAACACAGCAAAAACTAAGAGAGATGAGAAAAAAGCGTAAAGAGAAAAAAAAATGAGTTTTTGAACAAAGAAAATAGATCTGTGGTAAAAACAAAGATTAAGAAAAAAAAGTTTATTTAAAAAGCTGTTAAAAAAGTGAAAAGGAGTAAGCGGGTAATTATAACACTTATTAATTTTATCAAATTAAATAAAATGAAATAAATGATTACTTTCTTTAAATAAAATTTTTTTTATATTCTACATAATACCGGGTATTATTTCAAGTTCAACGAATAAAAATAATAATGATGATGAATAAAAAATAGTAAGTGTAATAATTTAGATTTATTTTCACTTTTTCATAACTTTCCTAAGGTATAAAGTGAACAAAATAAAAAATTTACAGCATATTAATTTCACATTATTATAAATAATTTATATTTGTCTTAAATAGTGACCATATTTTACCTTTAACCTTTTAACTATAATCTTTTCTATTTACCTCATTAATCCATAATACCATCCACTTGTACATACAAACTTGCATATTTTATAATTGATTTTTATTTTAATTAACCAACATTTGCAACTATACTACTAATTTATTATGACTATAATTACCTTTTTTCACTTTTTGCACATTTCTTATCCTAATGTTTCCTTCTTTTTATCATTTTTTCATTCTGCCTAAACTATTGCTTATATGTCTCATCTATTATACAAAAAAAAAATCAATAATATAATATGTAAGTTTGTATGTACAATTGGACGGTATTACGGATTGATGAGATAAATAGAAAAGCTTATAGTTAAAATTTAAAGGTAAAATAAGGCATTTAAGAAAAATATATGTTATGTATAATAATGTGAAATTAACATGCTGTAATAATTGAATATTTTTATAGATATTCATGTCTAATTTTTTATATTAATAGATATTAATGCCTTATTTTTCGAAGGTTATAATATGTATTGATATATGTTAACTTCAGGAAATATAAAATGAGTGGGATATATTTAAATTAATTAATTAAAGAACAAACAAATAAAATGAAAATAAAACCGATAATGCTGGTAAAATATATAGATGATCTATTAGTAATAACAAAAGATAAAAATTACATTAAATTATTGGAATTATTAAATAAAGCCCATAGAAGGATATCGTTTACAATAAAATTACAATACTAAAATTGTTTGAGATATTTAGATATGGAAATACTTTTTAGAAATAACCTAATAAGGACAAATTGGATGCAAAAACTGAATAATAGCGATGCAATCCTAAATTACTACTCAAACAACCCTACATAACAAATTGAAAACACAGCAAAAAATTGAATCAATAAAGCAATTAAAAGAAATAAAATATAAAATTTATAAAATATTAAAAAATAATTTTTATCCAAATTCATTAATAAATAAATGGTGGTTCACATCTCTTAACCAAAATAAAATATCAGATAATAATATGAACATATAAAAGACAAAGCAAAGTATAATTATGAATAATGATAACAAACAAAAAGGGAACAACATTGTAATGATAGATTGTTTCAAATATTCAATAATGAAAATAACCCAAAAAAGGAAGAAACTGATATAAACGTACCAAAAATAGCAGCAAATTAGTATAATTTTCAAAAATTAAATTAAATACCTATATTGACTAATAAAATTTAAAAAAGCATTCAAGAAATATGACCAAGATTACTTAAAATTAGGTTTATATAATAACAATAAATTGGATTATTATATTACTACAATAATAAAATAGATAAAATTGAAAAAGTTAAACAACAGAATGTAATATATGAAATAAAATGTAAACAAGGTAGAAAGAAATATTATATTGGGGAAATCTCACAAAACCTAGAAACTATAATGAAACACAATAACAAGAAACACTCTGGCTCAGGCCAAATACGCAATTACAAATAACCGCAATTTTTATTTTGAAATATAGACAAGTCTGAAAATAATAAAATAAGAATTTTTTTAAAATCAATACATATCACTAATAATATAAAAACCGTCGTTAATTATAAAACAGATATGGGTGGGATAGGGAGACATTATGTAGATATTAAAAATAAAAGAGAATTTTATTAAATTAATGGACAATTCTAATTAAAAGAAAGATGTAAATAAAAATAGAGCTAAGGAAGGAGGATAAATAAAGCAGGGATGAGACAGTATGGGCGCAGGGTTAGTTATTAAATTATAATGAAAAAGGGCACATCATGAGTAGGTAATTAAAGAAATAATACATATTTATTGGATATATTAGGACATTAATAATAACAATGTATGTTTAATTACAGACAAACATGGACACAGTGTTGTATATAAAAATGACGTAAAAAAGTTTATTTTTTTTTTAAATGAGGACATATAAACCATTTAGTTTATAAAAATATAGAAGGAAATGAAAAAAACAAGACGTTTAATATGATGACAACTGAGCGATTAGATATGTTGAAATTTGATAATAGAAAGTTTTAGATAGTTTTGGCATGACAGATGGCTACTTTTCAAAAATAAATATCATTGATAATTATGTATGTACAAATAATGTACAGCCAAATTCTTCCAAAACAGTTCAAAACCAAACTGTCAAGTTTTCATAAGGGTGTATAACTACTAAAATTTTGAAATATAATAATTTTAAAAGTATATTAAACAATTTATATAGTTTAGCAGGAGCGGACCAAGCGGCGCGTAGAGTCCCAACTTTTCTTAATCCATCCTTGATGACAGTATATAATAAATAAGGTGGATTGAGGTTTACTATTCAATGTGGACTCAACTCACCCCTGCAAATCTTATCGGCTGCTCTCCTACATATTACTTAATTCAGAAAAAAATTCTAAAATAAATTGAACAAATACGACCTAAAAACGTTCACCTTTCTTTCAAATACAGTAAAGGTATTAAAATTTAACAATATTTAATTTTTTTTAATTTTAACAAAAAGGGAACGAGGACGGATTGGGAACTATCACTCCTCCCGGTATATTATAAAATATTCTTGTTGATCCTAACTAGTCGAATCACGGAATACGCCGAGGAAACTATCGGAGACTACCAAAGTGGTTTTAGACGGAACCGACCAACTACCGATTAAATATTTTCCTTACGGCAAATATTAGAAAAAAAATAGAATACAACGGTGTGGTTCATCAGCTTTTTGTCGATTTCAAAAAGGCTTACGATTCCATTGATCGCCAGAGACTGTATAAGGCGGTTTAAAACAAGGTGATTCCCTTTCACCTTTCATATTTAATTTAGCACTAGATTATGTCATTAGAAAGGTAATGCGTACCGAAAGGGGTTTAGATCTGGGCGGTAAAATGTCCGTGCTTGGGTTTGCGGATGATTTGGTATTATTAAGTGAGGATGTGGAAACTATAAAACTGAATACAATAATGTTGATGAAAGCTGGTAAAGAGGTTGTCGTCAAAATAAATACGGATAAGACGAAATATATGGTTAGCAACAGAAACAGCGGCGATTTTGATGATATAGATATAGGAGAGAATTGGTTTGAACACGTTGAGAAATTTGAGAAGTATCTGGGGTTTATGATTACTAGAAAAAACGAAATTCAAGAGGAAATAAAGGCGCGGTTAAAGGCGGGAATCGCTTGCTATTTTTCGGTATCAACATTACTTAGGTCGCGCATTTTGCCCAGAAACTTAAAAGTTAGAATATACAAAACTATTATCCTACCTACAGTTCTGTACGGGTGTGAAGCGTGGCCGCTAACCTTGAAGGGCGAACAATGCCTTAAGGCCTTAAAGAATAAGGTATTGCGTAAAATATTTGGTCCGGAAAAAGATGAGTCCACAGGAGAATTTAGGAGGTTACACAACGCGGAATTGCCGAGCAAGCACCCTGTTAATATAATCGAAGTGACATCATCGCGACAGTTGAAATGGGCTTGTTAAGTTGTTTGGCTCAGTAACGAACGAATTCCTAAAAAGTTAATAAACGCTGAGCCGACTGGTAAGCGTCCGAGGGGTAGACCGAAACGAAGGTGGGATGGTTGTGTTAAGGGTGACCTAATGGATTTGGGTTTGGACGGTAGTCGGTGGACCGAGGTTTGCAGACAGCGATTGGTGGTACCGGCATCGAACCTTCGGGTTCGCTAAGCCTTTATTATTATCATTATTAATTGTAATAATATATTTAAAAAATGGAAGAATAATAAATGTCAATCAATAAAAGAATGTTAAAAATTTTCTAAAAAAATAAAACCCTAAAACCGACTAAAACAGTCTAACAGTATATATGTAATGACGAAATAGTGATATGGATTGAATGTTGACCAATTAGGAATAGTTAAGTTGACCCATTACTGACTGAATAATTTTATCAACAAAATTTTGATTTTTATTTAATTTTTCTTTTACTTTAGCCTCCAAGAATTAATAAAAAAAATTATATTTTATCACGAGAGCAGAAAACATGCGTACCATTTATGGCCCGATAAGCACTCAGGGGTCAAAACAAGATAAACGAAAATTTTTCTTCTTTAGTAAAAAACTTTATGGATATATGTTATTACAATAACACATAATAAACAGGACGCAATTACATATTACAAACACAGTTACTCATTATAAAAGGAAGATAAATGTGTATATAAACACGGTTTAATTTGGTACGGAATCCTCATCTGTCAAAATAGAAGCCACATGATGGGTTATAAATATTTCCTCCTTAAAATTATTTTCATTGTGACCCAATAGGATGTCAACTGATTCTTGAACTGTGAAACCTGGCCCAAGCTTAGCCAGTACACTATAAGATATTCATTTTTTATGTTAGTGGACAAATATTTTTTATCATTTCATAAAAATCTGGTACGTGTAAAACAAGATATTCTTAGATGAAAGAAAGCTAATATTAGTAATAATAACAGAAATAAAAATAATCTGAGCATATTGGTACGGAAAAAATTTATATTCACGTTGCAATACTGCCCAGCGTACCATTTATAGTAAATCTATGTTCTCCATTAAAAAAATTCAAACCAAATTTTTTTAATTTTCAAAACACGATAAATTATTATTCCTAAATAAATTAATATTATCATGAGAAAACGTTTTTCAAATAAAAAAAAAAAAAAACTTGCTCTTCGTCAATGAACGAAAATTTCATGAAACGAAAATAACCATTAAGAAGCAAAGCTTTCAAACAACTGAATTGGAAAAGGGGTAGGATTAAAGGGGAAGGTTTCATAGAAACATAGAAAACATTTAAGCATCGGCATTGTCGCTCTCTTTGAGATGGAAACGAAATAAAAACCATATGTTTCGTGGGGCAAAAATGTTGGACTAATGAATAAGATAAATCTTGATGATGGGGCAAAAACCCCGAAACGTTGGCTGTGATGAGGTTTGGGCTTTAAGAAAATCATAATAAGAAATAAATAAAATTTTCACATCTTTTATTGATTTACAATATTTAATTTCGAATCTGATTATTAATTTTAATAGCACTTATCATGTTTTATTGCTCGCGCACACGTTGGTGTTTTCCTTATCAATGCACTGATAGGTTCATTACAGGCAATTAATAGAGCATGTTTATTTATAAATAACGATAATTGACATCAATGAGTAAATTATCTAGTGTAATTAGTTCAAATAATTATAAACAAGAAACCAACTGGATATCAGAGACCTTCCCTTGACCTTAGCCATGTAAATCTTATCTCAGGCGTTCCCTCCGTCTGGCGGCACGTTACATGGTCACCAAGGATATAAATTAAATCTAGCATCGCCTCAAACACTCGAAAGTCTCATTCAACATTTCTTTTGTTTATCTTTTGGTTAAACCAGACTCAGACAACGAAAGACCAATACCAAAAATCCAAAAAAAAAAACATCAATACATCAGCACTTGGAAACTATTCGATAAAATATACCAATAATTTGATTTTGATAATACAGCAATAATTGGTAGAGCATAAAATAAAAGAGTACGAAAACATATTCAAGCAATACATATTACAAAAAATATTAATAAGGCGGTAAATTTTAAAAATTATATGGGAGGTAACGGTAACTACTATACTGATATTATCAATAAAATAGATGTATACTGAATAATTAAAATAATTAACAACTTGGACAATAGTACAATAATATTATGATAATAATATAATTATAAAATTAAGATTAGATATTGCAGTATTTGACTGAAAAGGGGACAGTTAGTAATTAGATGAATGATAGACCAGTTGTTGTTGTGTAATGAATATTAATTTAATTCACTCTGTGTAATGAATAGATAATATTTATAAATTGTTTATCATGTGTATACTAGTTTTTATTAATGATTTTAATATGTTAATGACAAAAGAATTTAGGATGAATTAAACTTAAAGTTTAAGGGTAATAAAATGGACAGTCAAGTGGCCAATAATGTATAGTATTTCTAAGTCAATTGTAACCTTTTCCAAATCAATTGTAACTTTTTCCATTTTAATTGTAACCTTTTCCATTTCAATTGTTACCTTTTCCATTTCAATTGAAACCTTTTCCATTTCAATTGCAACTTTTTCCTTTTCAATTATAACCCAACCGAGCATGAATTAATTCAATATTATTTATTTTATTATTGATAAAAAATTATTTTAATTACAATAATGAATTTTTAAAAGAATTTGGCATATTCTTCCGACATTTTTTTCGTTAATTAGATAACTGATATTAAGTGATAATTTCAAGTAATTTAAATTTTTGAAATAAAATTGTTTATTTATTTTAAAATATTTATTATTTTTTATTTATTTGGAGGGGTGGGGGATGGATTTCATCGATTTGGTGATAGTTCATAAGGTCTTCGGAGTTGCTAATGTCAAATTTTGTTCAGTCACGAGTATTTCTACTTAATTATTAGTTTACAAAATTCTTCGGTAAAGTTATCGTTTACTGCGTTTTCAAGGGCGCTAAATTTCCGAATTTAATATCGGACTTCCGATCGCGCATAAGAATTTCGATTTTCCGTTGCTTTTTAAGTTCTCTATGATAAAGGGGTGGTTTATTAGGTTTTCGAGGATTCCGATTCCGATTTTGTTAATTGTATTTTTTATCGCACATTCGCACATTTTTGTAACTGTTGAAGTTTTCTATGATATTGGGATCGTTTCCGTTTTTTTGGATTGAATTTTTTATCGAGTATGCGCATTTCAAATTACTATTTTGAACAAGTTTGTCATAAGGAAATTCGCCTTTTTTTAATACGAAAAAAAGTGTCTACGTCACCGCTTCAGGGCGGAACCATCCTATCGCCAAAGGCTTCTTTCATTGTTCTTTTTTTTACACTTAAGATAGTTGAGACTACTGCGGATTTGATGCAGAAGTAGCATATCTCTATCTATAATACATAATACTAAACTTGGCAATGTGTCCACACATGATACTGTTTTTTTATTCTATTATTGAAATTTTCTGCCTAGTTTAGGGTGGGCCAACTGCGAAGAATGGTTCTGGGTAGAGATAACTAACTACAAGAGATGGACCGAGGCTCCTCCACGCCAAACGTATTTTATAAAAATACGATTTCCAAAACAAAAAGTGTTTTGAGTAAAACGCATCCTATTATACTTCTGAAGTATATTTATACTTCATCTGAAGTGTAAGATCAATTCATATAAAGCTCGAATAGAAGAGGAGTAAGTGGGCCTTCAAACTTCATAAAGGATGTGATGATGGTCTTACTGGTGATGTTGAGGTTGGCGAGACTGACAATCCCAAACTGACAGCAATCATTGGGGACTTCTGGCGAAAGCGGATTTGGGAGGCCGTGAATCGGCAATAGGTTGTTGCATCACTGTAAGAAATCTGTTCTAATTGTATGCTGACCAAATAAGGAACCCCTTAGCTTGAATCCCATATACGGGGTCAACACAGTTATATTTTTAGCTCCCTTGTTTTAACAATAAATGAAGCAAAACACGCACATCTTTTATATTTATTTATCTAGTTAATTAAGGTAATATTCCTTTATTTTTCCCCATAATATTTCAAAGTTTAATGTTTTTTTATGAGGAAAATTAGTATTTTTAGATGTTTAAATTTAGACAAAGGACTAAATAGCAGTCCTCAAACAAGACTGAAACGATAAGAAACGGCTGGTCGTTTCGGTCTACTTCAACATTTCCTAGACAGACGCTCTAAGCTTCCAATTTATTGCAAAAAGTTCATCAATATGACTATAATCAGCCAATTTGGACATTCGGAGTTGAAACATGAGGTTCCACTAAACGACATAGTTCCTTCTATATTTAATCCTTACAATGTAATAGCCATCGTAATATCCTCAATGCCAGTGGCGTCCGCATGGGGGGAGGATAAGGGGGATTATATCTCCCCCCCCCCTCCCTCCCCGAAATCTTTGAAAAAATATGATTTTTTTAAGTTTTGTATTTTTAAAAATAATTTTTGATCAAATTTCAATTCTTATTCTCAAAACTTACGCCCAATTTGGCGATTATTGAAACTTAAGTGATTACTTGTCTTCTTATTATAGCCCCCTCCAAAAAACTTGGATCCTTCCAAAAAAAATGCTACGTACGCCTCTGCTTAATGCTACTTGCTATGCCACGAATAAAATTATCCTAAATGACCCGAATGGCCCATATGTTGCTGAGTTGTTCCGAAATAGTTTCCTATCCTTTCACTATAAACTATACTCAACACTCAAACCAACTATTTTCTAATCTTACTTTCTATTCGATTTCTGTTAATCGTTTTAGACGTCTAAGAAGAAGATGGCCTTTTAGAAGGTCCTGCTAACATAAAACTGTCAACGGATAGTTTATTTACAATTTACTGTCGTGTTATATTAATCGAATATCACATTGCAAAAAATACCAATTTCACATTTAGAGTTAATTTTTTCACTAAGAAAATCGCATATTTTCACCTGGCAATCATAACTAAGTCACTCAATGCCTTATTTGACTGTAATTTGATGGATACATTCATTTAGTTCCTATATGTTGAATTTACACCTAGCTGAAATGATTGTCATATAAAATTCACTAACCGCACTTGGTGACTTTTGCTTGAACGCCAACGTTATATGTTTCTCTTTGTAATACAGATGTAAATTTCTATAAATAATTTTTGTATTCATTTATCTTACTGAAGTTGAGCTTTTTAGGCCCACGAAATCATAAAAGCCACACACCGTGTTACATTACAATCCAAAATCGTTTCTAAAATCCTCTTTGTTATGTTCTTTTCCAATACATCTCTCAAGTCAGATTCCGCCAGTTTTCACTACGTGAATTCATGCCAGTTTTTCGGCCTTCATTGAACAGTACTAACTGTCTCAGTTTTCAAAATATATCACCATGTGTTATAAGTTATTATGTTATTAGAAAAGTCAATCAAGAACAAGATATTAAGTCATAATTGATAAAAAATAATTAAGTTAGCACGGGGTGTATTGCCTATGATTCTTAACAAGTAATAGTTTGTTTGGAAAGATTTTATCTCTTTGAATATAGGTCATTTGGAAATCAAAATAATAAAATAAATCAAATTTAAAATTTGATTTCTGTTTATTTTTTTATTCTTCACATTATACCGAACATAACTTTTAAAAAACATGACTGAAATTCATAATTTATTTTTAAATGACCATGCATTATAAGACCATGTAAAACAATATATATTCGATATTCATAAAAAAAAAAAAAAAAAAAAAAAAAAAAAAAAAAAAAAAAAAAAAAAAAAAAAAAAAAAAAAGGAAATAAGAGTAGTATTATAGATACATAATATACCGTTGAAACATAATGATTTTAGAAAAATTAATAAGTAACATATAAAGCCGTAGAAGGTAATGGTGGATGACGAAAACCGCATAAACTTATTTGAATGTTTTAGTTTTTAATTTCTATTGTTATGATATTCAATGGATGCTGACATATCCTATTTATGGTCTGATGCGCGCAATACATCAGATTTTTTTTTTTTTTTTAATGAATATCGAATAGACTTTGTTTTACATGGTTTTATAATGAATGGTCTTTTTAAAAAAAATAATGATGAATTTCTATATTCAGTCATGTTTTTAAAAAGTTATGTTCAGTATAATGTTAAGAACAAAAAAATAAACAGAAATCAAATCTTAAATTTTATTTATTTTATTATTTTGATTTCCGAATGACCCATATTCAAAGAGATATAATCTTACCAAACAAACTATTACTTGTTAAGAATCATAGGCAATACACCCCGTGTTAACTTAATTATTTTTTTATCAATTATGATTTAATATCTTGTTCTTGATTGACTTTTCTAATAACATAATGACTTATAACACATGGTGATATATTTTAAAAACTGAGATGGTTAGTACTGTTCAATGAAGGCCAAAAAACTGTCATGAATTCACGTAGTGAAAACTGGCGGAATCTGACGAGAGATTTATTGGAAAAGAACATAACAAAGAGGATTTTAGAAACGATTTTGGATTGTAATGTAACACGGTGTGTGGCTTTTATGATTTCGTGGGCCTAAAAAGCTTAACTTCAGTAAGATAAATGAATACAAAAATTATTTATAGAAATTTACATCTGTATTACAAAGAGAAACATATAACGTTGGCATTCAAGCAAAAGTCACCAAGTCCAGTTAGTGAATTTTGTATGACAATCATTACTGCTAGGTGTAAATACAACATATAGGAACTAAATGAATTTATCCATCAAATTACAGCCAAATAAGGCATCGAGTGACTTAGTTATGATTGCTAGGTGAAAATATGTGATTCGCTTAGTGGAGAAATCAAGTCTAAATGTGAAATTGATATTTTTTGCAATGTGATATTGCAATGTGATGAGAAAATATTTCTTTTTCAGTTGATTTTCAATTTCTTTCATAGTTTATATTTATCCATTTTGTATTGCTAACAATGATAGATGGTTAATTATTTCAAAGAAATAAAATTAAAGGTACTTTAACGGAAGAAATTTTAAAATTCGGCAATTAAACACTATCAGACTATTTCAATGAGGATAAGACCTAGCTAATATTAAAGACCATTTCATTGCACATTGACATAACGAGTTTGATCAAAATCGTCAGAGCCTTTTTCAAGAAAATTGTAAAAATGTGTATAATCAATAATATAAAGTGGCACTTTCGGTAATTCGATTTTGGCGAAAAAGTTGTTGAATGTAATAAGTGAATAAATTTACAAATCCAAAAAGCAATTTGCGAGGCTGGGATATTTGGACTCGGGGGACCATAAGTCGTGTATTTCCGTTGAATATACGGGTTCGAAATATTTCGCGATCGCTATACTTCTCTTTACCCTATTTCATATCTAGTGAAAGTAAAAATAATAAAGTGTATTTTTGCAACATTGTTATTTTAAAAAATGCAAATTTCAAATATTTAATATAAGTAAGATTTACTGATTAAATAATATTATTCATTTATTTTTTAATTTCACTTACCTATATATGAAATATATTGTAAAGGAAAGTATTGAAACATTTCGAGTTTTCAACGCAACTACAATGTGTGTGCGTGCGTGCATGCGTTTGTGAGTATGTGTGGAAAGTTTAGCTCCAAAACGAAAAGCTGTGCGAAACTGAAATTGCGTATTTAAGGTACGTATAAACCTGTGACGTTACAGCAACGTTTTCGCCAAAATCGATTTTCCAGAAGTGTCACTTTATATCATTAATTTTACTCATTTATAAAGTTTTCTCGAAAATGGCTCCAATGATTTTGATCAAATGTATAATAAAATTGCCTTTAATGTCAGCTAAGTCTTATTCTCATTGAAATAGTCTGATAGGACTTAAATGCCGAATTTCTTCCTCTAAAGTACCTTTAATTTTGTTTATTTGAAATAATTAACCATCTCCCAGTAGTAATAAAAAATGGATATGTATGAACTATGACATAATTTGATAAATAACTGAATGAGAAAAATACTGAAATATTTTTTCTGGTAAAAAACAAATTTCCGGAAATAAGAGTAGTAATATTAAGAGAGTAATAATACCGTTGGAAAGCTAAAGATTTTAAAATAAATATTATCTAGCATAAAAAGTCGTAAAAGGTAATGGAGAGTGACAAAAACGCATTAGCGTAAGTGATTTTTATAGATAATAATTTCTATTGTTATATTACTTATTAGAAACTAAATGTTTGCATGGAAACTAAACGGAATTTCAAAGGGAACTAAATGTGCACATTTAAAATTTATTTCAAATAGCGAGTTAAACGAAAGTTGTGTGATGCGCGCACCAGATTTTTGTTTACTTTTTCCCTTGATTTTCCAATAATTTATTCTGGTTTTTTTCTTCTTATCTTGTTACTGATATTTCGTTCACACGTCCCAGGGGATTTCTTTAGAAAAACAGTGACTGAAGAAATCCCCTGGAACGTGTGGCGGTTATCAGACAGGAGAAAATGCACAACCCCTGCAGAAAAAAGCAAGAATAACTAATAATTGTTTTTATTTTCGCCGTATAAAACAATCGGGCTGGAGCATTCACCCTAACTTGCTCCTATGCCGTAAATAAGATTCAAATAAAAAATACCATTAAAAATAAAATAAAATAAACAATACTTATGCGATGAAAAATTACTTCCAACATTATGATACGAGTTTGAAATGGCTCAAAAAAATATTTTTTAAAATCAAATTAAAACCGGTTTGAGTTAATAACTTTGTATTTATAAAAAAAAAAACTGGATCATCAAACATGGGAATCTTTGTGATGAAGAGTCCTCTCAATGCTCATGTAAAGTGCCAAGACGGAATTCACTTTCATTCTTGAGAAATATCGATTTGAAGTTCTACTTGTACTTAAAGTAAAAGTGGATGTAGAAACATCTTCAGCACCCGCAGTGTGGCTTCGTAGTGGCGTCTTAACTAACCGTTCTGAAGGTCATCAGTTCATATCCCGGTTGGAGTAATTTTTTTTGTATGTCTCTGATGTTTATAGATAATTAAACATTGGATCCATCATAATTCATATTTTTTTTATTTTAATTTAATTTAATATGGATGAAAAATTTTCAATTGAGTTTTTTTCTGTGGTCATCATTTATTTGTTTTTTAATTTTATTAATTTTATTATAATAAAATATTCAATAATCAAAAGTTTGTGATATTTAAATTAAACTAAAAAAATAGTAACAATTATCATAAAAATAGGAATTGTAAGAACGTTACCGCGGGGCCACACAGCGTGTTTTGAAAATAGTGCTACGGCAAATTCTACTTAAAGAGCATCGAGAACTTCAAATCGATATTTCTCGAAAATGAAAGCGACTTGCGTCTTGCCACTTTACATAAGAATTGAGGAGACACTGCCCTATAACACATGCAAAAATGATTAGAATCCGTGATGCACACCAAGTGATTCCCAAGTAGAAATTTAAAATATGAAGAGGAACTTAAGTATATCACCATTTTATCACAATGTTTCAATATCAATACAACTAATTTGTATAATAATAGATCTGAAAATTCTAAATGAAGCTTTTGCCTTTGAAATCAATAATAAGCCCAGAAATGAATTGGGAATTAGTCGAAAAAGATTTTATGTATATACTCGTATGTATTTTTTAGTTTAAATTTGACTAAGCAACTAAGCCTTCTTAAGCTAATTTCTTAATCCGCCTGCGAAGCCGAATCGAAAGTCGAACAATGAGGACACGGCAGTACCCTGTCTACATCATTCGACTTTCGATTCGACATCGGAAGTCGAACTGTGTGGACATTGCTTTACAGATGTCTATTAAATTGATAAAGTTTATACAGGATTCCATTGATACAGCTTATTTTTTGTGAACAGTATTCTCCGTCACACCTTCCGATAACATTTGAAGAACACCTATAAGGAGAGACATATGACTTTGCGTCTTGTTTAACATGTCCACAATCTGTTATTCATTCCCAGACGTATTCAGATCGGAGTATTGAAATTCATAGTGTGAGGAGAGAGGAAGACAACAAATAAATTTCAGATGACCCGAGGAAAGAATTTATTGTATCTATTTTGCACTGATGTCCGAAGATCTAATAACAGTACCATACCTTACGAAAAATTATCCACCAATATAAGCTTCATTGAAATAAATAAAAATTGTTTTATATGGTACAGTGCGAAAAATAATGACGAATTCTCATTCAGAAATTGACTTTAAAAAACATAAAATAACCATTAAAATTATTTTAAAATCTCCAATGATTTGTATTCGTCAGTATTCATTAGTGAAATGTGGTGAATGTAAATAGCATATGAAAGATCACACTAAATGACTTCCCCTAATAAATAAAAATATTTATAATGAAAAAAAGAAACAATTTTAAATACTTACTGTAAGATATTTCTATTGGAATTTGAAGTGTTTAGCCGGTAAAAGTATGGGAATCTTCAGACTGTAACAAAAGAGAATGAACTTATATGTTTATAATTATATATCTATTTGAAAACAAAAAATCATTATATTAATAATTTAAATATTATCTGGATACAATGGATTAGAATTTCCATAAACTTGGATATCAGGACTGGCCACTGACTATGCTGCTTAATTAGAATCATAGGCGTGGTGGGGGGGGGGGGGGTGACATAAGTACAGAGGTGCCTGCTAATGTCACAGAAATATTTGTTTTCCCTATAAAACAGTAAATAGAGTTAAAAGATTCAACTTAAAAAAAAAAAAATGTTGCTTAGAACTAAGATTCTAAAACTTCAACTGAAAGTTTTTGTAACCAAAGAGTGTTAATTTTTGGGTTAAAATCTAACTTTTAAATAATATCTATTTTAGATTATTTGACGCTCAAAAAATTACATAACAGCATAATTGCTTTCATTAAATGATATTTCTTCAAAGTGCTAATGAAATCCCAAATACGATTATCCCTAGAATTAGAAAAATACGGAAGAAATAGATAAACGTGGAATAAATATCTATAGCCATATAACATTGTTACATCAATAAATTTACAGAAATTTACAATTATAGGTACATTCATTGTAACTTATTTGTAGAGAGGATTTGTTATGTAGAAATTTCAAAGCAATTATAAACTTTTTTTATTCAAGGAAACTAATTTTTTTAAATTGTATGGATGAAGTTAATTCCTTTTAGTAGTAGGAAAGTTGTTTATGAGGCAAACACATTATAACCTAGTTTCACCAGGATAATGTAGCTGTTCCGAATAACGCGAAATTCCATATAAAAGGTGGAATGATGAGTTAATTAAAATTTCTTGATATGATATTAATTAAATTAATTTACAAAAAAACATAAACATGAGTATGTTATATATGTGGACAGGGGCGTACGAAGACTTTTTTTGGGGGGGGAAGTGATTTAATTAGAAGGAGGCAAGTAATCACCTAAATGTATATAATCGCCAAATTGGAAGTAAGTTTTAAGGATAAGCATGAAAATGGGATACTAAATTATTTTCAAAAATATTACTTAAAAAAAAAAAAAAAACTTTATTTCATTCGTACATTTCGGGAGAGATGTATCCCACAATCCCCATCCCCCGCATCCACCACTACACATGGAAGTGAATGTAAACACATGCATGTTTGTAAAAAATGAAAAAAAAATTAATATTTAATTTATTAAAAATATGTAATCAGAAATTTTTATTTGGCACTTGTTTTTCGCTTCTTCTAGCGGCAGTGGGTACGTCGGCACATTATTTTACGAAATTTAAAACAGCCTCAGGGGCGTAAGTAGCAGGAGGGTTACTTTCAGATATGATGGGTCCGTATAAGCGGTGTTATATTTCATTACAAAACAATTAATAGAATTACAGAAGGGTTTTTTTTTTGTTTTTTTTTTTTCTTTTTTTTTTTTACGTAATATATTAGGATTTGAGAAATATCATTGGATTCCATCACACCTAATGAACATCTGTATCCGTGATCGAATTTGATTCATAGCCTTGATTTAAATTCAATAAATAAGCGCTCTCGTCATAATAGAACCAATAATTAGGGGAATAAATGGTTGCTGATTCTGGAACACTAACACATGATCCTATTAACGTAATTTAGGTTTATAATTAACATGTTAGAGCTGCCACCCTTTCCTATGATTCAAGGTTTGTATTTGGAATCAATCAAAAACAAATTTCAGTTAACCCTGAAGGGCATTAAAATTGGATCTGAAAAAAATCATCATTGTTCATTCATTCTAATATGAATTAGAAGTTATTTTCCCCCATAGATATTAATGTAGAACAAAGAATACAATGGAATACATAACAAAAAACTTATATACAATAGACACTCGTAAATCCTAACGTCAACAAAAATTAATGCCGATGATATGAAAAATATGTTGAAAAATATAAAGTTAGAAGAAAATAAAGTATATAATATAGGACGTTTTGACGTAGTTAATCTCTTTACAAATATACCGTGTGAAGAAGCCTTAAAAATCATAGCTGATAATTGGGATATCATACTTCTTACAGATATTAAAAATAAAAAGTATATTGAAAAAAATAAAATGATGCATTAGGAATAATTATTTTAAATACGTTAAATAGGTTGTTATTAAAAACAAATAAGAGGTTTACCTATGGGAAGAAGACTGCCAATCTATGAGTCTATGAGTATTGGTTTATATATGGATTAATTAATAAATGAACAACTAAATAAAATTAAAACCTTGCCAATTATGTTGATAAAATACATTGACGACTTACTAATAATTACAGAAAATAAAAATTATATGATATTATTTGAAAAAAAATTAATAACGTGTATAAGAGTATAGAATTTACTCTTAAGAATAATAATAGCTTAAAATATTTAGATATGGAAAGTATACTAGTTAATAATATTATAACAACAAAATGGTCACGAAGAAATAATAATAGTAATATAATCTTGAACTATCGACCCAACCACCTCAAATATCAAATAATAAATACTATTAGAAATTTAATTAATAAATCAATCAAATTGACAGATATAGAATATATGAAGGAGGTTAAGAATAAAGTTTATGAAATACTTACTAGTAATTTTTACCCTAAAATATTAATTAATATATTATGGTATAATAATATTAACGAACTTGAGAAATCAAATGATAATATTGTAACGCAACAAAATATAACTATGGATACTGACCAAAATAATAAAACTAATAAAAAAAAAGAAAAGAATAGTAAAAAATAACTGAATATTTTCCAAAACTTCGTGATAATAAAAGAAAAACAGAAAATGTAAGCAATAACATAAATAACAATATGGTAAACCAATATAGTTATCAAAGATTAAGATATATCCCCGGGCTAACTAATCAAATAAAAAAACATTTAAATACAATGAACACGAAAATTTGAGGCTAGGCTTATATAACAATAATAAATTAGGCAAATATACTACTAATGCTAAAGATCAAATAAAAACACTCGATAGACAAATTGTGGTGTATAAAATAAAATGTAAATTTTGTAAAGACAAATATTATATAGGAGAGACATCCCAAAAGTTGGAAACCAGACTAAAAAAACATAAGACTAATACAAAAATTCCAAAAAAACATCAATACATCAGCACTTGAAAACCATCCGATAAAATATAACCATAATATTGATTTTAATGATGCAAAAATAATTGACAAAGCAGAAAATAGACTACGAAAACATATTGAAGCAATGCATATTATAAAACATATTAGTAAGGTAGTAAATTTAAAAGTATCACTAACCACTACACTGATATTATCAATGAAATAAATGCACAATGAATAATAAAAATAATTTACAACTTGGGTAATAGTGTGATAATAATATAAATATAATTAAGATTAGATATTGCAGTATTTGACAGGACAGGGATCTGTTAGTACTTAGATGTAAGATAAGCCGGTTGTAGAATATATTAATATTGTAGGTATGAATATTAATGTAATTTACTCAGTGTAATGAATAGATATTTTAAATTATTTATAATTTCATCCAAGTTTTTATTAATGATTTTAATTATGTACAAAACCAAAGTATTTAGGATGAATTAAACCAAAGTTTAAGGATAATAAAATGTGCAGTCAAAGGGACAATAATGTATATGTTTAAGTGAAAAATAATTTATTAAGGTAATGAAATTAAATAATTTTCAAATCAACCAATATATTAATAATTATCTATTTGCAATTTAACCTCTGCATAATTATATAGTTTAGTAATATGTTGTTAACTAATTTTATATATATGATGTAATTGATTTGTTTATAGATAACAGAATTTTGATAATGGGCGAATTATTCGAAACGTCAGTATATGTCTCAAGAGATACGGAAGTCTGAAGGCATATGATTAATGTTCCTACCTTGGTATGTTTTAATAAGGACTGTAATTTAAGTTCACATTTCATTCAAGGTCAATCATTTTTCTGGTTCTGCCTCCGGTAGTAGGGCTTACTCCGGTTGACAACACTGCTGCTATACCCATTGAGTAACAATAAAAAAACGCAGTTAATTATTGGAAAATTAATGAAAGAAAAAGAGAAAGACCAAGAAAACATGTCAAATTAAATGGAAGAGTACCTAAACCACGAGTCACACATAAGGAATGGGCCTTAGAGAGAAAAATGTGGAAGGATGCCATAGAAAATTTAGGTTGAGGAAGCCTATGGCTGTAGTGGAAAATCCTTTCATTAATAATAATTTTAATAAAAATAAAGAACAAAATGTTTTCATTTCAGTTATTTCGGATACATATTAATACGAGTATATCCTACATTCTATTTCAGCTTCAATGTAATTTCAGAATGAAGAGTTAATTACCTTAAGATTGTCCTAGAACCGAGAAAACCAGGTGGCCTAGACCAAGGTGACCGGTAATACTATCCAAGTAGTACCTTATTAAAAACTAGAGAACTCAAAAGCCACTTTCACTGCCTATAGCTTCCTTCTTAGATAATTGTTCCAATCGGACTCATTAAATGTAATCTGAGATAATTCAAGTTCCAAATTAAATTATACCATTTTTTTTTTTTTGGTTTGGACTACAATTCTAGGTTAGAGATATTAGCAGTTATGCAGGAAGTGTATTCCGTTTGATTGTATTCAGTACCCGTTGTTGATTGCAGCGGTTACCTTTTGCGGAAGTAGACGATCATCATACGCCAGACACTAGGTAGCAAATGAAAATTTCTAAATTCATACTGATAATTATAAATTTCTGCCAGAGTAAAATAATGAGAAGTAGATATAATGTTTTGTTGTAATATAAGATGGACTCTATCATATGAAACAGTTAAACCAAAATCGTTTGTAATTCGCAAAATTTGCAAATTGTAGATGTCAAAATTTTGATACAAAACGAATTCGTTAGAAGCTGATAAGCAAGAAACGGAGTCGTTTGATGAAATTGCATACATTAAAAAAATACATCCGCATCGCTGATTTTATCTAAAAAAAAAATTGTAAATGTAAATCAATTTCAGAACTGATTTACTCAAGTTGTCGTCACGGATTGTTCTTTTACTTCCAATTCAATCATTTTTAAATATTATTTTCCCAAAACTGTGTGCAAGTATAGGAAGGTCTTAAAATAAAGGACTTGCACAACAAGAGGACATTTAAAAAAAAAAACAGAACTTTTTCGAGTCTCCGAACCTTAAACATGCCAAATGTGTGAATGTGGAGGAGGGGGATTAACCGATTACTTAGTTATACCATTTTTAGTTGGGGATGTAAAAGTATATATTTATTAAAAAAAACATTTGGAATAATTAAAAGCTACCCACTGATGCACGATCAACTGAAATATTTAACAATTGTAAAAGGAATGCCTGTTAAGGATACTTAGAAATCCATAGACTTTCAATGCTTAGTGGGCAGCAATTTGAGCAAATTATTTGGACAGCATGAAACGCAAAAATTGGATAAAAAAAAACAATTAGAGCAATTCAACCTTTTTCTCTAAAGAAATTTGTTATCACATATGACAGTGATTATCAAATCTAAGCTTCGGTGGAAAACAATGCCTATAATAAGATATTTATTTTATTGTCGTGCCACTGATTAAATGTTTTAAAAGTATCTTTTGACCGAGTCTGGCACCCGGGACTACTTTATAAACTCCGTCAATTTCTCTCCCCTACATATTTCCTACTAATCCTATCCTAGTATCTCAGTAGCTTTTCAAAATATTCAAAAATATTGTATAAAAACTTGCAGCAAATTTGATGTTCGTTAAAATTGGTTATTACAAATATTTACCTTACAGACAGTGGAAGCGAGTTATTTTGGAAAAATTGAAAACAAGTTTTTTCTTAGAGGTTTTTTTAGAGTTTTTTTTTAGAGGTTTCAAGATGGCGAAAAACGCACCTGAAGGAGGAGATCGAAAACCTGGATTTTTTCACAAGAAGCGTTAATGCATACAACACACATGAAAATTAAAATTACTCCATTTTTTACAAACCTCAATGATATCTCTACTGGGCTAAAATGCCAATTGCCGAAGATCGGGAGATTACCAATTTCGTGAGGTGTACTTGCCCGATTTGAAAATGTTTTGTGCTCAATGGACGCAGAATTTGATTTTTTTTCTTACAGTACTCATTTGTAAGCTACAGACCCACATATAGTACTCTGTCTCTGTTAGATAGAATGCACCAGTTAAGATTTAAGGTGAAAAACCAAAAATATTCATAAATTTCTAGTTTTTTTATCGCCATTTTGAATTCCAGCGGCTATAAGTTGGCAGACTTGCATTTTTCATGTCATGACTGTGGACATTATAAATGTGCAAACCTTAATATGATATAAGTCATCATTTTTGCCACGGGTTCGAGGACTAATACATTACATCAGCCATTGAATGGTGCCAAAACTGTGGAATTAAAATAAATCCCATCAAATAACTTTTACCCTACGTTGTGAACCCACTACATCCTGCCTACATTATCCTGCAATAATATTCCATTTACCCCTGTCGAACAGATCCACTACCAAGGACTCCATCTTGACAAGCGTCTTACATGAAATCCTCATTCAAGACTGAAACGACAAAAAACTGGACGCAGACTCCGATTACTACAACACTTACTCAACAAACGCTCCAAACTACCACCTATTTACTACAAAAAGCTCATTTGTATTACCATTATCAGGACCATTCGGACATACGGGATTGAGCTTTGGGGATCTACTAAACCATCAAATTCTTTCCGCAACCAATCCTTACAATCCAAAACCTTCGAAAAATCCTTAATGCTCCTTATTTTGTCACAAATGAAATTATCCATAAAGACCTCAATATCCTATGTGTTGCAGATTTGTCCAGAAATAGATATACCTCCTGTAATTCCAAACTCCTTGCCCACACCAGCCCACTTTTTCGTAATCTTCCATCCCTGTGTATTCCTGACAATCCACCGAAAGGGTCTAAGAAGAATATGGCCACGGGATTTTCTAATTTAAAATAGTCATTGATGTACTTCCAATGATTATTAATGGGTAGTTCCTTCACAAGTCATTATCATGTCTTACTCTTACTTCACATTTTTTATTGTATGGTTGTAATACAGTTGAAAATTTCAATAAATAAATAAAATAAAAAAGTATCTATATCAATCAATTATCTAAATCTATAAATATACTACAAAATAAAATTTGTTATGAAAGTTTTTCACATGCTCGATCAAGGACTAATAGCGACTACATTGCAAAGGGTACATTTAACATGAAATACATGAAATTTAGAAGCCATATATGAACAGATAGATACAATATGCAATAAATATCTAAAACTGAATTTAGTTTTAAATAGTACATTTTTAATCCTATTTTTGATAAAAAAAGGAAATAAAATAAATTATTAAAAAAATATCTATGACTGATGTCAAGATTAGTTTTTACCAAGGACAATGATATATTCGTTCGATGTCGACGAGCAGGCATTTAGCGCAATAATTAATAAAATAGCTATTGCAATTGTCACTGACTCCCGTTAAAATGATATTATCCTTGTTTTGATGTTGATTCTGTATCAAATTGACGTCAGTTAGCCCAACATACAATGATACATCCATCCTCAATTA
This sequence comes from Rhaphigaster nebulosa, assembly GCA_948150685.1. Taxonomy (NCBI): domain Eukaryota; kingdom Metazoa; phylum Arthropoda; class Insecta; order Hemiptera; family Pentatomidae; genus Rhaphigaster; species Rhaphigaster nebulosa. The sequence goes on from OX411307.1 coordinate 104,517,544, forward strand.
TTATTAAAATGCCTTTTTTGTTTAATTCTAGCAATTCCTGAGAACAATGATTCGGTTCTTAATACTAAAATTACCAATTACCAATAAAATATCAATAATTGCTTTATTGAACCTATCCTTATACCAAGCTGGCACCAATGATCCCACAGGATAACGATACAGTTGTTGGATGGAGACAAGCAGACACCTTATACGATTGTTATTAAAATATCTATTAACATTAATTTGGCATCGTCTGTATCCCTCAATGGAAGGTTCTGAACCAGACAATGACTGATCTTGATGCACGCCCCAGTGATTGCGCAAACAACTATTTCCATGGAGACAGCTGCCTATTGTTCGTAATTTAACACAAAATTAAATATATTATTAGAATGCGAACTGAGCTTATGTAGAGGGAGTTGAAACTGAGATCCATTTGTCTTTAGGAAATTATTGGGAGTAGCCTATTAGCTAAAATGTTGTGTATTTAAAACTGGCAACGCAAAATAAAATGCCATCCAGTGATCCATTTCAATTTAGATTCCGAGCTTTTATAAAGAAATGGTTTAAAAACTTGTTCCTTGGTAAGGAGCGTATTTTGATTATTTATTAAAACTAGATTATAACAATTCATATTTTATTAATGTTTTACAAAAAAATTTCATAATTCGATAAAACCAAATATGGCTTCAACAAATACGAACCACGGAGACATAGTTGCTTACCGGGAAACTTGTGGACTTCACTGTGAGGATTAAGTGGAGTAAACTAGGTACTGTGAGAATGATTGAAAATATACAAAAATAAATAAGTATAATATTAGATACCTTTTCTAAAATATAAATAATTTTCCTCTTCAAATCAATATTTTATTTTATCAGTACAATAGAACTCCGTTAACTCCGAAATAATGTTGACAGGGCTATTCCGGATAAAAAGTGTTATGATCAGTTAATAAAAAATTGTTGATGCTCATGACATTTATTTAAATAAATTTGCAAAAAAAGAAATGAGCGTAAACATATGTATGTATTTTGAAAAGTTTTAACATTTAATTGATCTAATATGTAATATCGGAAATAATTGTTTTGCACTCATTTTCTCGCGGCTATGCTAGGACCTTCGTTTTATCAGTAATGCATCGGAAGGGGTAACCTCTCCTTACTGTTCAACGGAATATAAAGCAACATTTTATTATATCGCTGGTTTTCGACACGACTGCCATAACTCATTAAGTCCACTTTTTCAGGAGAATAAAATAAAGATTTTTTTGGTCTAAAATTGGTTGATTGATATAAATATCTCAAAATCGAACTTTTTCGAGTAAGGGAGAGTCTTCGTATGTTACAAAAATGATATGTTATGAACAAAAACTTTTCATTGATAAAAAAAGGTCTGAATGTATATGTACCGAAAGGAAAACAGAAGTGAAAATTTTTTTTCGTATAACCCGTGTTTCAGACATTAGTCACTTTATATCCTCCCCCCCACCCAAAAAAAAAAAAGGGCCAATTGTGCAAAAGGTCAGGTAGTTCTAATTCTTTAGTATGTCATTTGGCCCAATAGAACTAGTAAAAAAACAAGTTTGCGAATTCCAAAGCTGAGTTATAACGATAAAAGATCAACATTTTCGCACTGATTTTTTCTAAACTGGGCTTCCGAGCGAGAAAGTACCTATTACAAAAATGAAAGATCATTAAATTATGCGTTAAATTACCTAATTAAACTTATAATTTGGCTGAGTATTATTATCATAATCACCAGTCGAAAACCGACATTTTTTTTTTTTTATTTTGGGTGAAATTCCCACTTCATGATTTTTCAAGTGTCTCCAACTCCAAAACAGTTATACCAAATTAAAAACCAATTGATTGAAGGTTATAGAGTATGAAAACTGTGCCACCTTGAAGCTTTTTTTGTTTTTTTAAACTAACAATAAAATGTAATGATGATATTGCAATAATAATTAAATAAACAGTAATAAGTACAAATTTAGAAATAAGTTGCACAATTCATTTTAATGTTTGAAATTGTTTTAAATATAAACAATAACATTATATACACATTTTTTAAAAATGTATTTGCTTGTTCGTAAATTGGCTTGTATATTAAAATCCTCTCAATGACATTTTAAAATATCTTTCTTATGTATTACTTTTACAACAGGAAAATTTCCTTTGTATTTAGAAAGATATCAATTACAAAGCCCCAGATACCCTTTGTCCATTGTTGTTAGTTACATCGGTACCTGAAAAGGTACCTACTAAAAATAAAGTTCAATGACACTTTCTCAGGACTGTTAAATGTCAATTCTGTGACGTTTTGAAGGCCCTGGGGACCTGTCTGCTTCCTCATAAATCGTTTCCTATTCATCATTTGTCAAGCCCTCTCCTTCTCCCGCAGTATCTGTCGGGAATATAAGTTTCTCTTCCTCCACATTTGAATCAACATTATCTTATCATAGGGGGATCCATACGTGAAAGATTTAAAAGACGATTTCCTTAGAGAGAAGAACTGAGGCCTGCCTTCTTGCAACAAGCTCCTTTACAGTATCTTTTGCACCCACAAGATATGTAAGACAGTATGGGGTCTGGTTCTTTGCTGAACATTTTAGTTGTGAGCCCTTGCTCAGTTCATACCTACTTCACTAGTCCAAATGGTTTTTATCGTTCTCTAACTACTTTTGTATAGTTTGGTAGGCCTAGTGAAGTTGGAGGTAGTTTTGTGAGACTTAGTTTCTTTTAGTGGCAGACGAGGCGAAATTTTGATATTTAAATGTTTCCAAATTATTTGTGCTGTGTTCCTCCATTTTATAAAATCAAGAATCTTTCACATCAGCAGCTTCACTAATGTCCTTTGAGTAATCATTTTCTTTTTTGGACACTGAAAGTTTATTATGTATCCACTGATTATTTTTTAATGTATTTCAGCACTTAATTTTTCCTTTCCCGCAAATGGCTTGAAGAATTCTTTGTCGTATGTTGCACGATGTTTGTTACAGCGTTCTAGCTGATTCGCTTATTCCATGCTGATACAAGAATATGCTTCCTACATTCGGAACAGACCTTTAGCATCTGATAAAACTTAAATTTGTAATTTGTATAACTACATAAATGATATTTTATTAATACTAATGTTTCCTTTAAATAAAACAATAAGGAAGAGAAGATATGAATTTAATATTTTCCAAGCGCTTGAAAAGTCAAGAAGTGGAAATTTCCCCCAAAATTGAGAAAAATCTCGGTTTTTATGACGCTATCATAATGGAGATTATGATCTTATAATATGATATTATAATACTCACTCGAAATTCAAGTTTAAGTAAGTCTCTTGCAGAATTAAATTAAATGTAATTAATTGCTACAGTTTTGGTTTTTAAAAAAATCATCAGATTGGAACAATTTTCATACCATACAACTTTTAATCAACAGCTTTTTCATTTGGAATTACCGTTTTGAAGTCAAGGATTCTTGAAAAGTTAGGATGTGAGAATTTCATCCAAAATTTAAATAATTATCGTTATTCAACTAGCGATTATGATGACACTACTCGCTCAAATTTCAAGTTTAAGTAATTCTTTTGACTCAGAATTAAGTAATAAGTAATTCTTTTCTCGCTAGAACGCCCAGTTTAGAAGTTATAACCAACAAACAGAAAAAATTACGAAAATTTCTATGATTTTTAGCTTTAAACCCTTTTGGAAACTAAGGGCTTCGGAATTTGCCTACTTGTTTTTTGTTTTTTCAGAGGTCGATATATAAAGTGACTGGCCTATATGCCTATAAGCTAATTAGATAAAAATTAATTTTATGATACCATCTAAATTTATTTTTTAATTAAGTTATTTAAATTTAAAACTAATGGTAATTATGAATAAAGTTTATTTATTTTAAAACAACTTGATGAATAATTATTACTGATGTTACCGTTATTACTGTAATAATCATTATTGCCACCAAAATAAATTTAATGATCAATAAGCTTAAGCTTTAGTAATTAGTAGAATTTAAATGATCACTTAAAGTTTTAGTATCATTCGATTCTTGTTCAACTTTATTTCACTTGTTTATTTTATTTCAACTTCACTTTTATTTTGTTTATCTTAATTATTAATCTACTTTGCTATTATTTATCTGTTTATTTTTATTATCTGATATTCATTTAATTTATTTTTTTATATTTATATTTTTTGTTTGTAAATATAGTATAAATCTTTAACATATAGCACAATTAGCATTCGCCCTCAAGTGTGATATATTGTAGTATTTTACAATAAATATATTCTCTCTCTCAAAAAAAAAATCTTGTATAGTGCACGCATCTGTAACTTTCACTAACCGCCCTAAAATGATTATCCATTGTTTAATAATTCACATAAACACTACTTGAAATATTTTTTCAAAATACGCATCTTCTCTCACAACGGATGGTCCCATATCAATTTTATCAAATTCCATCCGCTACTTTCGCTTGCGCAGGTGGAATCGTATTTTCCTTGGCACGCCTATCTTTCAAAAACGGCTCGTCCGATAAAGCCCAAAGTTGGAGAAATGATGAGGACTGATAAGGGAATGATCCAGTATCAATTTCATAAAATTTCCCTTTACAATTCAAATTAATAATATAGGACTTGAATTACTTCATGAATATAATATTTTATTTCTTTTTTTTTTAAGTTAAAAATAATTATTTTAAGTTAAATACTGAATTTTGAAATAAACTTGACATATTAGTCGATAATAAGTATTAATTTCAACTAATTTAAAAATGTTTATTTATTTTTAAACATTTATTATTCTATTTTTATTAATTAAATGTATTTATTTTTTGCAGGGGGAGGGGGTGTGCATTTCATTGATTTAGTGATCGTTTATTATGTTTTCGAAGTAGCTAATTTTGATTACCATCGAAATTTTGTTCGAGCATGAACATTTCAAATTAATTATTAATTTTTCAGATTTTATCACCACAGTTATAATATACGATCCTATTAGGTTTTTAATGACCCTAATTCACAGTTTGATTCTTCAGAGAGCACGTGCATTTCAATGTACTGTAATTGTTGGAGTTTTTTCGATATGGGGATCGTTGATTAGGTATTCGAGGGCTCTGATTCGCTTTTTTTAATCAGATTTTTGATCGCACATATGCATTTTGAACTATTATTGTTTATATATTACTGTTTATTGTTTATTGTATATCCAAATAAACAATTAAAATTTTAAATTTGTTTTCCTTACACTTTTTTTAATAGAAATAGAAATGGTGAGGAAGCTAAATAGATCTTCTTGGCAGAGGTTTTTTCTAAAATCTTAATTTTTTTTTGATATTTTTCCTTTTTTCTCCTTTAGTTAATTATTAAATTATTTCATATTTTATATTTATTAAATTTTTATTACTACTAATAATGCGAGGCAGTTGATTATAGCAAATAAACAAAATTAAATGAACTTTATAGGATGCGATGATTTTAAATTAAGCCCTGCCAGACTGTTTTATGAGGAAATGACTATTAATATTTAATACTAAAGATCATTTAATTGTACATTGATATAACGAGTTTGAACAAAATCTTTAGAGCTAAAAGTGTGTAAAATCAACTATATAAAGGGACACTTTCGGCAAGTCGATTTTGGCGAAAAAAGCTCAGTAACATCCCAGGCATATTCCTACCATAATACCTAATTTACACACGTAGTAAATTTACACAATTCACGTAGTAATTTACACATTTACCAAAAGTAATTTCAGTTTCGCACAACTTTTCGTTTTTGAGCAATCACACACACACACACACACAAAGACAATTTTTTGAGACGTAGTTATTGGACTCAGGGGACCATAAAATGTGTATTTCCGTTGAAAGCTGGAATTAAAAAATTTTCACAATCGCAATAGTGTCCGCTATATTATATTTCATTACGGGTAAGTGAACGTAAAAATGAATAACATCCTAATTTTTAAAAATTATAGGTAATTATCGTCATTATCATTGTTTGGCGAATTGTTATAACTGAGAAAAATGTATGTTATATGTGAAAAATTAATAAAATAAAGATTTATTTGTCCCCCCCCAAAAAAAAAAGAAAAAAAAAACTAAATAAATACCTACACATTCATTTATATTATTTATTATAACCACTAAAAACAATATATATATATATATATATATATATATATATATATATATATATGTATATATATATATGTATATATACATATTCTTGAATTAAAATTTGTCTTGGGGCAATTCGTGGATTAAACGGACTTGGAAATCATTCGTGCGCTAGGGTTGAATGACATGGTATCAAACTTTTATCTTGAAACATTTCCTTCAAACCTATTACAAGGTTAAGTAGGCTCGATATCGAATGGCGACCACTTATAATTATGTTTCGCCATATCGTAACTGGCAGATATAGTTTCAAACGCAGTTGCTGATAAAAAGAGTAGGCAAAGGTGGCATAGAAGTGGTCACCATGTTGCCTGACAACCCCAAGTTCATATGAAAGTTAATATTGCAAGAAGTTTACTTGCTATTCGATTCTTAGTATGTTTAATACGTTTCTTTAAAAGTAGGATATTAAAAAATAATTTTTCATTTATTCACCATTATTTATTGACTTCCAACTGTATTTCTCAAAAAAAAAAAAAAAAAAAAAAAAAAAAAAAAAAAAAAAAAAAACTTCAGTTTATCCTTAAAGTTATTATTTTTTAATACACCTTGACTATATCAAATATCCAATTAATGACAATCGTACTTAGGTACACAACTTAATCAAAAAGAAGTTGTTGTTTTCATTAAAAGCACATGTAGTATATTAATATTAAACTTCCAGAAGAGATTAGAAATTATATAATAAGAGTTTTTTTTTTTTTTTAATGGATAAATGAAAAATTTTAAGGTAATAAAAATATGGACTTTATTTAAGAAAAATAAACATCTTCTTAAAATGTGAAAATATGAGTTTATGAAACATATTAATATTACATTATTATAACATCAACAAATATCATATACCAAATGTAATCATATACAAATTCTAATTGGACTATGGAGAGATTAATACAACCTTCAAACTTTGTTAAACTGTATTTTTAATTCTTAAATAAACATATTTAAAAAGAATCGTCTGATAAAAGTAAATAAGTGACAACATAGAACCGCCCTACAATGAAGTTAAATTAATTCAAATATGTTTTTCAAGATCTCTTTTTGATTTTTGAACTTTTTGGTCTTTATAGAAATTCGTAATTTCGAGATACTGGTAAAATACATACTACTTCGAAATACTTTAATATTTAAATGATTCCGTATTTTTCATTTTAGTAAAATGTATTAAAAGCCGAAATAGAAGGTGGGGGGGGGGTAGGGCTGGAAACAAAGTAATAACAGATATGATAATACAATATAAATAAAAATACAATAATGGTGAAAATATTGTAGAAGTGTTTGTATATTTGTATCTGTTATTACTGATATTTTACATCAAATATTATCTTATCAGTTATTATTTATCAATTTTTTTATTATTTCTGCAATTTTACTTTGTTCATATGAGGGTGTGAACTGCAAAACTCCTCACTTCCATTTTTTAACATTATGATGAAAGTAGCTATGCAGTCCACCGGTTACTGGCTGAAGAGAGTTTTTAAACAACTATTGATATTTAAAGGTAACAAAAAAAAAAAAAAAAAGAAGGGATCAGTTTAGACATATTTAGATTCTTCATTCTGACAGTAAGCACTTGTGTGTAATAATAACCATTACTATCTCGATTATAATTAAACATGGAAGTAAGCAGTTTTACTCTGATATGTATATTGTCATATCATATGTCATTCTTCACACTTCTACAATAATTTCACCTTCATTTTATCTTGCTCTTGGTAGCCTTGATGAAGGCTTGCAATGTGGCCGAAATGTCGGCATTCGATAAATGAATCCCTTCATACTAAAAGGGGTTTGGTCAAATTATTTTCATTGTGACAAAACCCTCTTTGGCGAGAAGCGATTCAAGTAGTTTCTACTATTTTTTGGTGTTATTTCTTATCGCCACCCGAACCATCATCTCCTTAATCAAAAAAACTACAATTTTAATAATGTTTGTAAGGAAGGCACTTTTTGTGAACTCAGCTCTCGAAGGAATGGCACTTATAACATATTCATCCTGCATAAATATATAACATATATTAACAATATTACACTATATTATTGCGGATCATATCTCAAGGACGTTGGGATCCTCAAGAATGGTGATTGTGGTTAGGATAAGATATTTAAGTTTTTGTGGAAAGTTTAATTTTAGGATACGAAAGATTTTGGAAGTTTTAAAAACATGATGAAGGACTCATCTACTTTTTTAAGTAAAAGGACTGAGTATAGCATAGAGGTAAAATTAATAATGACACTTTGATACCGATACTGCAGAAAGTACTGAGGCCCGGGGCAAAATATTGAAGATAATTATTTATTCTTTTATATCAACCGTATCGACACCCCTCTGGAGTTCACCCAGCCTCACGTCCTTGCACAATCGTTGGCCTATAAACAGCATGTCCTTATTAAGTACTTAACCCCAAGACCTTTTATCGGTTATAGTGGTACAAGTTTTTTTTTAGAGTATTTTTTGAATTCTCAGAAATATTTATAGGAAAGAATAAAAAAATCGAAACTGAAGAAACGGGGGCCACTTGTGCCTCCTGGAAAGGGGCAAGATGCCCCATTGGCTCTCACGTTCAACGCCCCTGCGCTACCAAAACATACGTCTTTCGACTGAACATCGACAAAACCGAAAATACATAACAAAATCTACGTCTCGTTCCACCTTTGGGAGTCCTAGTTCTTGGTGTATTGCTGATGAATGTTCTAGTAATTTCTTCTTGTTCGAACGAAAAAAAACATTCTAATAGGCTCGATAATATAAACTAAATTATACCGGGTGAAGGTCACGCAAATCCATGTTTCGTAGACGACAAAATATTTATTAGATAGGTGGAAAATATTAATTATAACTTAAAGTACGATCATTTTTTTTTTTTTAACTACGACATTAGATTTATTGTATTATTATTTCCAAACCAATTATAGTTTCAATATTACAAATATCTATACGCAAATTGCAAAAGAGTATTTCTGATTACTAATAGTCCTGTTAGTTTCAAAATGCCAGAAAACATGCAACAAAATGCATAGAACAGCTGTCTCTTCGGATAAAATAAAATATTATTACTCTCTTTGCGTGTTCTTAGACGCTAAAATGAGATTTGACCCTTGTCCGCGGAATCTCTTTTAGAATTCTAGAAATGTCTTATCTTTCCATAGTTCCTCATACCAAAAGCTATCCTTTACATAATACTTTATCATTTTAATGTTCGATAATATTTTTCCTCGACCCCCTATTAAAGCATCGGTATTATTATTATTATCTCCATTGACTCCTAGAGGAGCATAGGGCATCTACAAGTGCGTTCCATTCCTTTATTTTTGCTGCAATCAATTCGCCTTTTGCCAAGTCTTGCCGGTCCGGCCCAGGTCCTTTTGTACCGATCTGCCCACGTCTCTCCTGGTCTTCCTCTTCTTCTTGCTCCCTGCGGATCCCATTGAAGAGCTTCTTTCTCGAAGGCACTATCTGGTTTCCTTAATGTGTGTCCTATCCACCTCCATTTCTTTTTTCATATTTCCAGGTGTATAGGAAGCTGCTCAGTCGTACTCTACAGCTCCTCGTTCGAGAACCTCTCTCTGGCCACGTGCTATTATGAAGTTGGAATACGTACTTTAAAATACATCGGAAAAAGTTATAGTTTAGTTTTATGAAGTTCGAAGCAGTTTTCCACAACTTTCGATTGTTGAAACCGCGTTATATCAACTACGCAATTTTTAACATTAGTTACTGATTGATTATCAGTGTTTCGACGTAATAAACGTAACAGTTTCATAAGTCAAGTGCTACTAGAATAATATCAGGAATAGCTCATCTTCAAAAAGCTTCTGAACTTCAGAAGATATTATTCATGTCTAAACCAAGCAGCACACACGGACCGCAGTGATAGTAGTGGTGACCTTACCGGCTTGTGATCGGAGGATATTTGGGAGTGGAGGGGCAGTTAGGTGATCACCTAGCGGCTGAGGTAGAGCTTTCAAGAGTTCCAAAAGATACAAGTTTATTAGAACCATTAATTATTAATAATTAAACCTTTTTTATTAAAATCGTAAGTGGATTCGGTCAGCTGGCTTTACACTTCTGTCCAATTGAAAACATATAAAACATAAATATTTAAACTAAAACTACTAGAGTCCAGAGAATCCACACGGAAATAAATGATGAGTATATGGGCGAAAGGGGAAGTCTTCCGAAATGCATTTCGAGGAAATCAAGTATTAATGTTTGGGGCTTTCACTTTCTTCTTTGTGAAAATATTCTTCAAACAAACCGACCATCCACATTTCACTGTTTCTTTTTACCAAATTATTCTGCTTAATGATATGAATTGTACAAATTGATATGTATAACTCCATTTCAGAAAAAAAATGACTCTCCCCCTCAGACTAGTGGGCTTTTCAAATATTAATAGGATAAGAATTATACAAAATTTGGTTCGTACAAATTTTAAATGTTTGAGTTTTAATAAATTTGTATAATATATTATATATTTAAACATATATACTAACAATCCTGTGGATTTTTATAATTTATTTCAGTAGTTTTGTAAATTACAAAAAAAAAAATTCAAACACCGACTAGGCACATTTCCGGCTATTTAAAAAAAAAAAATTATCTTCTTATTCTACTCAAATATATGAACATATTGATGAATATATAACTCCATTTCGGAAAACATGAGACTCTCCCCCTTTATATATATTTTATATATGACCCTATTCCACCTTGCTCCTATTTCAATATATAGCATTTCCACGTCAATTGTAACCTTTTCCATTTCAATTGTAACTTTTTCCATTTCAAATGTAACCTTTTCCATTTCAATTGTAATCCTTTCCAAATCAATTGTCACCTTTTCCAATTTAATTGTAACCTCTTCCATTTCAATTGTAACTTTTTCCGTTTCAATTGTAAACCAACCGGGCATGAACTAATTAAATATTATTTATTTTATTATTAAAAAATAATTATTTTAATTACAATAATGACTATTGAAATAATTCCGACATTTTTTTCATTTATTAGATAATTGATATTAAGTGCTAATTTCAAGAAGTTTAAATTTTGAAATAAAATTGTTGTTTATTTATTTGGTGGGTAAGAGGGGGTGGGCTTCATCGATTTGATGATCGTTCATTAACTTTTCGGAGTTGCTAATGTCAAATATACTACCAAAATTTTATTTGGCCACGAGCATTTCTACTTAATTATTAGTTTTCAAAATTCTTCGATATAGGTATCGTTTATTAGGTTTTAAAGTGCGCTATTTCCGAATTCATATCGGATTTTCGAAAGCGCATGCGCATTTTCATTTTCCGTTGCTATTGAAGTTTTCTATGATAATGGGACCGTTTATTAAGTTCTCGATGGTTCTGATTCCATTTTTTAATTGGATTTTGGATCGCGCATGCGCATTTCGCTTTTCCGTTACTGTTGAAGTTTTCTATGATATAGAGATCGTTTATTAGGTTTTCGAAGGTTCTGATTCCGTTTTTTTTAATTGAAAATTATATCGAGCATGCGAATTTCGAATTACTATTACAGTTGGCGTTTCTTTGGTACAGATATCGTTGTCAATCACTATATTTACGAATTTACTATCGGATTCTTGATCGCGCATGCGCATTTCGATTTATTGTTCTTTTCTTCGTAAATAAGGACCGTTTCTTAGATTTTCAAAGGTTCTGATGCAGTTTTATGAATTGAATATTTTATCGAACATGTTCATTTCGGGTAACCATTACAATTGAGTTGTTTTCGGTGAAGTTATTGTTATTAGGTTTCATAGGATGATATACTAAAAAAATGTCAAATATAATTGTAATTTGAAATGCCCATGCTCAATAAGAAATAAAATTTTAAAAATACAATCAGAACCCACGAAAACCTAATTAACGATTTGTATAACAAAGAAAACTTCTACAGTATCAGTAAATCGAAAATCGATAAAGCAATCACAAGTCCAATTAAAAAAAATCAAATCGGAACTGTAGAACACTTAATAAACGATACCAGTACCAAAGAAATTTCAACTGCAATAGTATTTCGAAATGTGTATGCTCGATAAAAATTTCAATCCAAAAAATGGAATCATAACCTTCGAAAACCTAATAAACAATCCGTTTATCATAGAAAACTTCAACAGTAACGGAAAAGCGAAATGCGCATGCGCGATCCTAAATCCAATTCAAGAAATGGAATCAGAACCCATTAAAACCTAATAAACAGTCCATATATCGTATAAAATACCAACTGTAACTGAAATGCAAAACGCGCATGCGCGATCCAAAATCCAATTAAAAATTGGAATCAGAATCCTCGAAAACCTAATAAACGACCCCTTTTCATATAAAACTTCAATAGCAACGGAAAACGAAATGCGCATACGAATTAGGAAATAGCGCCCTTGAAAACCAAATAAACGATGCCTATACCGAAGAATTTTGAAAACTAACAATTGAGTAGAAATGCTCGTGACCGAATAAAAGTTCGGTAGTAAATTTGACATTAGCAACTTCGGAAACTTAATGAACGATCATCAAAACGATGAAATTCACCCCCTCCCCCCTTTCCCACCCGTCAAATAATAAAAAAATAATAAATAAACAACAATTTTATTTTAAAATTATCTAATAAACGAAGTCATTATTATAATTAAAATAATTATTTTTCAATAATTAAATAAATATTATTGAATTAATTCATGTTCCGCTGGGTTACAATTGAAAAAGAACAAGTTACAATTGAAGTGGAAAAGGTAAAAATTGAATTGGAATAGGTGACAATTGATTTGGAAAGGGTTACAATTGAAATGGAATAGGTGACAATTGACTTGGAAAGGGTTACAATTGAAATGGAAAAGGTTACATTTGAAATGGAAAAGGTTACAATTGAAATGGAAAAGTTGACAATTGATCTGGAAAAGGTTACAATTGATTTGGAAATGCTATATATAAGTAAGCAGTGGAGTTTTGAAAAATTAAACATAGTTTTATGAGCCCACCCATAATCAGTGCCAGTTGTGAAACGGAACTCCATGGCGTAAATGTAGCTGTGAGCCACAAAAATGAGGCAAAACACCATTTAATAGTTTTGGTGTAAGGTATTCAACAATTCATCTAACCACTTTGTGAAACAGACTAGAGTCTTCGTTTTCGTCATTTTGTGATGCAATTGACCTTTTAATTCATTAAAAAAAAAAAAACGATGTTGACCTAGTTCACTAACCTGTTGAGCCATGAAAATAGAAATGGCCAGAATTAGGTAAAAGTTCGCAAGGTCTGGGGGACAAAAGTACCTACCCATGAGCGTACTTTTACCACACTATATAGTCGTTTATCGCTAATTCCAAACTAATAGCTCTTATTCTATTCTAGGTTTTAAAACTTGCCATCTAACGAAAATTAAATTAAAAAGAAAGCGCAAAAGCAAGGGCTTAAAATCTGTGTTTCTCGCATCAACACCAAATAAAGAACGGCTTGAAGCAGAAGCAACTAAGAAAAAACAGGAAGCTGTTAAAAAAAAAAAAAATTAAAGGAAATTGGTCCCTTCCAAACCAAAAATGAACACACATGGGAAAACCAAGGATTCTTTCTGGTTTTATGTTTTCAAAATCAATTATTTTTATCATACGATCGAGTGTTGTACAAACGAGTACCCAACACATACCGATTCCAAGAGGCAGAAGAAGACGTTTATGTTCACAAAAAAGACATAATTTTAAATTAATTTAAATGAACTACATACTTTGCCCCATTGTATGGGGTTAAAGATCCCATTGGAAGGATTCAGAAAAATTGCGATATCCCAGTTGATAATTCTCCAATGGAAGCGGCTCTTGAGCAAGATTTAGTGAAGATCGTACAGAATTCATGCAGAATATTGGGGAAATAAAAATATTTAAAAAATAAAAAAATTGAGTAATTTTACCCCTACCAACCCTATATTTATGAGAATGAGGTATATGGGCTAGATTTATCGAAATGAATATCAATCAGAATGTGACAACCGGAAATAAACTTGAAATTTCTTAAATCATTACTCCAAAGAAAACAGAAAAAGAGTGAATTAATTTGTTTTTTTTATTCATCATACAATTTATAGAATACCTGTAAGACATATTTATAAGGTACTCGGAATTATTTTGATTCCGAAAAATGTAAATAGATTCTACTCTATTTGTACTGGTCATATAATATAAAACAAATAAAAGATATTATTTTTACAACTATTACCCATAATTGACTCGCCACTTTTCATAATTTAATAACAGGGGCACTTACAAACGAAAAATATATTAAGAAGATATTCTGGAATGTAGAAAAATTTAATCTGGTATAAACATAACGTAATTAGTGATTACCTTTTGTGTACGTGCTTCCATGTGAAAAACTGATAAGAATAAAGAACCCTAATGAAGTTAATAGGTGAAGTATGTGTAGCTCAGAGTAATTATACAAAAGGGCGGAAAGTTTAGGGAAATATATCAAAGAGGATTAATTAAATTTGCATTTCAATTCCACAAAATATAATATATTGTGAAGTATATTGAAAATAAAAAAGAATAAATTCAGCCAGCTTTATGACTTTCGTACAAATTTCTGTTACTGTCGATTTACACGTGATAATTATAAACAGAACATAAACCCAATAATTAAAATTCATACTGTAGCCGATTACCAACAACGTCATCATGTTATTGTGATAAGTCAAATAAATTGTTCTGGACAAAATATACACATCACAATAATTTTGGAGGGATACCAAACCATCAAATTTGGACCCATTTCAAAGTTTCTTGCTAAAAATCATAGATACCAAACAGAATGTTCTTCGTAACATTCAACATAACAAAGTTCATAAGCCAAATGCAACTAAATAACTATTGGGAATAACTCACCTTGAAGAATTATTCTGAACTCCAGAAGGAATAAGTCAAGTCTGAACCAAGCAACACAAACAGTCCGCAATATAAGTAGTAAGTAGAGGAAGTAGTGGTAGTGGGGACTATAGCAATTTGTGATTGGCGGAGGGTTGGGAGTGGGGATAGAGGTTGGTGAAGAACCACCTAGCGGCTGAGGTAGAAATATTCCTATACCCAAGATACCCAAAATGTCTATGTAATAATGTAAATTAATTGTTAAATCCAAAATATACACAACCTGGTTGTTGTCACATTTCAGTCTCGTTAAAAGCAACTTCATCAGAAATAAAGCAACTTTGCTTAATTAACGAAAATCGCATTTTACGGTTTTTAATGAAATAAGTATAAACATTTTAACATCCGCAAAAAACAGACATTTTTTGCCTAAACCTAAAAATGTGATCAAATGAAGTTTATTCAATGTTGATAAACAAAGAACAGAATAGTTTTGTGAGATACCGCATATACAAAACGCTTCCATTAACCAATATAATTGATTTTTTTACATCAATTCATTTAAATTTTCAATAACACCCTTGAACTCTATTCTAATCCAAGATAAATTTAGTTTGATTTGATCCAAGGAAATAATAAAAATCAAATGCATTAATGAAACCTAGTAATGATTTACTCATTGCAAAGCAACCTAACCTTGGACTAGTGCCCATTTACTTACAAGAAAAGCTATCTATTCAAATAAAATAGAGTCGCTAAGAGAAATATGGGATTGTAATAATGCCCATCGTATTTTTATATGCATTCTAATTACATTTAATAGAATCGATTATCATAAAATCATTCTATTTTTACGCATTCACTGTTTCTTTACGACCGTCTCGGTAATTGTTTAGTTACATAATTTACTACTGGAGAGGTAATTCAGTTTAAATCATTTATTTTCCAGACCATCATTGTCAAACAATAATAATCACTCTAGAGAAAATCATTATACAAACTTTGTCATTTACCCTTTTTTCTTTAAGGCTTCAAAAATTTTTTTTATCTTTTTTAATTTTTTTGGAGCGTTTTTAGTAACACTTTCATACTTCTTATGCATTAATATCATTTTATGACGTTTCATAATCACATTGTCCATTATCTAATATATTTTTTATGGAAATATCATTTTTTATTTGGGGAGTTGTTAGTCATCATAAACTATGGAAGTTTATTTGTCATTTATCCATTTTTCGTTCTATTTATTTAAAACTTCTATGTTTTTGTACTTTAATATATACATATCTTTAAATATGTATCTCTTTCTATCTTGGTGTTGACTGATAGAACAGATTGTCAACACTAGGATAGAAGGGGAGTCAGAAACGTCATATTCTTATTGAAATAAATTTTCAAAAAGACCAGAGAAGGCACTGCACGCTCTTTCCTTTATTAAAACAGCGTCTGCCGTTCTTTATTCTCTTGCTTATGATATTTTATTTTTATTATGTTTTTTTTTTTTTTTGTTAGTGCTGTGGTAAAATAATTGTCTTCTTTTGAACATTTAAGTATTATTTATTTTAATTTCTGGATGTTTATTTTAATTTAATTTTCAGGAACAGTTTCATTTCATATTTAATTTCAGAATTATTTTGGTTAATTGACAAATATTTGTTTGGAAAAGTTTTGTTATATTTCATAAAGAAGCTTTTTATTTTGTATTTCCGTGTTATTTTTTTGACTAGAAACAAAGTGAATTTAATAAAGTTAATTCTCAAGACACTTCTTTGTCAGGGAAAGCTAAATTCCACACCACACTTTTTGGGAAATCAGGTACTAATTCTGGACCAACCCCTAAAGAAACCACACCATCATTTATACGAAATTATATCTTAATAAAAGGAGATGTATTCAAGAAAATGGGGTATCTTGTAGCCCAGCAGGGGGCTGAGAAAGACATTCAGGAGTAAAGTGTGATTTTTAAAATCGAATAAATTTGTTCGCTATTAGTCTCTCCAAAAGCCCCCCTTACAATGGATTTAGTTAATGCGAACTGCATTTCTTAACAGGTTTGGCCAGGTCTCAGAATTTGTCTACCAGGAGGAGAATATTGGCTGCCAACCGGTGCTATTCTACTAAAGCATCTTTCAAGCAATCTGGTGACAAGGCGAACAAAATTTATCATTTATAAGACTCTTATCAGGCCTGTACTTTGTTATGGCTCAGAGACATGGACTACATCCAGAGCTGAGGACCAGCTTCTTCTTAAATTTGAGCGGAAAGTGTTGCGCCGAATTTATGGAGGTGTGTTTGAAAAAAATGGATGAAGGTGGAGAAGCAATCGGGAGCTGTACGATTTATATTGTGAACAGGATATATCCCGTTTCACCAAGCTTGGAAGGCACAGGTGGGGAGGACATCTCGCCAGAATGGCTGACAATTTACCACCTAGGAAGATTCTGACCGAGCCCCTATTTAGTCGTTGCAGAGTTGGTAGACCAAAGCTGCGCTGGGCAGATTGTGTGGCCAATGACGCAAGAGAGTATTTGAGCGTGCGAAACTTGATGGCAGTGGCACAGAATAGGGATGCATGGAGGTGCTGTTGGAGGAAGCCAGGACCCTTCACGGATTGTAGTGCTACTAAAGAAGAAGAAAAAGACATTTCATAAAGGAAATTTCGTCTAATTTACGATGTTGCAATTGTAACCTAATTGCCTTGAATAGTTTTAGAGTGATCGCTTCCTATTCAACGAAACAAGTTACTATTAAAAAAACACATAACTTAAATTTCCTGCTTTTCTGAGTGGAATCGGATTATGGTTTATAAGAGCTTTTTTGTTTCACTTGAGGTGCAGAATCAGCCCCTGAACATTCCTGGTTCTTATTCTGTACACGGATAACCTGTTCCCACACTTTAAATTTTAGAACATCGGAATGAAATTTGGAGATCCTCATTGGGTAACCTGAAGTTATTTTGAGGCGTATTGCCGAATTTGTAAACTATCTCCATCGACCCTAATTCTAGAATTTCCAATGCGATGGGGTACATTATTTTTTAAAGGATTCTGATAGAAAATAAAATTTTAAGACGAATTCAAACGGGCTCTCTTTTGATCCATTGCGCCCCTAAATAAAAATGCAAAAACGCGGTTTTTATAAAAAGTTGCAAATTTCTCGGAAGGAAAGTATTTTTTTTTTTAGAAAACTATTTTTTTTAGTAAACACTGAAGAGAATTAAAATGAGTCGATTTTCATTCCAGAACTCTAGGTATTATAGTGGTAATCATAAATAAGAGAACAGGAAAAAGTAAATTTCATTTTCTATTAGAATCCTTAAAACAAACTACCCCATTCCATTGGGAATTCCATAATTAGAATCACTGGAGGAATAGTCTCGTAGGTTACAAAGCCGGAAATATGTCTCAAACTAATTCAGGTTACCCAATTAGGATCCCCCATATTTCATTCTGATATTCTAAAATTTAAAGTGGAGTGGGTAGGTTTAAATATCGACGTAGTTTTTTTTAAAAAAAGGCATATGCGCGATGTAGCAAACTTTACAGGAAGCACATGAAACGCTTCTTCCCTAAATAACAATATATTTTAATTTTATTCTTTATTGTGTACGTTATGAGTTTATAAAAGTGGCAAAACTTTAATAATTATAATATATTTTTAAGGTTTCTCACCACTGGTAAAGGCTAGAGTGACGACTGAGAGCCATCAGTATTTGGTGCTTATGCCACTAATAGTCGATTTTTAGGCCATTTCCAATTTTGTTTTCGAGGGAATCGATAGATGAGGTGTTTAAGCCCCATAATAAATTAAAACCTAAATTTCGAATTTTTGGCGCTTAAGCCTTTTACAAAAATGACGTCTATATATAAATATATATATATATATATATATATATATATATATATATATATATATATATATATATATATATATATATATATATATATATATATATATATATACACAATAAATACATAATAATAAGTAAGTGCTGCTATGATCGATAATTCGTTTTAATCTATATTTCTATTTTAAGGAATGTATTTCAATTTTCAATAGTTGTTCAATAAGCATCAATCCGGATTGTTTTTAGTAAAAACATGAATAATTTTTTATCATGCAATATTTGTATACATTTTTTTAATGAATGTAGTAAATCTTTCTGTTTCATTACAAATGGCCTAAGGAATTTCCATCGGATTCACTTAAGATGTTTTAAGGTGACTTTCAAGATGTTTTCAGGTGGCAAAACTTTGAAAATTGTTGAAAAATTGTAATTTTTTTACTATCGACAATACCTTATCTTGGGAGTCCCACACAAGTGTCTTGGGAAAATTACGTACTTGCTCTTACAAAATTTATCACCTACAATTTAAACTTAATAGGGAAGCTTTGAAATGGTATAAGAAAGTATTTTTCCAGTCAATTTTACTTACTTGTGCTATTGAATCATAACAACATTTAGCTGTATTCACCAAATATCAACCTAAAATTTAGCGGAGTGATGGCCCTATTCTGTGTATCTTAATCGCGTTTATTTTTCCAGGATGTTTAAAAGCTTCCCGGAGGTTTGGTCCAGAGATGGTTTACTTCGGGGAAAGAAATAGGTATAGGGCCTCATCCGCCTGTTGACTCCGAATTGCCATAATCCGTGGCTCTAGACCGATTTGTTACTTGAATTTGTTACCTTGAAGCCGAGTGATTGGCTCCAAATGCAGCGGCGCCATGGATATCTTAGTTCGTAGCAACGTGAGGTTGGGTGACCCCCTCGAGGCTATTTTTGCTCCTCCAAGCAATAAATGTCAGTAAGAAGCCATATCGCGCGGTCAAAAATTTCCATGGTCTCTTATACAAACTGTAAAAATATATATATATATATTTGGACATAGGTATTGTATGACTCAAATTAATTTATACCCATTTCCAGCAACTTCTGTTACTTTTATCTTCATATAAAACGTATAATTTTCGTTTCTTTTTTTTGTTTCCTCCCCAAGATATTAATAAAAAACATGGACATATAAAGGGAAATAAATATAAATTGCAAATAATAATAATCATACTGGTTCTTTGCAAAATTATGACTGAAATACCTATAATTGATACCTTTGAGCACCAAGAACAATGATATAGTTCTAGGGTACCACTATGTACAATATTGGACAAAATGTCATAATTGTTTTTGACGTTGAGTACGTACCTAATAACGCCATTGAATTCAACGCACAACGATTCAGTTGTTGGACTGGCGAAGAGCCTTGCAAAAGTATAATTAAATATATACCTATTGTTAATACTAGTGATTCCTGAGAACAGTGATACAGTTCTTGGATTCCAATTTGCACAGTTATTAATAAAATATCAATCATTATCAATATCATCATGTACCTAATTGACACCAGTGAGCCCAACGGACAATGATAATGTTGTTGGATGTAACATATAATAATAAAGGAATACAGAGATATAAGGAAGGAATTATTCCACTTGTACAACACTAGAATTATCCTTCTTCCTATTATTAGTATTTATTATTCATTACATAAATTATTCAAATTTTTTTTGGCAAGGCTACAATATATGTATAAATTTTCTCTTGATGATGTAGTGCATATGGGTAATATGCCCTTAGCCCATGCCACAGCTTCTAAAGTCAATATGAAAAAGGTAAATGTTCCCTGAAGACAGAGACATATCAGTCCAGAGTTTCCACTTAGTTGAAGGATTTCCCTTTTCTGGGCGGGGAAAAAAAGGGAAGTAGTTTAAGGAGGGAAAATTTTCCCTTTTATTAAGCTCAGCGCCGTATCTCGCCATGGGGTCTAGTTTAATCTACTAGCATGAAAAAGTGTTATTGTTAACACTGTCAGCAATGGAAAATGATCAGTGAGAAAGGTGTATGAAAGTTGGCCACAGAATTCTTGGCAAGCCAGGAAGCAACCAGGTGGAAGAACGAGGCATACGAGGGCATCTGTGGAGCACTATAGAATGAAACGGCTGGAAGAGAAGAGGCTCCACTGGAAGAAAAATAGGAAATGGGAAACTAAAAGATTTGAAAGCATGGAACAATCTCGTAGCCAAAATGAAATTCGCAGGTTCTACTGGTTAGTGAATAACGAACTTCAATCCACACGAACATGTATGTAGGGATTTATATAGGACCCTGTTATATGAAAAATGTAAAGTCCTTGTTAGATGGAGGCCTGCGGCAGGGGTATGGCTTAGCATGTCTCCTCTTTAACATTGCACTCGAACGAGCAAGTTGGGAGTTGGGGATACAGACTAATGGAGCACTAATTAATAGGACAGCGCAAATCCTGGGGTATGCTGATGATGTTGACATAATAGGCAGGAGCTTTGATTCCATGAGTGCAGCCTTCACCAAACTCGAAGCATCAGCGGCTAAGCTGGGTCTGGTGATAAATGAGCCGAAGACCAAATATATGCAGGCAAATGCTGAATCTAACCAAGTCCAATGTCAACATAAACAGGTACGTCTTTGAGAACGTTAGTAGTTTCATCTACCTTGGGTAACAGGTGAACGCTGAAAATTATATAAAACAGGAGATAAGACGCCGAATAAATGCCACCAATAAGTGTTATTTTGGTCTCCTTAGGTAAAAGAGAAAAGACCCTTTCTCGAACAACAAAAGAAAGGCTCTAAAAAACACTAATTAAGCCAGTTCTGACGTATTTGATTAAGTGATGACTGTAAAACAATCAAGGTGCCTTTCATTTACATTCTTAGGTTCCATCTTTGGTCACGTTCCTTTAAATATGATTATTTTTTTTCAAAATAACAATAATTCAAAAATAAGATTTTGAGCACGATATGACTATATCGGATGCAAATGTGCAATGATGAAGAGTGTTTTTCATAATTAAATAAACACCATTCGGTAACATAAACTAATTAAAGTAAGTATGTGAAAATATATACCGCTCTCACAAATATTTTTATGAAATTATCTTTAGATGCAGAATCATACCGAAGTAACGTGCCAAGAACGCGACAGTTTCGTTAGTGGACTGTAGATGAATTATAAATTTTAGAATACCAACACTGTCTCAAAGTTGATGGAGGATTCCATATTTCTCATTTTAACCTCTTCAAAAGGTATTACAAGCTTGACTAGTTCACTAACGACAAACAGGTTATAATTTTCAAGTAAACAAAGAAAGTAAAACACGCAAAACGTAATGTCATCAAATATTTTGGTTGAATTGGTAATTGGACAAAATAAGTTTGAGTTTAAAAAAAAATTCAAAATCTCAAATTCAAATTTGCGTAAATAAGAGTGACATAGATGTATATAATATACAGTTTATAATAATTGTTGTAGTTTATAATTTCTACTTTTATGTTATTTAATGAAAAATTAATGTTTCCATAGAAACTAAATAGAAAATTTTAAAATTTATTTCAAGTAGCGTGGTAGGTGAAAGTTTCGTGATGCGCTCACCACACCAGATTTTTTAAAGCATCATGCATCCCGAACTAGTTAGTTCTCTCCAAACTGGAGAGAACTAAACAAGTTTGATCTGCTATTATATGTTTAGAAAATGTGTGTTTTGAAATATCGCAAAAATTGCCATGTTTTTGGTTTAACATAATAGTCTATTAGCATAACAAATTTCATAGCTCCAATGCAACTAAATTACTATTGGGAATAACTCACCTTGAAGAATTCTTCTGAACTGCAGAAGGAACTACTCAAGTCTGAACCAAGCAGAACACAAATACCACAATATAAGTGGTAAGTAGAGGAGGTAGTGGTAGTGGGGATTTTATGAGTTAGTAATTGGCGGAACAGTGGGAGTGGGGGTGGATAGGTGAAGCACCGCCTAGCGGCTTATATAGAACTATTCCTCAGGTATCCAAAATGTGTGTATGCCACTCCTAATGGAATTCATTGATTATTAATTAAAATAAAAATATAAATTATAATTCAACATAATTATTTAAAGTCCAAATGTACCAAGTCTGATGTTTATTACGTTTTAGTCTATTTGAAAAGTTATAAAGCAAAACTATTTTTAAAAAACTGTCCATAGAATTGTAACCGAAATAAGTATTTTATACAGACTCCTATTCAAAAATATACAAATACAAAATACTTTTCTTTTTTTTATTGTATTTTAACTTACTATTCATCTGCCTACCAGTATTATTATATTGCATATTATATATTTTTGTTTTTGTATATTATATTTATAATTGTATGATATATAATTTTGTATTTTGTATTTCGCATATTATTTAGTTTAATTGTAAAATTATTTGTATATTTGTATTTTTGTTTGGTCTTGTTTATTATGTTTAGTTTTTTCTGTTTGTTTCTTGTTTTTCTTCATACTTTATTTTTTTTTTGTGTATTGCTATGTTTATATTTTTTCAATAATTATTATTCTTATCTAATTGTAATTAAAATATTACAATACAGGTAGTATGTCTGTTGCATACTTGTGAGTTATGTAAATACACGACCCTCCCAAAAATAAAAAGAAATAATAGGTACTTCTTAAAATTTAAGAGCATTAAAAATTCTTGTAGGTTTTATTAAAAAAACTTATTTTTATTTCTCTGCCGTACAGGGCCGTTCATACAACTTTCGGATAATTATAATGGGAAGGCTTACAACAACATTCATCAAGAGGTTGTATGTCGAACATTGTTCCTACTGTGAACGCAACTCAAAGAAAAACATTTTCAATAAAAATAATATTGAAAGAACTACCCAGTGAGAACTACCATAACAACGTCAAACATTCCTCAGATTCTTAATAAATTCTTTTTGTGATAATGTGGTAACCAGTTCAAAATCTCCTTGGAAATATACAAAGACTCACTTTCTAAATTTCGCGAAATTCGATGAGGAAAAAACGTTTGAAATCGAAATGATTGTGAACATGGACGCTTTGATCAAAGCTTCAGAATAAATGAAGAGTTTTCAATCAAAACTTCATACATCCACTTTTGGAAAACTATTACAAAAAAAATATTATGGGAGCTTCTCATGGAGATAAGGCATATTTTTTATTAAAAATACTGATTTGTAACACCTATTTGACAGGGGAAAATTAAAGATTTGAAATAAGCTGAATAATTTTTAGGTGTAGAATGTTAATTCGTCAAAAAATCATTGTTTTTGAGAAGTAGATATATTAGCTTTTGATAGAAAGCTTCCCAAATGCACACATCCACATACCACATACCTGAATATTGAAAATTAAAAATAAGAGTAAAATCATTACATTGGACTGTCATAATACGAAATACAAACTTCGACATTTCTATACGGAATCGCATAACAGGATCAAATTATGTTTGAGAAGAAATTCAAGGATTTCATACTTGTAGAACACTCATAATTTAGACATAATTTACCAAATGCAATACTGTCCGAAACCATTGATGATAATACTAAGAAGAGAGCTTGAAGACACCTGTGAGATTTGCTTCTAACATGAAATAAATTCAGAGTTCAATAAGCCAAAGAGAAATGCTTTATTTCCAAGCCATGCTGCCCAAATACATTGGATTGCTGTATAAACAGCAATATATATTTAAATAATATTTAAAAAACTTATAATTTTAAATGAGATAGATCTACCTACGGATTAATTGGATAAATCAAGGAGTTGGTTCTTATAATGATGGTAATATGGCACGAAATTTTTTCGACGAACCCAAGGCTACAACTAAAATCATTGGATTTGATGAAGAGGTCATCTGAAGATTTGCAGTTGTCTTACATCTTAAGAAATTAACTCCAGAAACTCAAGCTCTGCTTCTTTTTACTAATAAAGTCACTGAAGAAGATGGCTTTATTTCTGATTTTGATTTGTGTTATTATGCATTAATGTAGTTTAAGTATTTATAAGATAATTAATACATAACAGGGGGTTCACCCTCTATTTGAATAAATCTTAAAAACTTAATTTAATTAATTGCTCTCGTATATTTGCCTTCGTCGTGGTCCCCGAGCTTGGTACAATTTCATTCAATAACTCATCTCTCATAGTTTTTCACGTTCTAAGTCAATCATTCTTTTTTATTTTTAACCCGGCAATAGAAGCGGCCTAAAACCAGACATTTCTGGCCACGGGGATCACTGATGTAGCATCCTATAACAGACGTCTCTTCTTGTTCTTACGCTTCGTTGTCATGTCTCTAGCAACAGAAGAGGAAAGAGAAATAATTCAAAGGACTAAAGACAAATGAAAAAAAGTGAAGACAAAATGTATTATAAAAATAACTCTAATATTACAAAAAGATTTATTATTTATTTTATTAAATATTAAGGCTAGTTTTTTATCAGTTGCTAATAGGCAGTAATAAAAGGAACTATTCAGCCATGGTTATTATAAAGAGTTATTAAACAATAGTTCCCGGAGTATAAAATAAAATAATGGATATTTACAAACGGCAAAGTCTCAAGAAAATTACTGTACATCTGACGCACCTCATCCTGCTGTGCTGAAAACATAAGTAATTGCATAGTTGCATACATAAAAAACATATTTAGAGAATCTTCTTTTCTCATGTTTATAAGGCACACAGCGCCTGTTGATAAGGTTTCACATCAAGTCTTATAGCAGATATAATTTTTAGCACACATCAAATTGATTACTGATTTTTTTCATTTATTATTCAATGCGAAATGTTCATAAATAAAGAAATAGCATTGAGAAATAGTAAAATTAATAGCATTGCCTGGTTGATCGCAGTGATGTGTGAGATAAAAATTAAAATTAAATTAAATTTTTTTTTACTGAAACGTATACCAGGTTCTGTGAACCACACTGACTGAAAGAAGATGTGTTAGAAATATAGAAGGGATGGGGGTAGTAGGCCTTTCACTCCACAATGAGAGAGACTTAAAAATGTCCCTCTCAGATCGACACAACTAATGCCGGATTAATACTCTATCTCGTCAAAAAATTTATTT
Source organism: Rhaphigaster nebulosa (assembly GCA_948150685.1). Lineage (NCBI taxonomy): Eukaryota > Metazoa > Arthropoda > Insecta > Hemiptera > Pentatomidae > Rhaphigaster > Rhaphigaster nebulosa. The sequence continues at coordinate 104,543,517 of OX411307.1, forward strand.
TTATTTTTTTCTGTGTAGTTCCTTTTATAATTTTTCTGAGCCCCCTTTGTATCTTCTTTTGTTATGCTTTTATATCGCTTTGTTATACCCGTGCCAGAACTATCCAATACCGAAGATAATCTTTAGAGGTTACGGGGATCGTGCTCGTACATTTTGGGTTCGCCCTGAAGAAATTAATTTCGCACCATGGAAACCTGATCTTCAAGAATAAAAAGATGCTACGACAAATCACATCATTAATCACATATGATTTAACTAACGTACCTCGTATATCGTTCGTAACCTTAGCTTATTCTTAATCGCGTGTCAAGTGAGCATTGAAGCGGCCATGGATCTTAGTCAGACATTGTCGTAGAGCGGAAATTTCAGTTTATATTTATAAACAGTTTACATGGAAGACTGTCAGAAATGATAATGCGAAATGATGAAATTGCTTCCTAGATCTCAACTATATAATCTGAAAGTGTTAAAGAGAACATCTAATTCCTTTACATGTTTTCAACCTAATTGCCGTAAAACAAAATAATCGTTCTCATTTCAGGCGATTATAACTTGCGAATTCTCACGCACGCATGGCTTCTAAGAACTCAGGCTACAAATGCTAATTCCATCATCAGATTAACAATATTGTTAGTTAACTATTTTTTATTATATTTTCAGGCTAAATATATATATATATACGTGCACAATATGTATAAATATATATATATATATATATATATATATATATATATATATATATATATATATATATATATACAGGGTGTCCCAGCGGACATGGATCAACCCCCTGTGAATTCCAGAGCATTTGAAATAACGGTATGAAACACGGTGGGTCTTTGCTATGAAGTACGAAGTATCTTTCTATGGCATTACAGCCCCCGTAACCTTCTCCAGTTCTTCTACAGCGCACTTAACTCTGGAATTTCAAATAGAATGGGTTTTTTTTTTTTTTTTTTTTTTACGGATTCTGATATGAAATGAAATTTAAGGACGAATTCGTATTGGGGACTTTTTTTAATCCGATGCGCACTTTTTTAATATCCCCCACGTGGGCGATAATCGATATATAAAATGTTGATATATAATCGATATAAAAAGTTCCAAATTTCTCTGAAGGAACAAGTTTTTTTTTTTTTAGAAATTTAGAAAAAAAAACTTTAGAAAATAAACATTCTAGAGAATTAAAACCACTTAGAAATGAGTCTATTTTCATTCCATTAGAATGGCAGTAATGAAGAAGAAAACAGAAGAAAGTGTCTAACGTAAAAAAAAAAAAAAATTATTTGGACAAGCTTCCGGTTATTTGCTTTATTTATGTATTTTTACTATCCAATAATTACAAATAATAATAATAACCATAAAATAATTCCGCATTCCATTAAAAATTCCAGAGTTAGGAGCACTGTAGAAGAACTGGAAAAGATTACAGGGGCGGTAGTGTCATAAAAAGATACTTCATAATTACTAACAAAGATACCGAGTTTCATCCAGCAAATACACGGACGAGCTCCGCCCAAGTGTGGCGGATATTCAAGTATTTTATTTTCGCAAAACTTTTATTGTCCTCTTAAAGAGAGATAGTTGACGACATCGAATGTACAAGAAATGATTATTTTAAAAAAAACTTTGTCATGATGAAGTTGAGCTCCAAAGTTAGTGTCATTGGGAGAGTAAAATTGAATGATTTAGAATAGAAATAGAATAGAAAAATAAACCGATAATTGGCATGCCACTTTTTCAATATAACTTAACAACAGGGACATTTACAAACAAAAAATGTATAAAGAAACATTCTGACATGTTGAATAATTTAATTTGATATAAACATAACATATTAACAAGGCTTTTGTGCACGTCTTTACATGTGAAAAACTGATAAGAACGAAGAACCCTGCAGAACTTGTTAAGAGAAGTATTTATATCAGAGTAATAATACAACGGTGGCAAGTTTAGGAAAAAATATTTAAAAGAGGGTTGATTAAATTTGCCAAGTCCACAAAATATACTCGTATTTAATTGATAAATACATTGAAAATAAAAAAATATTAAATTCAGGCAGTTTTATGAATTGCCTATTTATTCAACAGTGACAATCGAAATATACCTATACAATTTAATCAATCAATTAATTTACAATTTAATATTATAATATTATATTGATATTCAATATAATATCAATCCTCTTTGGTATATTTTTCTAAATTTGCCAAACTTTTGTATTATAACCCTGAGATATAAATGCTTTTCCAAAAAACTTCTTTAAAATTCTTTATTCTTATCAGTTATTCACATGCAAACACGTGCACAAAATCCTCACTAATATTTTTTTGTTTATACCAGATTAAATTTTCCTACATGCCAAAAGGTTTCTTTATATAATTTTTGTTAGTAAGTGTCTCTGTTATTAAGTTGTATTGAAAAAATGGCATGCCAATTATGGGTAAAATGTAGGTATAAAAATAATATATTTTACATGTAACATATTATATATAACATAATATATATTACATGTAATGTATTTTATGTCCAGTACAAATCGAGTGGAATCCATTTTCATTTTTCGGAACCAAAATAATTTGATACACATGCATATTTAAATATTTAGATATCTAAACCACTAAAAAAATAAATAAATAAATAAAAGTTTACAACAATCTCATTGACAATATCAAACTGAAACTATCCCACAGTATTTATTAATGCCAACTAACTTAATGCAAATTAGGCAAATTCTAATGTCTACTCGCTAATATAGGCCGTTTCGATTTAATAACTAGCCAGTGGCTTTTTGTAGCGGCTTATATTGAAAAAGTGGCATATCAACTATGGGTAATAGTTATAAAAATAATATATTTTAGATGTTATAAGTCAGATGCTACTATATTACTATAGGAATAACTCTCAACCTTGAAGAATTCTTCTGCACTGCAGAAGGAATTAGTCAATTCTGAACCAAGCAGCATAAACAGGCCACAATATAAGAAGTAACTAGAGGAGCTAGTGCTAGTGGGATTTGTGATTGGTGGAACGGTGGTGGTGGAGGAGCGGTCAGGTGAGGCTGAAGTAGAATTATTCCTCAGATTTTTTAATGATACGTTTATCATTATTTAATAACTTCTTATTCAAATCATAAATACATTTGGTCTGGAAATTTATTACGTCTTCCAATTGTAAAAAAAAAATTGATTTGAAACCACAAATTTAAAAGATTTGTCAAGAAAATATATATTTTATAAATTAATCCTATTCCTAGCTCCTTTTAGTTGTGTATATTTTCATATATATATATATATATATATATATATATATATATATATATATATATATATATATATATAAAGGCCAACTATCCAAAATACCAGTTTCAGAGAAGAGCCAATTGAATGATTAGTAGTTGATTTAGAAGTTATTATCGGATTATTTACCCCGATTCCTTTACAATACATTTAATGATCTTCTACAGCCTTTAAATTCCGGAAAAGAAATAGGGAGAAATACCGATTTATGTTAGACTACTAAGCATTGAATGGGTTCTCCTCTAAAACTGGTACTTTGGAAATTTGAGTTTATTACCCGCCCTCGAAAGATGCCACCGTGTTTCATGCCGTTATTTCAAATGCTCTGGAATCCACAGGGGGTTGATCCATGTCCGTTGGAACACCTTGTGTGTATATATATATATATATATATATATATATATATATATATATATATATATATATATGGTGAGAAAAAGAAGCTTAAGTTTATTGAAACATTGAATTCTGAATTCTTGGTTTCAATGATTTGAAACCAATCCAAATGAAATTTGCTTTTATTTTAATAAACGACAAATAAATGAATATGTTTATATAACACACTAACAGTAAACTTCTATATAAATTCATCACAATTATTAATTATTTTTAACCAATGTTTAAACGAAAAATTCAGATTAATAGTTATTAAATTTAGGATGACTGTTACAAACAATTAAAAAAATTAATGAGTTATTTACATTCTTGTTAACGTAATACTTAATTCTTACTCTTCTATATTTTAACATTATAATTGAGCAATAACAAAAAGTTTTAACAGAATGAAGAAATTAAAGTTGTTTGAAAAATAAAGCAGGTGTGAAGTAACATATTTAACATTTTGCTACAAGTTCAAACATAAGTTCGGTAGTAAACATGCGACTCCTTGACTGAAGCTAAGAAAGAATTTTTTCCATTCTTGAATTAGGGTAACAAAACAAAGTAAAGGCAATAGTTAATCGATTTATTATTTTTTTATCATTTTTTTTTTAATTTCCTAAATTAAAAAAATAAATATATATATATATATATATATATATATATATATATATATATATATATATATAAAGCATAAAAAATGTAACAAAGAAAATTATCTTTGAACATTTGTTGACGACTACAATTACCGACTTCTTCGAATTCTGCCGGAATATATTTTTCGGTTAGTCTTTCTAGATTTTTTTCTGAACCATCGTTAACATTTATTTACTTTCAAAATAAATTACTAATTTATGACTTATATTTGCTCGAAATAAAAGTCAAACGTCATTAACTGATTATATGTGTTCAGATATAAAATAACTATCGCTTATAGAGCATTTTTTTTTTTTTTAGGTCAGAAATAACTCTTATTTCTGAATATTTTTTTAGCTCAAAATGAAACTCAAAATGCTTGCTTGAAATTAGAGCTAGCGAACTCAGAGTGTTTCCATTTTATTCAGCGTGGAAAAAAAAAATCAAAGGATGGTCATTTAACCACTTTTTTACTAATACGATATGATGAGGAATAAACGATCAAGCCAAATATAAAACCTTACTTCATGGTAAAATTATATTTTTTCTACCATTTTGATCTTTAATCCTTAGTTATTGTTTCAAAATATGTTAAAACATGTACATATGGTGATACTAATTCATAAAAATGATCAAAATCTTTACCCATTTGTGTAAATTCACAAGACCAACTGATAAATCTAGATAATATGCAGAAAAAAGATAGAACTGAGGAGAGCATTTAAGTAAGATTGAATAAAGGAAGATATAAATAAACTTTTGCATGAATAGAAGTAAACAACTTGTTTTAACATATTTTGAAACAATAATTAAAGATTAAAGATCAAATAGGTAGAAAAAATATAATTGTTTACTTTATGGTTTTATATTTGATTCCTCGGTAGTTTATTTTGCAGTATATTGTATTAGTAAAAAAGTGGTTGGACCGTCTTTTGATAGTTTTATTCACGCTGAACAAAATGGAACCAATCTAAATTCGATAGCTCTTGTGTAAAGCAAGTTACAGCGTTTTGAATTTTGTTTTGAGTAAAAAAAAATATAACGCTAAAAAATAAGAGTTATTTTTAATTTAAATTTGTTCACTCAATAATAATTATTACAAGGTGATTTATAATCTATTGTTAAATAAATCAGAGTTATTTCTGGACAAGAATTATTTTTTCAAAATAAATATCTAGTCATGATTCGAGTTTTTCCCTTTAAAAAAATTCTCAATTTCAATCCCTAGTTCTTCCACCTGTGCTAGTATAACCATCATAACCTTCATGAGGACCTAAAGGCTAAACAAATACCTCACGCCAGTATTCCAGTCCTATAGTAGGATTAAATGGAGGAATATTAAAAAAACATTGAACTTTTATTGTATTTATTTATTTTTTTTTTTTTACAGGCCTTCGAAATTTATCAGTTTTTTCTGCCCTATCCTGCATTTAAAATTTTTATTATATTTTCCAAATGTCGGCCGTTATAAATAGCTACACGTATTACACGTACTTAATGATGAATGGAGACGAATTTCTGGAAAAGTTCTGAAGCACAGTAAAAATGCCTACAAACCAGTGCCATGTGCATGAGCACAGGACTAATAATTTAACATTTCCTTAGTCCACATTAGCTAGTTGATACCTTGATTCTACATATATCTGTCAACAAAAAATGAGCCAATGATGTCAACACATCATTATCCAAGGAATCCTGTTTGATTCGTCGTAACAACCAGTTTTAAACAGCTATTAATTTTTCCAATCAAATAATCGAACATGCTTTAATGAGACCTTCAACGAGCAGCGAAGCAAGAAAAGAATCTGAGAAAATAAAGAGCTTGAGGAAATAGAAAGATTAAGCAGTATCAATGAGTGTAGTCAATTTTACCAAAAGGTGAAAAGTGGCCGAGAACCGTTCAAGCACAGACTGCAAGGACTTGGATGGATAGCTATTGAACGAGAAGACCAAGGATTGCCACGGGGGCTTTATCAACGTGATAATTAGAAGAAAAATAGTAGAAACGAATCGTATATTTTTAAAATAAAATCGGTATGTAGCAACATGGTGAAAAAAATTCACATAAGTGCCGAAAAGTGTTTTTTTCACGTTTAAAATGTAAATAGTTTATTTTAAAGAAAAATAAAAACTTTTACGTAATAGCGTTTAAAAGTATGAAAAAAAATGAGTTTTAAACAATTAAAATTGGTCCATAACTTTTCGCAAAAAAATTAAAAACTGTGAAATTTGGCTATTTTGGGGCATTTTATTACAGGGCTTTCAACTGTTGCAAGAACTTGTTTTGGAGCTTAAATTGTGGCTTTCGTAAGTCTCTATCTATAGTAAAAATCTATAATAAGAAAGACAACTTTTTTGGGGAAATTGACAAAATAAAAAATAGGAGGTTACAGCATTTAATACGGAAATATGAATTTTAAACAATTGAAGTCGGTCAACAACTTTCCGCAAAAAAAATTAAAAACCGTGAAATATATTAGTGTACGGTAATAGAAGCAGGTGATTTCGAAAAAAAATTTGAACAAAGTCCAAAATGGTCCAAGAGCCATTTTTCAAAGCGCTATTTGTTCCCGAGTAGTTTCTCTGCAACCCTATTTTCATGAAATATATGTTAGGTTCGATTAAATACTTAAAAAACGCGTTTGAACATAGGTCTGCTTCTCGCTACGGCCACCTGACGTGAGGGAACGGAGGGGAAGTGATGAAGGCCGAGGGAAGGCAGTGAGAGTGACTATTACTTGGCAGCGCTCGAACCCGTCAGTGAGCTTCCTCCGCCCTTCATCATTTCCTCTACTGGACCTCTGCACTGGCGAGAAAGAGCCCTATGTTCAAATGCGTTTTTTAGGTATTAAATCGAACCTCACATATATTTCATGAAAATATAGTTGTAGAAAAACTCCTCGGGAACAAATAGCGCTTTGAAAAATGTCTCCAGGACCATTGGGACCCCTTTTATTCGAAATCATCTGTTATTACATTTTCCCAATTTCCGAGAAAAGTTTTTTTTTTTGCATACAATTTTTATTATAGACATAGGCATTTTTTATTATAGGCACTAAAAAAAGCCTCAATTTAAATCCCAAAACAAGCTTCTGCGATAATTGAAAGCCCTGTAGTAAAATGTCCCAAAATAGGCATATTTCGCGGTTTTTAATTTTTTTTTTGCGAAAAGTTGTTAGCCAACTTCAATTGTTTAAAACTCATTTTTCCGTATCTTTTAACGCTATATTACATACTACTTTTTATTTTTCTTAAAAAAAAAATATTTCACCTCTTAAACGTGAAAAAAACACTTTTCACTTGAAGTTCGGATTATTTTCCATATATTTGAATTATATCTTGAAATGTTTAATCCCTGTTGAATCGGGTTTTGCTGCAACAGATTCAACGATAAAAATAACATTAAAAAAAAAAACTTTTGTAACGTCATTCAAATAATTACAAGATGAGAGGCTAGTTTTTTTAGCAAAAAGGGCGGTGTTTGACCTCCGTGCGATGTTTGTTTGTTTTCGACCGAAATCAGTTAATATCTATTTCGCGGTCCCGTGAAATGAATATTGACACTCCTACTCCGGGAAGGTCAGAGCGGCAACCCCTAAGTAAGCCATCAGGGATTGGCAAATCTACCATAAACTTCAATGACACATGGAGTTTTTGATAACAAATGATAAAATAGGCACTTTTGCGTCTGTTGACAGAAAAAGTGCAATAAAAGATTGCATCGCTATCAATCCGTAAGGAGCTGCAGACGTGGACATTGTCAAGGCAGCTGACAAGTCATCATAACACTAAAGACGTCGTTAGGTTTTTTATCTTGATGCTTCTACATATTGACGAAATGTTGACTGGTTATTTGTAGTTATTTCCTGATATTTGAGAGACTTAGGGATTTGTTTTAGAATGTTCCAATAGTATCCTATTATTATGACATTTTGCTCTGCAAAATCTTATGAGAATGTGCGCAATATCCTATGAGCATGATTTATTTATTGTTTAATACTTGCAACCGACTACCGACTCCTACAAAAATTATTTCTTAAAGGTCCCGGAACAGGGATTCCATCCTGTATATTAATAATTGATAGCTAGACACGCAATATAGAGTTGGCAAACACGCATAAACAACTAATATATTCTAGACTCAATAACCTTAAATCTTTTAGTTCTTTAACCTTTCCAAAATTGTCCAACATAGCCTGCATGGGTTATATATAGCACAATTAATATTTAAGATTCTATTTAAATAGTAATTTGACTGAATATTAAATATAAGGATAATCTAAGTAACAGCTTTAAAGGCAAATTGAATCTGTTATCATCAAACAAGTATTTAAATATTAAATAGAAGCAAAATTCATATTAAATAATTATATTATTCTGTATTCCAGGTTTATTTTTCACGATGCACACGGGAATCTTGAATAGAGCTCGTTTGCTCACTCTCAGCTAAACAAGCCAATTGTAAGTATAACCTTGTTTTTAATTTTGCTTTGAAAAAATAAATACTTTTATACCCTACAAGTCAAACCTTACAAAATTTTAAGAAAACCATTATAATATAATATAAATATATCATGATATTAAATATATATATTTTTTCGCTTTACTAATTCACTCTTATATTGTCGGAATCCAATTGGGAAAATAAAATGAGTGTAATAATAATTTTAATTTGATTCAAGTAGTTTATAAATATATTATATTACTCTGACTAGAGGAGTGCACGTTTCCGTCGCCGATTTTTATCAACATTTTTTGGATGATTTAATATTGAAAAAAAGTCGACATGTTCAGCCGTTGCATTCAAAGAGCCCTAGGAGCTAAGAACATAAAATACACTGAAACTTTATTTTATATCTCAAGTTTTAAAAATGATATCTACATGTTTTTTCCATTAAAACATTTGTTTTTCAGAAAAAATATAAACATTAAAAAATAATAATGTTTGGTTAAAAAAAAAATTAAAAAACTGTTTAAATAATTCAAGTAAACTAGCCATATAGATTTTTACATACTAAAAATGATGGCAGATTTTTATTCAGCTCACCAAAACACATTTATGTTTAAAAAAAAAAAACATAGAAAAGAAAAAAAAACATTTCAGTTCCGAGGGTGCTCAAAAGTTCTTGGACTCGTTAGAAAATGGGAAGTTTCTTCTTTCCATACATATACATAGCTATTACATTATCTAGAAGTTCTGTGTAAAAAAATGTGAATACAAAATAAAAACAAAATTGAGTTTTTTTACAGATAGTGCTAGTTCTAAAACACGTAAGAACATCCCGATTAAAGCAAATCTCGTAGGTTAAAAACCTTTACCGACGCTCCAAATTTGATCTGAATCGTTTATAGGGTTCCTGATTTAGGGTGATTTTTAGAATCTACAAACTTTTTCAAAGTGCTAATACCTAATCTGACGCCCGTTTTTACTAACAAAATCCTGTAATGAAAACAGTATTCTTCTACGAAGTGAAGTATATCAAGAGAATTTTTTTATTCAAAACTGGCGCCAGATTTGATTTTAGCACTTTGAAAAATCCTTATATTCAAATTTTCGGACGAATGCAAAAATATTTTTTTTTTTACTAAAACTGTTGCCCAGGGTCTCTTACCCTTAATTTTTTTTTGAAATTTCAAAAAATCACTCATAAATTCGGAACCCTAAGAACGATTCAAACCAAATTAGGAGCGTCGGTAAAGGTTCCCAAACGATGCGATTTGACCGGGGTGTTGCTGCGTGTTTTAGAACCATAGTTATCCGCAAAAAAAAACTTAATTTTGCTTTTATTTTGTAATCACATTATTTTGCACAGACAAAAATACTGCAATAGCTGTTTATGTGTATCGAATGAAGAAACTTCCCTTTTTAATCCAAAAACATTGAAATCGGATCAACTGAAGATGTAATAAAGAGCTTCAAATCGAAACGTAATTTCGTCGCTTTTTAAAATTTTTAACCCCCTGGGACTGAAAAAAAAAACAATTTTTTTGTTTTCGATGATATTTAATATAAATGTTTTTTAGGTGCGCTGAATCAAAATCTTCCATCTTTTTTGAGTAAAAAATCTATAAGGTTAGTTTATCCAATTATCTAAATATTTTTTCAATTTATTTGACCAAAAAGCAATTATTTTTAAAGTTTTTATTTTTCCTTAAAAAACAAATGGTTTGGTGGGAAAACCACGTCGATATCATTTTCCAAACTCGAGATATTAAATAAAGCAGTTTCAGCGTGTAAAAACCGAGACGGAGGGCAAGGTTAATTTTTATCCATTTTAAAAATGATTGCCGGTCTGAAATATAGAGGAACAATCACTTGTTGTTGTTTAGATTGAACAAATTCACCAACAATCGTTCAATCTAAACACAAGAAGAATGAAAGTCATTCACGCACTTACCTCATTCGTTTGGGGTGAATGCGCACTTGCATCTTCATTGGTACTTTCAATTTGTTTTTTCTTATAAAATAATCCAACTAATTATTTTCAAGCCTCCTCTGTAAAGAGAAATTCCATACCGTATCTAATTGCTAAGTTAAAATTCTCCATCTTAAAAATTAAATTGTCAATAGTCTTCCAAAGTCAAACTTTTAGTCTGCGCTAAAATAATAATTCCCCGAATTATTTCATGTAAAATGTTTTATTTTTATGAGGAAGTAGGATATCGCATAATAATCTCCTGTTTATTGGAACCGGGTAAGTAATACAAACGTCTAGAACACAAAAAATGCACTCTTTTCTACGCTTCAGAAAAAGTTTAACAAAAAAAATTTCGTAAGCATGCCACATTACTCGCTTGTGTTCTATTTTGACAAAAGCTTATGTTTGTAGATCTTGCAAAAAGTTAAAAAAATGATTTACAAATAATTAACCGATTAAAAATCTGGCCTCACGAAACTATAGAAATGCTTGTAATATTTGGATTTAGGTGACTTATTCAGATAAATTTTTTTTTAAATGAACAGAGTTTCTGATATGCTCAAACGCTTGGTTAGGCCAAGACGAATATAGGCGCTTAATGTTTGCAATTAATGTCCCTCTGATTTATATAGTTCGTTTTTTCGTTCAATATATTTTAAATACGGTTCAATATTCTAAATAACAATGATTTGAAAATAAAATTTTGAACGCAATTGGATGAATTGCGTTTAAGTGTGACGACGTCGGTGAAGGTACTGTTTAAAAGGGACAAACTGCTGATGGGACGTAGGCTGTGGAATGTAAGTTTATCAGAAGCGATTCGAGAGTTGCAGCTGCAGACTTGTTCCGATCAGCTGTACTATTTCAAATGGCAATATATCCGTATATGAGGCGTAGAATTCCAAAACTATTCCAGTCCGTTTTCCAATTATTATTTTTTTTCTTTCACAGTTTTTGCATTAAGTTATCATGAGGTGAAAGGATTTCTTCCAAAATCAGTTGATTCACGTGTGATTTAATTGTTTTTGGAAGAAATCCTTTCACCGCATGATAATCTAGTACAAAAATTGTTAAAGAAAAAAAAAATTGGAAAATGGATTTGCCTAGTTTTGGAATTCTAAGCCTCATATGTTTTTTACCATTGGTTTAAAGGGTCCGTTAAATTATATATAATAAAACAGTATTCTTATACGGAGTGAAGTATATTAATAGAATTTTTTTATTCAAAACTACCGTCAGATATGATTTTAGCACACCGAAAAACCCTTATATTCAAAGTTTCGGGCGAATCTAAACATAAATATTTTTTAACTAAATATTTCGACAATCTATTTTACTGTTCACATTTTTTTAAGATTCATAAAATCGCTCATAAATCAGGAACCCTTTGAACGATCCAAACCAAATTTGGGGCATCGGTAAAAGTTCTTAAACTACGCGATTTGCTTCAACAGTGGTGTTCATACTTGCTTTAGAGCCAATGTAATACGCAAAAAAATTGGTAATCATATTTTTTTACACAGACCTTCTTAGATAATGCAATAGTTGTTAGTAGCGGAGTGCTGAATCAAAATATACCATCGATTTTATTGCGAAAAAATCTTTAAGGCTAGTTTACTTAACAATTTAAACAATTCTTCAATTTTTTTTACTAAAAATCAATTAATATTTTATGTTAATTTTTTTCCTTTAATATAATCTGAAAAAAAAGGTAGGTTTTGTTTGAAAAACTATGTCGATATCATCTTTCAGATATAAATTAAAGAAAGCCAATTGATGAAACCGTGGGATATGAGATATACGACTTTTTTTCAATGTAGAAACACTCAAAAAATTTTGATCAAAATCGGTATCGGACACATCGTGTACTCCCCATGTGAGTGAATTTTTGAAGTAAATTTTAAAAGCCTTAATGATTAAATAGGAGTTGACTTTTTTTCTCTGGAAAGTCACCCACGCGTATTTAATATAAAAAACGTAATCTAATTTTTCCAACAGATGGACTTGGACTGGCCTTCAACTGAATGGTTCAAATGAAACCCTTCGTGTTAAACGGGGTCTTTTTTGTATTGAGAGAAAAAAAACATTGTTTTTATTACACCTTGCGAAAAATTTTATTTATAAAATAAGGATTGATGCACCAAAAAATTAAATTGTTCTGCTAGTAGTTCTTTTGACCCTTTTTGTAATAAGAACTGCCTAGATGTTGCCACACTATTCTGGCAAGAGAACTTTTCACGTGGCCTTCTGTTCGAAGTTAGCGATCTGGGACGCCCTACACGGGTTTGAAAATCAGGGGTGTTGTCACTTTCATAATCCACAAACGATTTTTGGGGGTAAAAAAAAATTAATCCGGAACTATGTCCATTAAAAATAACATTAGGGGAAAGTGCCAAATTATGAGATACTTGCACAATATGAGATATCTCTTTATCTACTCAACGATTGCGTCAATAACTACTTGATAGTTATCATTGAGGCACTGACCAAGTAAAACGTTTGCCAATTGGATCCTTCTCTAGTCAGACCATTCCAATTATTCAACACGTGTTAAAAAAAAAATTTTTGTGACTCATGTTTGACGGCTGATTTGGCCCACAAGGTAAGTTGTTTTTAAAAATAATTTTTACAGTTCATAATCAGCTTTTCATATAGTTTATTTGTCACTAGTCCTAAACTTCCTAATTTTATGGGATTAATTGATATTGTAATAAAATAAAAAAAAAAAATGGCTGTGCCTAATATGAGACACAACTGATTGTTTTCCTTTTATCAATATTTTTCTTAGTAATCACTGTTTTTAGTTCTTGTTTTGCAAGGTTTACACATTTAACTCTTATTTTATTGTTGCATCGTAAGTAAACTTTTTTTTTCTTATAATATTGAAAATACAAATATCAAGTATATATCAAGAAAATGCCAAATTTAAACAAGATTTATTTGGGCACTAGTACAATTAAATATTCAAAACTGTAAATAAGCATTTTTATCCTATTTGTTGTAAAATAAACAAATAAGACACTGTCTCTTATAAAGAATACACACTATAGCACTTCCACGTCAATTGTAACCTTTTCCAAATCAATTGTCACCTTTTCCATTTCAATTGTAACCTTTTCCATTTCAAATGTAACTTTTTCCATTTCAATTGTAACCCAACCGGACATGAATTAATTCAATATTATTTATTTTATTATTGAAAAATAATTATTTTAATTACATTAATGACTTTTGAAATAATTTCGGCATATTCTTTCGACATTTTTTTTCGTTTATTAGATAATTGATATTAAGTGCTAATTTAAAGTAGTTTAAATTTTTGAAATTAAATTGTTGTTTATTTATTTTTAAAGATTTATTATTTTTTATTATTTAGTGGGGGGAGGGTGGTTTTCATCGATTTGTTGATCGTTCATTATTAGGTTTTCGAAGTTGTTAATGTCAAATTTACTACCGAAATATTGTTCGGCCACGAGTATTTCTACTTAATTATTAATTTTCAAAATTTTTCGGTATAGGTATCGTTTACTAGGTTTTCACGAGCGCTATTTCCGAATTCACTGTCGGATTTCCGATCGCGCATGCGCGTTTTGCACTTCCTTTACTGTTGGAGTTTTCTATGATACAGGGGTCGCTTAGTAGGTTTTCAAAGGTCCTGATTCCATTTCTTGAATTCGATTTAGGATCGCGCATGCGCATTTCGCTTTTCCGTTGCTATTGAAGATTTCCATGATAAAGGGGTCGTTTATTAGGTTATGGAGGGTTCTGATTCCATTTGAAGTTCGATTTTGGATTGCAAAAGAAAATGGTAAATTTTATATTGGGGAACCACCAGTGCAATTAAAAAAAGTATCTCATGATATCGCACTTACCTCTGATAATACAAAAAAGTACAAATCATTTCTGACCAAAAGACATTTTACAATAAACAAATAAAGATAACACAAATAATAATAATACATAAATAAAAAACCGTCAAACGTATACATAATCATCAAGAAATATATTTTTAAAAACTTCTAATATATATAACATAATCATTACTAAACAAAAAAAAATTAAATTCTTTCACTAACAAGGTGTGTCCGTCACCGATTTCGATCAATATATCTATTTTTATTCTAAATTGAAAAAACAAAATGATACGTGCACAACCATTTCGTCCAATGTGCCCTAGGAGCTCAGAAAAAAAAAAACTAACATGCCGAAACTGGTTTATTTTATACCTCGAGATTGAAAAATGTTCGGCATTGACTTTCCGGCAAAATATTTGTTGCAAACAACTGTTTACGTGCATGCAAAGAAGAAACTCCCCTCTTTCTAACGATTCCAAGAGCGTAGAAATCAGATAAACTGAAGACGAGATACACAGCTTTAAATTAAAAGGTCATTCATTAGCGAGCGTGCCCTCAGTTTTCTCACTGGCAAATACAAAACTAAACAGACAAACGCACATAGACTTTCGTGGTTACCACTCTTACAGACTTGACTCACAAATCCCCGTATATGGTGGCATTACACTTCTGGTGCGTTATAATGTTCCCTCTAGACTGATAAACAATAACACACCCTATGACGAAAAACACTCAGCCATCACTATACCAGTCAAACACATACAAAATCAGATGTATATACAGAAGACCAGGAGCTAAACTCGACAACTTCAAAACACTCTTACGGGAAACCGAAGCAGACAGACAACACACACAACATCGTAGGAGACCTAAACGCTAAACAACACACATGGAACTGCACTAAACCAAATGCATTATATACTCACCTCTCTAAAACAAAATACACAGTTATACATCCTAACGCATACACATTCAGACATCACTCAAACTCAGCATACATATCTACACTTAATCTGCTATTTACACAGCAATCATACAGATTCACAAATTGCACAACAATAGAATAGATTACATCGGCCGTGACACAACAAGAACTCCACCAACTGACAACAAATACAACTTCAAACAGGCAGACTGGAAACAATACAAGAGCATAGTCTACACTAATACACCCAACATCATAGACCAACACCCAAGACATAAACATTGCCATAAACACACTACAAAACATCATACACGAAGCCGCCTCCATTTCGATAGCCACATTCAACCTCATTCCCATACACCTACGCCAGCCACCAAAACACATATTCACGCTAATCAAACAACGAAAATTCATAAAAAACTGCTGGTATAGGACTAAAGACCCAACATACAGACCAAACATAAACAATTTCACTAGACAAATCACATCCCTAATGTCGCAGTGAAAAACATCCCTCTGGCACGAACAATTACGCCGTACCCATACCGACCCCAAAAACTTCTGGAAACTAGTCAGAAGCCACAACACCAAATCAAGATGGGTGAAAATACGAAGTCATGAGCTTCTCACTCCCGCAGATCAGGCGACCATAATTGCTAACAACTAGGTCGATCGAGACGCAGCATGTACAAACACCACCACATACCACCACAGTCCACAAACTGAGATAACACAAAAAACATACTTTCCTCATATAAAGAACTGACTGTAACTCTGAGAAAAACGAGGGGAAACAAATCAACAGGAAAGGGTAACATACCCTATGTCCTACTTAAACAACTCCCAAAAAAAGCTCATATATTTCTCCTTAATATTTTTAACTCATGCTCAGGCCTCAGATATTACCCTACCGAGTGGAAACACGCTACAGTTGTTCCAATTCTCAAACCCAAAAAACAAGGAGCGGTACCGGAAGAATACTTAATGATGTACAAATCGCCGCATATGTTGACGATATCGCTATATACAGCTATGTGCAAGGTCCAATAGGCTGCCCAACAATTCTCAGAATAACTTCAAAACATAAATAAACACACAAAAAACAGATGCCATCACATTCTCATACAAGAAAACACTCAAAGAATAACCAAACTTAAATGGGCAAACAATTCAAAAAATCAGCTCACATACCTCGGTATGAAACTTGAATCACACTTATCATTCACAGCTCAAAAAATACAAACAGCCAAAGCCACAACACACCAACTCAAACACTTACTCTACTCGCCAGGGCTGTCGCTCAGACTCAAGATTCTCATTTCATATTCATATTTCATTCCCATCCTCAGGCCCACACTAATAAATGGTGCCTCCCTCCTCCACTACCTATACCCCACAGCCCTGAAGTCTCTCCAAACATTCCAAAACAGTGTCCTACAGAAAATCACCAAACGAACGTCACTCGAAAGACGAACATGATACACATTCACAACGAATTACAACTTGACACTGTCCAACAACACATCGCAAGGAGACACGTAAAGTTCTGCGACAAACTCCCTGCTTCATTCAACCCACAATTCCGCTCCATCACCCCATCCCCCTTCCTGCTATATGACAGGACCGAAAGGGACTACTCAACCCTGTCAATACTATCCTTTAATCCGCTTCTAAAGCACCCCCCCCCCCTCTCTATCCTCCACCATCTCCCCATCCTACCAATTCCCACGTCCCACCCCAGCCCCACTCTCTCATGTCACTCCTTGTATATATCATTATTATTAATTATTTAGTTATTATTTTCATTAATAGGTTTATTTTATTTTATTATTAACCAAATTCCACGAGGAGGCCCCTCACCACTTAATCAGGAGGGGATTCCTTGATCAGGAAGTATCATTTCAATTTGTAAATAGTCCATTACCACCAGGTAGAAAAAGGTAAAATACAAAAAGATTTAGTTTTTATTGCATGATGTATTTTATGAATGTTTGGTTTTGTTTGAAGGAAAGGAAAAAAAAACACAGCGAGCGTCTGTTTCTATTGTGAGGGTTAAAATAAAAAGAAATTTTTAAATAAAATTTGTATTATTGCATGCATAGCCTAATCGTTTATTTGAATATGCCATATAATCGTGCATGCAGTTATTTATCACACTGAGAATGACTGATTAAAGACTAGAGATCCTTGGTGTAGGGGTGTCGGTTTTTGGTATAAAAACCGGTTATCCCCGTTATAACCGATTATTCCTTATACATTACTATAAATTAAAAATGACCGGTTATAATTCGGTAAAAATGTAGTTTTAGTCCGTTACGAGACTTGTAACAGTGTAACTTTACCATGGTAGGCTGGTGGGTAAAAGGTATATGGAATACAGAATAATATTATTCTGTACTCATTATAACGTTATTTATTCTGTCCTCTTTGAGAAGGTAGGTATTTCGTATTTTTTCTTCTTTTTTTTACGAAATTAATTTTCAATCAGGTTTTTGCAGGGGTTTTTATTTAAAAAAACAGTTATAACCGATACAAAAAAAAACCGACCGGTTATTGACATCCCTACCGTGGTGTTTGAATACAATATTAAAGTACTAAGTTCAAAGTTAAAACAAAATATATCCAGTTGTAGGCGAAGATGTTGGTTCGGTAAAATTCGGAGTTTTACAACATATTCCAGTTGTTAAGAATATTGATTCAGAATTTTACACCATCGACTTTTTATATATCGAATCTAAAAATCCAAATATCTCGCTTTAATTAACTAAAACAAAACTAAAATTTTTCATCAAGACAACCTTGTTCACATTTGACGCAAGCCAATTTCGCAGAAATGGAAGGAGTCAGCGACTTGCTTCGCCAAGCCTATAGCACCGACATACGCCATTCGTTAGTCGTCTTTTCCGCTTAATTCTACAATTTTTTTTAAAAACTTGAAAAGAAACTTTCGCAGCAACTTAGTAAACGACAGATGTAATTTGTAGAAAAACAACATATTGTTGGTTTTAATCCAGACATTGAAAAGAAAAAAAAATATATTAGTTGAAGGTCCACTGTAGAAAATAGAAAATTTCGCAATAGAAACTTAACTGTAATAGAGTATTTCACAGAGAAAATAGTGAATTAAACTTTTGTATTTTTCAGGAGAATCACTAATTTTTATTTCTTGAATTGGAGATTTCAGATCCTTTAAATAAGTGTTACAAAATTACACACACACACACAAACACAAAAAAACACACACACACCATTTGTGAGACAGTTTCGAAATTTTTCACGATCACAACACCCCATTCCCCCTACTATATACATATTTCGTACATAGGTAAGTGAAAGTGAAAGTTAATATATCTGAAAAAGACGATTGTTCAAAATCTTGTATCTTCTATACACTTTCAAATTCTCATTTCAACAAAAATATTATAAGTGAACTTTAACATTATCTTATTGTTGGTTTAACTTTTATTGAATATTTGTTTACTAAGCGTTAGTAATTGTAGTTATCATAATTAAAAATTTTAATCTGAAATCAGAAAATTCAAATTTTAGTCTTATTGAATTGAAAGAGAGAGTATGTTGAGCTTGATTCGATAAAAAAAAAACTGTTAACTAACGGATAGAAAACTTAATAACTGTCGAAGGAATTCCACCAAGGTCAGAAGGTTTTTTTTTTATCCCCCAGTTAATTAATATCGTTTAGTTCACTCTGTCAGTATAATAATAGTAGTATATCAATTAATCGGTATAATAATTAGAAATTGATAAATAAATTCGTTCAGTAGTGATTAGATAATTAATTCAAGGAGATTTTCTATAAACCTGATTTTTTTTCCCATACCATTTAATCTTGGGTTTTAGATAAAAAATATCATCTGTTAGTCACCTTAAAAATATTTTCTTGCCAGAAATGTTCTATAGAGTTTTCAAATTTACTTGTCTCATAAATTTGATTTATTTTTAATTTATTAATAATAGCAAAAACGATTTTAAAAAAAGAAGAAGACTAAAAATATGATTTGGTTGTTATTTTAATAATTCACCAATCAACGTTACACATTATATGTTGAACGGTTTATTAGTCTATTCACGCTGTTGAGGTAAGATGTCCAGTACTCTACATTTTATTCACCCCTGTCATTTCTACAAATTCCGATGCATACCTGACAAAATTTGCCAATGATATCGCTATACTATCATCCCATTCAAATCCTTAAATAGCATCCTTAAACCTACAAAGCCACCTCTCCCTGATCGAACAGTGATGCAACAATTGGCGTATCAAAGTCAATGAATCAAAATGTAAGCATGTCACTTTCACCCTCCGACGCATATCCCGCCCGCCAGTCCATTTTAATGCCACTTCCCTTTTTCAAACAGAGTCCGGTATCTTGGCTTCCTTTTTAACAAAAGACTAACATGGAATCTACATACTAGAATAAAAAGACAAAAGCTTAATCGGTGATATGGTCAGTTCTACAGACTACATCTCTTCTTTTAATTAACAGAAAACAATTAATCTACAAGACCATTCTGAATGGTTGGACCTACGGACTTGAACTGTGGTGGACAGCTAGACTTTCGAACGTATTTAATCCTTTCAGTCTAAAGTCCTCCGTGCAATAGTCAATGCCTAATATTACACTACATAAAACAAGATTTTACACCATAACCTTAACCATATGTCCTTGACGTTATACCATACAAATTCTCTATAATTCACCCGTTCATCTTACTCATCATCCTAAACCCTAAGCACAATCCTTATCTTGCTCAAACAATCTCTTTAGTCCTCCTCGAAGATTGAAACAGCAGTGGTCAGAGACCTTTTGTAAATACGCTACTGGAGTTAATACCAGAACTCCAGTAGTTACTGGAGTTCTGGTGTTAGCCAGCTTCTTCACTCACGTTCTAAGCGTCTGTGGTTCTAGTGCCCTCACTCAATCTCCACTGGCTTTCAATACCATTGACCCAGCTGGGCGAGAAGCGCTAGAATCTCTTGGAGCATGGCTTTGCCATCCACATGTGGGGGACAAAGCTAGATTCAGAGTTCCCTGGGCAGGTTGTAAATATTTTACATAGGTATGAATAAGTTCAAGATGATTTATTTTATTTTTGCTTAGCTTATTTTTTCTTTATCTGGTTGTTTACCTATTTTTCTATCAATCAATTGTATGTTTTTATGTTATTTTATTATTCTTTATTTTATTTTATTATATTTTTCTTCCACTTTGTACATAAAGTATGAATGGATTCTTACAGCCCTAATAGCTATTGCTCTTAAGTGTGGCAGATTACATTATTTTTTAATAAAAATTTTATTTTTCTAAAAAAAAAAAAATCTTCCGTAAAAGTGATTTTGTGGTTTATGGTCCTGATGATGCCTCAGTTGGTCAAAAGCTGGCTGGCTAGTTATTAACTGACATTTGAGCGGCTCAAGGATTTCTTTTGGTATCTTCCAACCATAACCTATTGTAACCGTCACGAAATTAGGAACTTGGGAATCACACGATTACATCTAGAATCATCGGTGAAAATTTCGTTTTTTTTTTTTTTTTCATAATGGAGGAGGCAGCCAGGTACGCATCAGCTTAGATTACACAACAAAATCATTCTCCGAGGTTGCAAGGGATTTCAAAGGAGGATTTGGAACGCCATATTAAGTGCATCAAGTTCCTAATTTCAAAACGGCTAGTGTAGGTAGCCTTATTTTTTAATATAAACAATTTTCTTAAATGCTAGAATATACATTATTTCGAAAAAAATTATTATTGCAAAGCTTTACAAAACCTTTCAAGTTGTATATAAACTTTAAAAGTGATTGTAGAATGATAAATTATTTTCACAATTGTTACACTTTTTGTTTTACAAGGAAATCTAAAGATCACTAATATTAATAAAAACTTTGCATATTTATAGGACTATGAAAATTATTTGGTAAATCATTCACTTTCAATATCGAAAACTATCGCTTGAAGGTAAAAGTTGGATTTAGTACATTTGCTAAAATAGTTAGAGTATTAAAAAAATATTTGCATGAATTCAATTATATAATTATACTTCAAAAAACAATCCATATCCAGGCTGCTTTTCCTCGACTTAAAAATCTGATTGAATGCGGCTGGTATTAAAGTGGTTTCATATTAGAAAAAGCTCCTGAATATAATAATCCTGTTGATTAGGTTTTAAGTATAAGTAACTTGATAATCAGTTTTGAAAGATGTCGTAAGATGCAATGTATATATATATATATATATATATATATATATATATATATATATATATATATATAGAGAGAGAGAGAGAGAGAGAGAGAGAGAGAGAGAGAGAGAGAATGTATGTATTTAACGTAAGTTAGTCTAAAAATCTGGTGCAGTGCGCGCATCACACAACTTCACTTAACACCCTATAATAATTATCTATTTTTAAAAATAATTTTAAAGAATTCTCATAAACACTACTTCAAAATGTTTTCAGCTGCAAGCACTTTTTCACGTCTTATCTCACAAAATTACAATAAAACATTGTTTTAAAACAATTGCAGTACGACAAATCTGTGTACAAATTTGTCAAGCTAAAAATAAACATTAAAATTTAACATATAGTTTCCATGGATATTCCATTTAATTTCCATTAGATAATATAAAGGTAAAATTTTAATTATTTATGTTGCTTGATCGACTGTGATGTAATTATGATGAAATAAATAAACAGGATGCAGTCAAAAAAGTATATTTTTTATTACACAAAATATTTTCATGTAAGCCATTATCAGAGCTATTTTAATAAAAACAAGAGAAGTTCTGTCACCACTTCGAACTAAAGTAGCCCAGATGAAGACTCACATGATTGAGCCAAAACGTCGGCTTGCACAATAAAAAATATACTTCGTTGACCGCATTCTGATTATTTATTTCATCATAAAGGTAAAAATTATACTACAATTATTGTAGTAATTACTACAACAATTCAAATAAAGAAAATTAAAGTTACTTTAGAGGAAGGTATTTTGAAAATTTGGCAATTTTCCGAGATCCTCAGACTATTTAAACGAGGATAAGACCTGGCTGATATTAAAGACCATTTAATTGTACATTCAATATCGTTAGAGACTTTTTCGAGAAAATTGTAAAAATGTGTAAAATCGATTATATAAAGTTGCACATCATGAATTGGCTTTATTTGTATTCTAAGTTCAAATGTTATTTTTTGTTTATCAAGATAATTTTACTTTTATTTTATACGGATACTTATATCTGAAAAATTTCTAAATCAATAAACTGTTTGTTTACAGCCTTAGCGTTTATTATTTATATAAACTGTACTTTTTGTCTTATGTACACAGGTACTTCCAGATGTGTCCACAGGTACATCAGGTTGCTATGCCTAAGGACAATAATTACATCTCCAAATTTTGAATATTTGGAAATGCATTATTAAAAAATTTGAATTATAAAAAAAAAAAAAGAATTTATTCATGAGCGTGTGCAACCTGAGCATTTTGCTAGGTGAAAATATGTTTCCCAACGGCAGACAAAAATAAAAATATAAATTTTGTCCTTACGTACAGTTGTATCCACTATAATTAATATTTTATTATTATGGACGACATTAAACATCCTTCGTTATCTCTCGCGCTTTTTGTAGCATTGGTAATTTTAATTATTCCTTAGAAGTATTTGCTAACTATTATTATTTCAATTGTCGGTTCGGCGTCGATTAAAAATAAGATAGCATGTTAACAAATGCTCGTTTGTGGTTTGAATAAAACACTCAAAATCCTAAGAAGCCATTGTTTATTTTTATTTTTTATTTTGTATTCTCTTTGATATAACCGTTTCAAAATTACAATAGACCGATAAAAGCCTTGAGGTTGAGTAGTAGAGATGGATCGTGTGAATGAACGCAAGTTGCTGAATAGCTATGAATGGGGCATTTTGATTATGCAACGTGGGAATTATTAACAAATAATCCTGAAGGCAATCATGTCATAAGGCTTAATTTTTAGTTCCTGAATTCATGTATAATAAGTAATTGGAATCTTTTACTAATGATTTAATATTAATATTAACGTTTAAGGGTTTATCTACGCAGTTAAAAATAAAATAAATAAATAATTCTGAGCGACAATGATAGCCCTGCGTGAATATCCATGTGTTTGAGGAAATTAATTAGGAACCGTACCAAATGGGCATCAGGTTTAATTCACGCATTCGGCATAACAGAATTTTCGATCTTAAGATAAGCGTGCTGTCTGAAGATAGTATAGAAAAGATGAAAAAAAAATAATAACGATTAAACAGCACATCGGTAAATGAGTAGATAATTTAAAATAACGTAAAAAAAAATTCTAAGGTTCCGATGATGAAGATATAAACGTAGTTACTTCAAATTTTATAATCTAATAAAACAACTTGGATTGATAAATTATTTATCATTTATATTTGTTTTATTGAAAACTAGTTTCGAATGTTATACATTCATCCTCAGTTCTAAAAACACACAAACAATTCAAAAATAAGCAATTCAAAATATAGTTTGGTATTATTATACATATTAAATTAGATTAATATAAATCAATATTATAAAATATTTATGAGTCATGAATTTCATTAAGAGAAGAAATCAAATACATGTTGGTACTCACCAAGGTTTAAATGGATTATATCAAACGGAAAAGTTTGTACTGGTTTCTTCTCGCATTGAACTAACAATGAACGAAACGTAGGTAGCATGTTTATAGGTAAACGGTTTAAGGGTTAGGGTTTTTCCAGTAATGCCGGTGGGTAATTGTTTTTTCTGTTATTGATGGGAATAAATTTAAGATTGGACTATTGGAGATATTTATTTGGTCATTTAAGCAAAAATCTGGATTGGATTTGAAGGATTTTATTATTTCAAGTGCTTCATATATATTTAATTTGAGGTTATTTCAACGCGATGTATTAATTTAACTCCTGAGTCTTTGATGACTTTATGATTTTTTTTCATTTAAATGAATTGCAAAGTTGGAATTATCTGTCTTATTATTATATGCACGTATATGTTCCTTTAATCTCTGATTTAGCGATCTTCCAGTTTTTCCGTGTATTTGGCTGCACAATCATTACAATTTAGTTCGTATACTCTGCTTTTTTGGAAATATGAGGACAGAGTTTTTTCTATTTTAAATGCAGGGTTTAATTCTAGTTTTTTTTCAATTCATTTCCCACTTTGGTGGATATAGGGCCGTAATATGGAATCAAAACATAATGTTTCGGGATGGGCCTATCTTCGGAGGTTGTTGAACAGATATGGTTAATTATCTTTTTTTATATTTGTTTTTTTTTTAAATATAATTGATAGTGGTTTTGTTGTACCCGTTATTTTTTGCTATGGAATATATTATTTCAATTTCTTTATTATAGCTCTTTTTATTTAATGGTATGTTCAAAAGACGGTAAATCATGCTATTAAAGGCTGCGAGTATATGTGCTATCGGTCTCCTAGCTCCATTGTTTATAGCGACATCCGTGTGGGTGGGTTTCCGGCAAATTCCAAATTCATGACGTTTGTTTTTTACTGAGATATCTAAATCTAAAAAGTTTATGGTTTTGTTTTTTTCCAGTTCTACTGTGAATTTAATCGAGGGATGAATTTCGTTTATTTCCTTTAAAAATATATTTATTTTTCTTGTCGTACCAGACCATAGGCATATGTCATCTACATACCGATACCAGTATATGATATGTGCTAGATTCGATCGGAAGATTAACTGTTTTATATTAACTCACGGACTTCGGTGGCATATTAATTCACGGGATTTTTGATATTAGGAAAACTGTTTTTGTTTATGAAATCATAAAAAATACACTCACATTGAGATGAATTCGCTACCTCCCCGACAATATGGCCTACAAAAAATAAACAAACCGGAGATCTATAAACTTGCCTATTACTTGAACAATTTATAGAAAACCAGAATCCACTGTTCTACCAGAGTCCACACTGATAATCGTATTGTATAATCGGCGTGTTTCATGATACGGCTAGTACAAAACCGATGAAAATATTCCAAACACTTAAAAAGAGGTGAGAGATGTAGTGAACTGCGGATGTGGATTGAAGAAGTTGGAAAATTGGAAGGAGAGCGACGAGGTTAGATAATATGATATATGAAGGAAGCAAGGGAGTTCTTACGTCGGTGGTCAAGGAAAAGTCGGTATTGTGAAATGCGGGTATGTCTATGGATACCGAACATAAATCGAAGAAAGTTATTTATTAATTTTGGTAACCTAGCTCATAGTTCAACAGATATCCGTTCAAAAACAACAAAACCGTAAAAGGAAAGAGGAAAATTAGTGAGGAGACTTGTGATGGTAGGAATTAGACGACCAGGGTAATAAGTTCTTTCGAAGAGTGGTTTTAATAAAACATGCCTCAAAGGTTGACGACAGTGCTATATATTTCTGTAGTTGTAACTGATGAATCAGACGAACTTTTCAATTATGCCGGCTTTCATTCATTGAATTTTTCATTACTCCGTTGTTATCTAACGTCTAAAGCGATTTAAGAATACACGCTCCATCGCAAATAGCATAGAGCAAGTTCGATTTTCAAAAGCATTTCAATAAGATGCTATTAATATGATTGGTATTTCATTTTAAATTGTAGAAAAATAAATAAGCAAAAAAAATAATCGTGCAAGAATAAAAGCTGGTATATGATTGCACAAAAGACTGAAAAGCTGCCAGCAGATTCTTTAATAATACTAAACCGAGTTTCAAAATAACCGGTATTGATAAAAAGTTAATTACTAAGAGTATAAATTCAAGACTTAGAATATGCTGTAAATTTCTACACCACCATGATCCAACAAGCAGTTTCGACTGCATCCTCACCTCTCCCTTCCCCAAAATACCGTAAGAAGAATCCTTTGCCCCAAAACCTCATAGACCTTATCCAATCCAAACTACGATCGAGGACCCTTTGGCAAAAAAGCAGACAACCTAACGATCGGAAATTGTACCATTAATAGTGAAAAAGAAATCGGCGACCTTTAGATCCCAAACCTACAATTCATCCCTTCCCTCACTATCTGCTTGTGATAACTCTCCCTGGAAAGTAACAGAAAAAATCCTTAGATACCACTCTATTTCCCACCCACTCTGAAATAAATATAGTTCCTGGGCATTTTCAGATGAGGATAGAACAGAAGAATTTTCCAAACATCTATCCAACACAATCATTTCCATCCAGAAATCCACCCCACCCATCAGTGGCGTAGGCAAAAAGATGGTTCAGGTGGTCTTGAGCTCCCCCTCCACCCCTCCCACCATCCCGACATTGCAAAATACTTATTCTTATCTGTAAACAAAAATTGTATAAACCTATTTGAATGTTATTTTATAAATAATATTCCTAGACATAGAAATTATTCTATAGAGAGAGAGCCCCATTATATCTCCGGTTGGAATGTGTTGCTTTAAGGTAGATGTTTGGATGGACCCCCTCCCCTCTTCCGAAACGAAATCCTGTTGCCACCCATACAACTAAAATTTAGGAAATCTTTTCTTCCCTAGCCCCCCCCCCCTTCCTCCTATAGCTGTCAACCCCTCTTAGGTCAAATTTCTTATAAATAAACTAAAATCCCTAAAATCCCTTGGATATGATCTCCTCACTTCCCAGATCCTTTAACAACTTCCCAAATAAGCGATTATATTCCTTACCTACTTATTATGCAATTGTATAAGTAGTACAACCATCGCACAACCCACTTCCTTCTACTATGGAAACACTCCTTAAGTATCCTTTTCCTTAAACCAGGTAAACCTGCCAATAATACCTCATCTCATAGCATAATAAGTTTGTTCCCAATACTTAAAAAAAATTTGAGAAAAATTCTTCTCAAACGAATTCTACCCATAGCCGATTCCAAGAAAATCTCTTCATCCCAGTTTGAATTCTGCTCCGAACATTCTACTGTACACGATTTTGCGTTGTTGAGCATTTATCCTTAGCACTTGAAAGCAAGCAATATTTTTTATTATTTGAACTTATTGTTGTTAATTTTTTCCATTCTGTTTTTCCTATAGGTTACGCATTGCATTGTTTCTTATCTTTATCTTTATCTGTTCTTGTTCTTTTTTTTTGTTGCTGTGTTTTTTTTTTTTATATTATGATTTAATTTAATTGAAGGAAAAATGATTTAGCAATCATCAATATCTGTAAAATGTTTGTTTTAATGGTATGGCAATATGTATAAAATAAATGATTCTACGATAGAATTACTATATCCTCTGGGAGAAAAATGGTATATGTACATGTATATGAACATATGCATATACTTATACATATATTTATATATACATACATATATATATATATATATATATATATATATATATATATATATATATGTATGTATGTAATGAATATGCCTTGTACATAGTGATAATATTTATATTTTAAAACATTTATTTATATTTTAATTTTGGTGATGGCAAAACGTCCAAACATCAAGATTTCTTGGATATACTCCTTGTAACCCTATCCACGAATAATTATTGGAATATTTATCGATTGTCGACATGACAGATAATTACCGCCGCCCAACTATAAATGTAATCACGAATTATCTGTAATTTATGAGCCTCCTTTTAAACTGATGAGAGTATTATAGTTCGCGCGTGGACACGTGGCAGGTCTACGTGATTCATATCATCAGCTGACCCCAGTCAACTTGTCATGTGCCGATTGACATTGAGCTTTGACGCCGAGAATTCTAGCGCCTCATCTTCGTATTGTTGCATTTTCATTAAGAATAGTAGGCCCTCGTCTGATTTCGTTGGATTACAGCGAGGTTGATTATAATAGATTATAAGTATCCTGAGGATCGGCTAATCGTTATTAATGAAATACAGAACAATCAAGATGAGCATTTAACTATGTCTTTTTTCAGTTGACTTCTCGCTGTTTGTCATGTTTGTTTTTTTAATTTTATTTATAATCAGCTCTATAAGGAACGCTCATAGCTCGAACTAGTTGTTTAGCACTCACAATGATCAATTACTTTAAACACTATAAATATTTCAATGTAATAATCTTACTAAGACTATGACATCCTGGTCTATAATTAGTACGTTTAATTATTATTCCACTTTTCACTGAAGAACATATTTGCTATTTACCACCCAATAGATTCCAATTCAACTTAGACTGCTCAATACTTGTTGCACAGGACAGAGTCGTCTGGCGGAGGCTCTGTAATTTAAATCCTGCTGTAAATAAACATAATAAAAAACATCTTAATTCAATCGGCAAAAAATATCGATATTCAAAATAACGTCAATTTGTTTATTAAATAAAAAAAAATCTGAATGGATTAGAAGATAACCAGTTTCTTAATAGTTAAATCATGTTGTAAATAGACTTGATAAGAAAAATATCTTAATTGAATCGAGATAGAAATATCGCTATTCCAAATTATTGTTAATTGATTTTATAAAAATTCAACAAAAACTTTTAAACGAAAACGAAGGAGATTAGGAGATAACCTGTTTCTTAATATTTAACTCCTGATGTTATTTAACTTAATAAAAACAATGCCTTAACGATTTTGGAACAGAAATATATTATAAAAACAACATCTTAACGATATCGGCATATAAATTTGGATATTATAAAAACAATATTTTAATGATATCGGCACAAAAATATCGATATTCTGAAATATCGTTAATTGTGTATATTAAATTAATAAAAATGTCTTAACGAATTGGAAGGAGATTAGGAGATAACCTGTGTCATAATATTTAAATCCTGATAGATTTCCGAAACAGAAATATCGATACTAAAAAAAAAAAAATATTTTAATGATACCGGCACAGAAATATCGAGATTGCAATCGATATTTCTGTGCCAATATAATATTGTTTTCCGCGTTAATAGCTTCAACATTTAAATGTTATGAAATAGATAATCTTCTAATCTCGTTCAAACGCGTATAGAAGATATTTTTTAATTTATTAACAAAAGTATCGATCTTTCTGTGCCAATATCAATAAGATATTGTTTTTATAATATCGTTATTTCTGTTTCCATGTAATTAAGATATTGTTTTTTATAGTATCTATATTTCTGAGCCGATATCATTAAAATATTGTTTTTATAATCTGCAGTCTGTTCCTAAATGGACGAAGGAATTCACTCTTTCGAATTTATATTGTTCAATTTCTAGGTTGGTTACTTAATATTCTGTTATTCCACCTGCACGCATGTATTTTGCATTTTGTTCACTCACCACCAACCCAAACTTCAAAAGCCATAATTAGAGCTCACTCTGATCAGGCAACAATATAAAAATCGTCTGCAAATCCTTGAATCTTGACCGGTCTAGTGAAAATTGTACCAACTAATTGTATTCCCTATTTTCGAACCGCCATTTTTAAGTGAAATTAAATAGCCGACATTGTCTTGCTCCTCTGTCAGAACCGAATAATCTAAATAGATCTGATCCCACACAAACAACATACTTGTGTCTGTTTGTGGTCATTTTCACAAATCTAATGAACTTCTGTGGGACTCTAAATTCCTCCATAACCTACCATAATTTAAACCTGTTTCATATTATAGAAATAAAAAAAATATAAATTTAAAAATATTTATATCTCTTGAGAGGATAAAATACATTAACAAATTAATACTCAGTCATAGATAGGGTTTAAGCATTATTCATATTTATCCGGAAAATTAGCTGGATATCATTTCATTTATCCCATTGCAGTACTAAAAAATCTTCGGAAAAAAATACTGATAATAATTATGAACCATGGAAATAAAAATCAATTAAATGTAAGTATTACTATTTAGAATAAGTATAACTTTTTGGATTAAAAGTTTGGGAACATATAGCTATCATACATCATATAGAGACACTGACTTAAATAATATACGAAATACTCACAGTTTTCAATTAGTATTATAACATACAATAGGGAAATATACAGGATCTCCCCTTTTCTGATTCAGGGATGATAATTTAATACATATTTCACCATAAAATAAATATTAATAAATAATAAGGGATAGATTAAAAAAAAACAAACAAAGTTTTTAAAAGTTCTTTATTCGATCCGATAAAGAAAATTTTCTTTACCCATTCACCTAAATTCTATTATCTATAAATACCAATAGTAATTGTAATCAGGGATTGAAATTACCTCTTATTTTTCTCTCTCAGTGAATAAAAGGCCAGATATGATTTTTATATTTGTCATCAGAGAATAAAAGCCATATCCCGACTTTTATTTTTGATCTCGAAAAATAAAAATCATGATGTGATTTTTATATATATATATATATATTTAATAGTCAATGTTAATTTTTTTTATTTGACTTAATATTATTAACATAATTTATTATTATATTAATATTAAGGTTTTTCAAATATTTTTGATATTAGGTTACCGAGGGTGCTGATTATGAAAAAAAATATCGATTTAAATATCGCTACATCACGTATCGATTTAATTTAACATTTCGGATACCATCGATATTGAGGCTATTATTAGGTTATCCATTATAACGAGAATGCTGATAATGAAAAATTATCAGTTTTACAATCGCGCGCTTACCTATCGATTAATTTTACCATTTCGGATTTCCTTGATATTGAGGTCGTTTAATGGGTTAAGTTTTTCAAAGATGCTAATTTTGAATTACCAAGCAATTCGGTTACTTATTACTTTTACATAATTCTTCGGAATAGGTTTCGTTTTTCAGATTTTCAAGGACGCAAATTGCTTATTTACTACAGGATAATAGATACTAGAAAAATTAATAGAAAATAATTAGGGCTTATTAAAAATGTATAGTATAATATCAAACAATTTAAACTACGTAGTAAATATATATATATATATATATATATATATATATATATATATATATATATATATATATATAATAATTTTTGGGTGGTCATGAGGTTCAATCAATGATAAAATAAATCGATACGTGATGTCGCGATATTAAAATCGATAGATTTTTTAATAGTCAGCACCCTCGGTAATCTAATAATGACCTCATTATGGATAATATTCGAAATGTTAAAATTGATAGATATGTGATGTCACTACATTAAAATCGATTTTTGGCCTTGTTCAAACCCTTTTTTAAAGGCATCTGTTTTTACATTTTCGTTTATTACTATTGCTTGAAATTTTTATTGTAGGCATTACTAAAATCCGCAATTTAATTCCACAAGCATGTTCCTGCAACAAACACAAGACCTGTAATTAAATGTCAAAATAGGCCATATTGTAAGGTTTTTAATTTTTTTACGAAAAGATGTTGACCATCTTCAATTGTTTTAAACTATTTGTTTTCCATTTTTTCAAAAGTTAATATGTACTAATTTTTATGTTTCTTAAATTAATTTATTTTTCACATCTTAAACGCGAAAAAAACACTTTTCGGCGCCTTTATGATTTTTTTTTACCATGTTGCTACCTACATACTGATTTCATCTAAAACATATAAAATTTGTTGTTATTATATTTCTCCTATTATCACGTTAAGAATGTCCCATGGTAATTTATTAAAAAAAAAAAATAAACTATCTCGCCTGGACTAAACGATTATATCCAAAATGTTAAAATAAACCGATACGTGAAGTCGCGATATTAAAATCGATAAATTTTTTTTTATGCACCCCAATAACATACTAATATAGTCAAATAATAAAATTATAACAATGACTTTTTTTTTTTAAATTAAAATATAAAAAGATCATCAGGTCTTTATTTTTTCAAGGTTAAAAATAAAAGTCATGATATGACTTTTATTTTCTGATGCCAAATATAAAAATCATAACTGGGCTTTTATTCACTGAGAGAGAAACAAAAAGTTAATTACAATCCCTGATTGTAATACATACATAATCTGATCATACTTATTTTCCTGCTGTACCGTCACTCAAAATTAGCTATTGGAATTTTGTTTATGATTTCAGTCAGCGCTGAAGATAACCCTTGACAACGATAAATATATGAGGAGGAACAAACTTCACAATGGGCTGTGGAAAGAAAATTATACCAACTGATATTCAAGGTGATTGAACCCATAGGCGTGAGGTTAATTCTGCAGCCAGGCCAATCATAGTCTGGGGGAATAATGATCTCTCAACAGTCAACAAGTGCATACAGAATCTATTTAAGCATCATAACAGTTAATAAAATAAGCAATAATATATAGTTTAATTTAAAATAAAAATTATAATCGAATAATATATATATATATACATACTTTAATTATAACTTTAACTATGTATACATATATTTGCTGATATGATTTCTAATACACAAAATCCTATATATTTTATCAATCCCATATATTTTTTTTTAATTTAAAATTAATTAATTCAGCATTAAATAAATAAATTAAATTTAAAGTTATTTTTTATTTTAATCTTCGACAGTTGTGATCTAATTGAAGTAGTAATAATAATAGGGTAGGTTATAACTCACAACAATGGTCGACCATGAAATACTTAATAATCTAAACATTTTGGGGGGAGGATATACCCCCGGATCTCCTCCTCTACGCACACCACTGGTCATTACATATATTATGTTTTAAACAACCAAATGTTATGATTGTATAATGATTTTTTACATTTTAATTATTAGTTGTTAGCATTTGTTCAATTCAATTTTAAGAGCCTAAGAGCTATTTTATCTACAGAATACAATTTAGTAATATAATTAATGTTCTTATTATTTTAAGATTTACTTGTTATGCTTTAGGTATATAGCCATTATTTTAGTTCAATTGCAATAAGTTTTATTTTGATTTATAATTATTTAGTAAAATTTGGCATGGAGGACATTAGCTTAGACAGACGTACTTTTGTCGTATTTCCCGAATTCCGAAAGATTTTATGGCAATAATTACACTAAGCACTTTTACTGTCCCTCGATCAAAAGAATTTCAGAGATTTGTCCTAAACAGTGGCGTAGGAAATTATAAAATGCTTTTACTTATTCTTATCTGTAAACAAAAATTGTATAAACCTATTTGAATGTTATTTTATAAATAATATACCTTGGCATAGAAAATATATAGACAGAGGAGGAGCATCCCTAACATCCCCGGTTGGGATGGGTCTCTTTAAAGTAGATCTTTAGATGGAGCCCCCCCCTCCTCCGAAATGAAATACTGGCTACACTATAAGTCCTGAAGATGAGAAAATACCCGAAACGTTGGCATTAATGATGTAAAGAAAATTCTAATAAAAGAACAAAGATACTGGAAGAAATTACTTCACAAAAATTAGATAAATAAAAGTAATATAATATAATTTTTCAATAAAAATTATCATCGAAATTAAAATAATTAAACTTGTGCTTAATCCCAAATGTATGTATTTAAATCTGATGCAAACCTATGTTTTATGCGAAATTTTCGTAAGTCAGCTTATAAAAGAATATAGTAGTAAAATATCGATATCATCGATATATCATGGTAAACTATCGATACAATAAATATATATATATATATATATATATATATATATATATATATATATATATATATATATATATATATATATATATATAGGATGTTAAGACACCATTAGAAAATATTGGTTTTCCAAATCCGATACTTCAATATATTGGCATTTCGATGTGCCAACCCTATAATAAATGAATATTATATATCCTTATGATCGTAGAAGTGTGGCAATTAAAAATAATAAAAACATAGATAATTCATTTTTTTTTAAAATGGCGTGCCTTTTTTTACTTACGAGATTTTACTATTTTGACGTGTAGAAGAAGGAACAATACTCACCTGAAAAAAAAGAAACTATAAGTAATTATACTGATATTGCAAATCAAGCAATATGAGGAAACATGTACTAAATGAGATATCAACTTAATGAGAGATGACTAAAATCAATATTTATTGATATAATTCTATCTTAACGAGAAACACACAAATATTTTAAACTTTGTTTTAAGATTGAGATAAATTGAGTTCCACTGAATATTTTGATTAATACAAAAGTAATTATCACTATGCAGTAACATACATATGACAATAAAATCATTTTTTAAAGTCTATGGCGATACTATGAATAAACAAACTATATAATTCCTAATATTTTTCTTTCGTAGTGATTAAATTTTTTCTTCTTTAGTACTGAAAAAATATTCAGTTATGTCCAGGTTATTATAACTGAAAGTTATTTATATTCGTTTGATATATCATTGTTTATATTGTTTTAATTCTATTCTAATGCTTGTAATATATAAAAACTCATACATTATTTTAAGTATGTGTTAATGAATTTCAATTCTGCCGGTTTATCAATAGGAAACGTTTTTATAGCTGTATTATGTTTTATAATAATTAATATTCCTTGACAACAATAAAATCTCGCCCTGGAGAAATGTGAAATTGCACAAACGAAAAATGCAGCTTAAAATTTACAGGAAAACAGATAGATTTATTTTTTGAAAAATTATTTAAGACTTTTAACTAAGACCTCACGTGTACTGAAAGTATTTATAACGAGCCTCTAATATATTTAATGTTAAAGTAATAGAATAATATATACGAGTATACATATATCATTTCCAAGTCAATGATACCTTTTTCCATATCAATTGTAACCTTTTCCATTTTAATTGTAACCCTTTCCAATTCCAATATAATTTTTTCCTTAACAATTAGCTTTTTCCATTGTATTTTTTTTTCCAAATTGTAACTTTTCCTATTCCATAAACCAACCCGACTTCAATTAATTAATAATATTATATTTTATGTATTCAAAAATAATTATTTTAATTTCAATTATGACTTTTGAAATACTTTCGGGCAAAGCAGCAGGAAGAGATAGTATCACGCCAGAATTCATAAAATATGGTGGAAAAGAAATGGTCAAGTGTCTACAGAACCTCTTTCAAAAGATCTGGTCGGAAAAGATAATACCATATGACTGGGAAAATAATATTATAATTCCAATTTTTTAGAAAGGCAACCAGGCAAAGTGTGAGAATTATAGACCAACATGCCTATCCTCTGTTGTATATAAATTATATACAAGAATACTGGAACAGAGGCTCAGGAGATTGGTGGAACATGGTCTGGAAGAGGAGCAGGCTTGCTTTAGACCAGGGAGACAAACCCAGGATCATATTTTCTCACTATGAATGGTTGCTGAGAAAGCGTGGGATAGAGGAAGAAAGTTATGTTTGGCGTTCCTGGATTTGAAGGCTGCATTCGATTCAATTCCCCGCCAAGAGGTTTGGAATGCTCTACAGGAAAAATAGGTGCCACCCACTCTTTTCAGTCCGATCAAATCGGTATATCAGGATCCCAAGGGAATTATAAGGCTTAACGGAACTGAATCAGAGCCATTTAGATTTTATAAAGGCGTCAAGCAAGGGTACAGCTTAAGCCTACTTCTTTTCATAATATGCATGGATGAAGGATGGAAAGTCTGCAAGCGAAGGATACCAAGGGCAACAGTGGGGTGCTGGAATTTAATTCCTGTACAGGCACAAGCTCTCCTATATGCGGATGATATGGTCCTGATTGCTGGCACCCAGGAAAGTCTTCAGGTGGCTGTCGGTAAATGGTCGGAAGAGCTCCAGAGGAAAGGAATGGAAATAAATCCTATTAAAGGTAAGGTGATTAAAAATAAGATTCTATGAAAAGTGAGGCCGAGACGTGAAAGACCCAATTCATATTTCATGCAATAATGAGCCGCTAGAGAAGATAGATAATTTCCAGTACCTGGGCAAGATTTTCAGCTTCAGAGGGTTCGGATTTCGTCGATTTGGTGATCGTTCATTAGGTTTTCGAAGCTACTAATATCGAATTTTACTATTGAAATTTTGTTCGAGCGAGAGCACTACGAATTAATTATTAGTTTGGCAGAATTCTTTGGTATAGGTCATTATACCTATATCTATAGTGATCATTCGAAATGCGCATGCTCAATCAAAAATCAAAAAAAATGAAACCAAAACCCTCGAAAACCTAATAAACGATCTCTATATCAAAGAAGACGTCAATAGTAATAGTAAATCGAAATGCGCATAAGGGATCGAAAATCCACTAGTAAATTCGGAAATAGCGTCCATGAAAACATAATAAACGATACCTGTTTTGTCAAATAATAATTAATTAGAAATGCTTGTTCTATATCAAAATTTCGATGGTGATATTCGATATTAGCAGCTTCGAAAACCTATCAATCACCAAATCAATGAATTCCACACCTCCCTCCCTTCCAAAAAATAACAAATATTTAAAATAAACAACTTTTAGCACTTACCGATTATCTCATAAGCAAAAAAATAAACGCCGGAAGAATAAGCCGAGATCATTTAAAAATCATAATTGAAATTAAAATAATTATTTTTAATTGAAAAAATATATAAAATATGATATTTATGAATTAGTTCGGTTGGATTATAATTCAAATGGAAAATATTACCTTTGAAATTGGAAAAAGTTATGATTGAAATGGAAAAAGTTACAATTGAACAGCAAATGCTATTATCATAGATTCTTAAACTGTGGTCAGCGGGTCCCCGGGAGCCTGCGTAGCCATTGTTGGGTGTCCGCGAAACAATTTTGACATTAATTTTACATCTCCCGACTTTTCGTTGTTATTTTTAGTGACATTTAATAAAAATCCAACATGGTCAAAACTTTTGTATTTGTAGTTACTTAACTAGTTATTAGCATAACTAATAAATAATTAGTAAAATTTAAATTCCTAGGGTTGGGATGGTTATGAATCATAAACAAAATATAAAAAAATTGTTCAATTAATCACTTTTAATTTCCCGAGGTCAATAAGTGCCCTTAAATTATTCCATCGTTCTCGACATCTTCTTCCACAACCTACCCGCAAACTCCTTGTATCCTCTATTATCTTTCCCCACTTTCACACTTTCCCCACTTTACACACCCGACTATGGGTGTGTAGTATACGGGGGCCTCTCGAATGTGCTCGAGGACAGATTAAAGCGGATTATGAAACTGCTTTTTAAGATTTGTCTTCGGCACCTCGAGACGGGCTCATATGTCCCACCTTTACGGCGAATTAAAGTGGCTCTTCCCCTGCAACCGTAGACAATATTTCCTCGGATCTTTCCTATACCAAACTATTACCACCCACAGCCCTTCCTACATCTATAGCCTCCTACAATTCAAATCCTCGGCCCACGCACTAGAAACAAGATCTCGCCTTTCTGATCTCCATACCCCCTCCCACAGAACCAAAGCATTCGAACGTTCCTTTCTCGCCCGCTCCTCTACCCTTTGGAATTCCTTTCCTTCTAATATCCGCCATGCTTCTTCTCTATCCTCATTGAAATCATGCTCTCTAATTGCGAAATTTCAGTTCAGGATTAGCATCTGGATCAGAAGTGAATAATAGTTTTTAATGTACAAACTTCAACTTTTTTCTTGTTTTTTCCTTCATTTTTTTTTGTTTGTTCAAATTAATTATATTTTTCGAGAAACGAACTTATTTTATTTGCTTAATTATATTACTGATAATATTGTAAACATTAACTGATCTGTATTTGGTAGTCTTTTGGCCAGATATTATTCCTGTTTTATTTGTTCAACCGTGTTATTCTTAAGGGACCTAGTCCCAGAATAAAGTTCTTTTATCTAAAAAAAAGACTGATGAGCCGCCGTAAGGGTTAAAGCCTTTTTATTATTGATTATTTTATTTAAATTTGGTTAGGATTTCGTGAAAAATATCTTACATTTATCTCGTTTTTCTTCAGAAAATTTGAATCGCTTGTCTTCAGGCGAGTTGAAAATCCTTGTGGGGGACATATTTAGGACTCGACGTGTGAAAACAATGGCAGCTTTCCCTACCTTAACGGGTAAACAGACGGATCTCGAGCACTTTGAAAACAATGCTCTAGTCTACGCATAGTAATGATAAAATAATAAATATCCTCCTTGATGCACCAGAATAGCGTTCTAAAATCGAACAAAAACGGTGACCAGCTTCTCCTCGCTCTATAGTTCAAAAATACTGAGCCAAAACATAAGCCGTCACATTTATTTTACAGTCAGGGTGGTACTGAAGTATTTCAAGAGTTTTTCAACTGGTAGTAATACTATCAATAACTGAGGGACGCATTTAGGTGACGGGACAGATATTGGACAACTTATTTTATATACAATATCGGTAGGTATGAATAATTAGCTTTTAGAAAAATATTTTGCCTTGAAAACTAGTGATCAGTCACTGGGTAACTTAATGGTTGTCGACACTATCGTCTAAGCAGTATAAATACTGGCGTGTGAATCAAGAGCAGTCATTGTTTGGTTCAGAACCTTCCATCAGAGGAATGCAGACGACGCCATACAAATGTTAATGGATATTTTAATAATAATTGCATAAGGCCACTATGCAACAAATGTATTATTGTTCTTTGTACTCTCCAGCGTTCGATTGGTGGAGACTCTACGTCCAAGTTATAATTGAAGTTTAATTAATAATACCAGCCTTATCATTGTTGTAGGGACTCGTTGGCGTCATTAATAGGTATTTTATTAATAATCGTGCAAGGTCCCAACTCCGATAACTTTATAATTATCTTGTGAGGGCTCACTGGCGTCATCTTGGTAGAGAATCCGATTCAGGCCTATCTACATGTTTCAAAACACCTGATAATTATCACCTGATAATGCAGCTATGAAGTTGGAATCTGTAAAATACGTCAATCAGTAAAAAAGATTTGGAAAATTGTCCGAACAATGAAAAGAATCCATACAGATTCAAATTCAAAAATTTAAAAAAAAGGACCAAGAACGGGTAATAAAAAACTATCGGAGAATATCACTCTTCCAATTTGTTATAAAATATTTACACTAATTCTGCTGTTTAGGACTTCAATGGAAGTCTTAAGCCAAAAAAAAAAAAAAATACTCTAATTCTAACTTAATTAATAATTCTAACTAGCTGAATACGCCGAATAAATTATCGGAGGCTTTCAATGTGGATTGAGGTGGAACCGATCGAATTTTTTGTTCTCGGACAATATTACAATTTTATCGTATTTTTATAGAACGAGTATTACCAAAGAAATTAGTTAATTTAGAACGGATGTGCATGTTCGAATCGTTAATGAAAAAAATTGAGGACGGTTCAGATTTAAAAAAGAGTGATTTTCTACCCCCAGTTTTATTTAATTTGCACTCGAATACGTCATAAGAATGGTGATTAGTACTTAAAGAAGTCTGAATCTGGATTTTAATATATCCGTGCTTGTTGGATGTGCTGATGATTTGGTCTTGTTGAGTGAAAATGCGGAAACTATTAAATTAAATACAACAGCGCCGTTGGATTCTGGTGAAGAACTAGGCTTCGGAATGAATGCTAATAAAACGAAATATATAGTCAGTACCAAAAATGGCGGTGATTTTCTGGATGTATATATGATAGGAAAATACCTTTGAATACGCTGAGAAGTTGAAGTGTCTGGGATCTTAGCTAATTTTAACCAAAATCTAGTATATTATTCATATTGATATAAAACATTTATGTAACAAATTTCAGATGTTTTGCTATATATTTCAATATAATTTTGATGAAAGTCTATTATGATCTTGAATTAAAGTACCACTTCCGGTTTGCCAATTTTGACCAAAATCTAGTATGTTATTTATATTAATATATAAGTCTTATATACCAAACTTGAGATGTTATACATTATATTTTAATATAATTTTTGATGAAAGTTTATTATGCCTCCAAGAAAAGTGCCACTTCTGCCTAGCTAATTTTAACAAAGTCTAGTATATTATTCATATTGATATACAAATTTTATAAACAAAGTGTGGAATGTTTCGTATTACTAGATTGTTAGAAAAGTCCTGAACACAAACCTTATATCCAACTCTCATAATTAGAGCCCGGATTCTCAAGCATTTGCACTTTTATTTCGGTTGCCTGAAGTCGATCAGGGACAAGCTATTTACACGAATTAAGGCATTCGGATTAAAATTTGTAAGTTTTATTTTGCACAAAATTGCACATTTTAAACAATTTTGCGTAAATTGTACGTTTTTACTACATTAAATTGCACATTTAGGCGTAATTAAAAAAAAAATGTAAATTTCTTGGAAATATAAACATTGAACCAAAATTGCATAGGACAAATTCACGAAGTAATACGTTATTGTTTATAACACATTAAATATAATTCAATTTTCTGGAAAATTCTGGAACTGAAACTAAAAATTGAAGTTTGTTTTGCTCTTTTTAAATTAAGGAAAGCCAGTTAATCCTTCACCAATCCATCCATTCACATCCTTTTATGTTCTACAGTGCTACACTCAGCATACAGTTGGCAAAATAATTATGCATACACCCAGTTTTTCGGATAAAAATATGTTCAATTAATTACTGGATATGATAACAAACGACACCCCGCATAAATTTTTACGAGTGAAGGGAATTAAAAATCCACACAACCTAATTAAAAACAAATATCGTAAATTGGTCGAGAAAAAAAAATTATTCATGCTGATACAGCTGTGATATTAACTAGTTAGTTATCTGCTCATGGTTTTCATCTAATTAATTATATCTTATTCAAATAAACCCAACATGGGAAAAAGGATCAGTATTGAAAGACAATCCACCAAAATGGATCGTAAATCCAGATAGGTCTACCGGCTAAGATGAATGGTTCAACTTTTTCGATAACGATTGAGTTATCGATATATCGGCATAAATTTGGGATTGTCTCACTTGGCCATGCGATAGGTTATTAAAAAATTTATCAGTTGGCAATAAAAAACTCTTAGGCAGAAAATGCGTTGCCATAGTGCGTGA
This sequence comes from Rhaphigaster nebulosa, assembly GCA_948150685.1. Taxonomy (NCBI): domain Eukaryota; kingdom Metazoa; phylum Arthropoda; class Insecta; order Hemiptera; family Pentatomidae; genus Rhaphigaster; species Rhaphigaster nebulosa. The sequence goes on from OX411307.1 coordinate 104,584,892, forward strand.
ATCACGTATGATCGTGCGAAAAGTATCAAAAAGTACACTAATAAGAGCTTGTGAGGTTTTCACGTTTTCCATAACAATGTTCCAAACTGCCTAATTTATTATGAAAAAATAGTAATTTATGAAAGAAAACAAAATATGTAGATTTTTTGTTTTGTTTTTTTTAAATATAAACTACGTAAATGGCAGAATTTTATTTTTTGTTGCACATTTTGCAATAATGCACGTTTTACAATTTTTTTAATGTACGAAATCCGGACTCGTGATTTATTGGCCGTATTGGGGACTCAAACCTTTACTGTGAACAGCTAGACAGAGTTTATGCAGTTTTGAGTGCAAAGTGTCCCACTTAGGCCAACAGGAACCAAGCCATTGTGCAACACGACAATGCCCCTGCACATCGTTTTCGTTTGAATAAGGAAAAATTATCAGAACTGCAAGGAGTAAACGTTTTGCCTCATCCTGCGTATAGCCCAGATATTTCACCATCGGATTATGGTTTGTTTAGATCAATGGCTCATTCTTTAAAATCACGGATCTTTGATAATTACGAGGACTTAAAAATTGGATGTGAAGAGTTCTTTGCCTCAAAACCAAAGGAGTGGTACAGGCATCAAATGCATTTACTGGCAGAAGGTAGGTGAAAGTAGTTGAAAACAACGAACTTTACTTTGAAGAGTAGTATTCAATAATGTTTAAAATATGCATTCTGAAATAAACCTATACTTATGCACAAGGACTTTTGTAACAACCTAGTATATTTTAATATAATTTTTGATGAAAGTCTATTATGACCTGCAAATAAAGTACCCTATCCGATTTGCCAATTTTGACCAAAATCTATTATGTTATTTATATTAATATATAAGTCTTATTTACCAAATTTGAGCAGCTTTGCATTATATTTCAATATTATCTTTGATGCAAATCTTTTATGACCTTCAAGTAAAGTACAACTTCAAGTTTTCCAATTTTAACCAAATTTGAGAAGCTTTTTATTGAAATTTAATAAAAATAAATGTAATAAAAATGTAAGACCTACAAGTTAAGTGTCACTTCCGTAGATCATGTAGTAACCAAACAGAGAGGTTCACAACTAGATTGGCACTCAGTGTCACGAAAATTAAAGAATTATGTCGAAAGGTTGGGAAACACTGGTATAGTAGAAATATGCTTACATAATATACAATACAATCAAATTTTAAGACCCAAATTCTCTTTTAAAAATATACAATGTGTTTGTTGTAAACCTCATTTTTATTTAGTTTTTCGTTTTTCCGAAAGTTTATATTGTTAGTAAATAAGGAACATTTTCTCTGAAAGTAATTGCCTAATTATGTTGAAATGTTTGCATTGCCATATTAACTATATTAACAGATATTCTGATTTTTTTTTATTAAAAAATTATAATATTTGCATGCATAAAAAAAAATTTAAGTACGTTAAATATTGTAAACTTTAAACATGACTTAGTAAAAAGATTTTTTACTACAGATAATTTAGATATAGAAAAAACAACTCAAAATATGTACCAAGAGTTAATATTACTCTAAAAACATTGAAAGTGATTGATCGAATAGATTTTGAGAGAATGTTTATTATGTTAGCTTGTAATAGTATAGGGATACAACCTCCCCTTACAGCCAATAATGCACGATGACAGTGTCTGTCCTGGTAGTATTCTCACGAGAGTCACTCAAGTGTGGGGGGGGGGGGGGGTTTGCAATAAGGACATGGCAGCGACTGTTCCATAGTTTATACAATGAGATATATTTATAGTTTACACAGTGCAACTTTCATCGTGTAACGCTGGCTTAAGAGAGGAGCAATGCCCTTAGGTTTTTGAAAATAAAGTATCGCGAAGTATATCTGGCGCAAAGAACGTTGGCTGGAGAATTTAGACGGCTACGCATTGCCAAATTGCTAAACCTGAACCCAATATCTACACCTGATTTGTTGTACAGCCGCCCACAGCCATGGCAAATAAAGCAGCCCTCTCCAGCTGCTCCTAGCTATTATCTTTTGTATAAGGATATAGTTTTATTGCGCAGTGGGGATAATTTTTAAACTCATACATGCTTAATTGTGCCGGTTTTTAACACTTACAAATTCCTTTCTATCTAAAAATATAATTTCACTTAAATTTTGCCTACACCTAAAAATTTCCAAAAGTTCCATTTAATTATTACTGGAGGTTATTTTCTGTATACGTCTAACTCAGGGACGTTGCTACAACAATTTATTAGGTGGGGGATCTAAAATTTCCCAACAATTTGGGCCTGATTTCCCAACTATATTATGAAATATAAAATTTTTCCAACTCCTTTGGATTGAAACTTTTCACTTAACTGTAACGAATGTTGACGCTGGACAACAATAATTTCTTTTCTATTCAAATACAGCATTGTATCGATAAAATCCCAATTTCTTAACTTAAAAGGTGTTAGTGTTGGTTTTAAATTATAATAATTCTTTGAGTTTACCACAATTTTCGAAGTTTGAATCATGTTCTCAAATATAAAATTTCCAAACTTATGGGGTTTTGAATTATTGGGGGAACCTACCCCCTCCCCCTCGACGACAAAGCCACTGGGAATACTGTGTAATTAATAAGCAAAAATAAAAACCAAAAACACAAAAAAGGAACCTTATTTTTTTTTTTTTTAATCCTGACAAGATATAAAATTAAATTTACGGTCTCATCAGTATTTAGTGCTGCCTCCGTTGGCCTTGGACTTCAACCTGCCTTAAAACTGGGCAACTGGGGGATTAACCAGAATTTTTAACAACATATTCCATTTCAAATGGAAATTAAGTAGGATTTTTGCTTACAAATTAAGGTGGTCCGCTAATTTTGATCAGGAGTATATACAATATAATTGAAGTTAATGCATCACGGCGACTAAAATAGGCATGTAATGTTGACGGAATAGATAACGAACGAATCACTTAAAGGGTAAACAGCGATAAACTGACGGGTAAACGTCCTATTGGTCGGCCGAAACACAGATGAAGGATCACGTTAGGTCTTTTCTTTAAGATTTGAATTTGATGGGATTATGTGGAGGGGAATGGACATGTAAACATTGTTGGTGTTATCGGCATTGAACCTCAGTATTTGTTAGGACTTATTATTATTATGCAGTTATAATTCTAAAAGATTTTTTTTTTCAGTTTTTTTAATATTGTATAGTTGTACATACCATCTTTCAGTATAATAGATTATTTAGAAAGTTAGAGAAGGTTGATAGCTAAATTAACATGTTCTCTACTTTTGGCCATTATACAAATAAAAAAAGAAATACAATTGAGGGAGTGTCGTCTATCTGAATGATGGTTTAAAAATTACTTGAACTACTAAATGTAACCATAGTTCAAGAAAAATATATAATAATTTTCTCCCAAAAAACAATGTTCTTCCTGTAATTACCGTTGTTATTTTTTTTTTTTTAATAACTTCAAAACTGATTTTCTAATAATTCAAGTTCAAGGCTTCAAATGGTGTAATATGAGCAATTTTGATCAGTGATCTTCAAATATTTCCCGGGGAAGGACCCCTAGTTGCAATGAGATATTTCTATCCTAAGACCCCCGGTGTTAGCCTCCCCCAAAATTTAATCCTGGATCCGCAATTTCGCTCATTTGTTTACGTTATTGAGATTTATATTTAGTATTTATTTGATCATTTTTCTTTGGGAACAGCCCCCATACAAGGAGAGTTGCCCTCAACTAAACGTAATAATGAATAATTTACATCACAAAACTTTCACTTACCACGTACTTACGCTACTTGAAATAAATTTTTAAATTTTCTATTTAGTTTCTATGGAAACATTTATTTTTCATTTAATAATATAATAGCAGAAATTATTAACAATAACAATCGGTTAAAACATTATGGATTTTTCGTCACTCTCCATTACGGCTTTATAAGTTAGATATTATTTTATCTAACATTTTTAGCTTTACAACCGTCTTTTCCATTTTATCTATGGACACCTTGTTCTCCCAAAACTGAAGTGTTTTCAGTGAAACTATAATTTTTTAGCTGTTAGTTTCAGAGTCGTGAATAACTAGGCACAAGTAGTGTTTCGATAAAAAAAAATCCTTAGGGGCGGAAACATAGGTTCAATACAAAATTGTTAATTTTACATGAATAGATCAAGATAAGTTCTTAAAAATTTAATCCATCCTTAATTTTATTAATTACCTAGTTAGGGATATTCATTCAAAATAAAGTATTCTATCAATACTTTTATTGACAGAATACTTTATTTATAATTTTTATTTTCGACTAAATTAAATAATAATTATATGTAATATAAAGTAACGTGTGGGTTAGTAACAATTTAAAGAAAAAAAGTGTTTTTGCTTCGTCACATAAAAATAAAATTAAAAATATTTTATATGTAATATTGTTTAAATCTAGTTATGTATATTATTTACATTATTGTATTTGCTTATTTATCTAATTTTTAATTTTTGTATGCTGTTTTAAATTTCAAAAACGTTAGAACTATTGTAAATAATAATACATCATCTTATTAATATATGGTATAAATAAATACCCTCAATCATAATATTTAATATCAATATTATGATTACTTAATATTTTATGATAATTATCAATACTTTAATATCAAAATATCAATTATGTTATTATCATTGTATTAATCTCAATAAGCTCTTAGGCCTCTTAGAGCATGTAGCATGTAATGGAGCATATGTGTTAATTCAGTAAACGACTCTCACGTGGTAGACTGTATGTGACAAGGAAGAGAAAAAATATGTTCCTATTCGGTTATTTTAATCGGATTTTTGATCGCACATGAATAACTATTATTTTTTTGTGTAATTTTTCCGAAACACGTCGAAATAAACAATTAAAACATTAAATTTGTTTTTCCTTAAACTTTTTTTTTTTTTTTACGTATTTGTAGTAGCATGAAGAACAAATACAAGTTTTTCTTCATGTACTCAATAGAAATTGTGGGAAAGCTATACTGAACTACTTGGCAGACATTTTAAATTAATATATAGTTGAGATAGATTTTTTAATTTAATAAATAAAAATAATTTTCATGTTTTATAAGAAAGATATAGTACATGGGCAAAAAAAATTCTTAATAAATACAACCTATTAAATGTCCCTTTATGTTTAATTGTAAATTAAAAAAAAAAAAAGATTAATTATTATTTCATTTGGCATGCCTATACTTAGGACTATACATCCTTTTTTTTAATGTGTATATTTTATTTTTGATCGGAAATAACATAATTCATGTAATGACTTACTTAGTTACTTAGTTACTTCACTAATAAAAAATATCTACTATTTATTAATTTTTGATTTGACAAATATATGTCATCAAGGCTTAAAAAAGTTTCTCTATAAATTAACATCAATTTTTAGTACAAAATTAAAAATAATTGTAACTTTAAACACCTGATTTTTATTCAGTTGATTGAACTTTTGAATTATCTTTGCAAATACAATATTTTCTTGCTTATATAGCTGTTACAGAAACTCTTGCTGATTTCATAAAGAATTTTGTTGGCAGTTTAAAGGCAATTGTTTCAGCTGTGAAATATAATAATCAATTGCTTAGTAGTAGAAAAAAAATAAAAATAATTTTCAATGACATTCAATACTCGATCTGTTTAGCCCAGCATGAATTAGAGTAAAATTGCTGAAGAAAGGAAATCAGAGTGTATTTAACCGATAAATTATGAATAGGTGGGTCTATCTAGGACGTGGCATGTGGAACTCAAGGTTTGCTGAGCTGTGTCTGCAGTTATACGGCAAGGATCGATAGGCTGTAAAACAAATGCCTATGAGTAAGTATATTCATGTGTGTGTGTGTGTGTGTTTGTGTATATATATATATATGTATATAATAAGAATTTCCAAAGAGCAAATATTTTGAAAATCCGATTAACAAATGATATTTATTAAGAAGAAAAGTCTCCAACAAGAAAAAAATATTTAAAAACATATAGGATAACATTTAAATGTAAGTAGAAGAAATAATTATATTGGAGTAATAATTGATATGTTAATTCTTCCTAAATTCATCAACAAAATTAGACAATCGAGAATCCACACTGTAAGGAAACTTTGGTTTTATGAGATTAAAGTTGAGAACGGTAGTCTTGAATTAGTAAAATAATAATAAGCAATAAATACATGGTTTACTAATTGCTAATAAAATAAGCAGGTATAGATAGCAATAAAAACTTACTAAGACCTCCATATTATTTGTTTTATCTATGAAATTTCAATTCCATGCCTAGAAGTTTTTGAACAGATGTTCTTATTGCCTCCACTCCTCCAGTTTTGTATTTCTTGCATCACTACATAAAGCATTTATTTATTAAATAACAAGTTTCAGAAATACAAATTTGAATGTTTTATCCAGTTGTAATTGTATCTTTAAACGTGTTTCGTTTAAAAATTGCACAACAAAAAAATTCAAAATGCGTGCGTAATTATAAATCCGATTTAAAAAAAAAAAAGGACTGAGAACCATTGATTACATAATAAACGATCCGTATATCGAAGAAAACTCAAAATAACAGTATATCGAAATGCGCATGTGCGATGAAAAATCCTATATTAAATTCGGTATTAGCATCTTTAAGAACCTAATAGACGATCCCTGTGCTGATGAATTCTGCGAAATTATTAATTAATTTAAAATGTTTATGCTCTAAAATAATTTTTCGCATGCGTAATCGGAAGTGGCAGATGGAGTTTGGTAGAATTTATACTAAGCCATTTTTTAGTATACGTTTAGTATTTAGTATTTTTAATATACGTTAGCCCTCAACTTTCTTCCAGCTTTGAGCCAAATCGAGAAAACCGTTTTCGAAATATAGGTGCGTCAAGGAAAACGCTTAACAAAAATTTCTGATTACTGCATAAATATGTTTCTATTCACTTACATATGTATTACATAGTTATGCAAATATTTATATATTTTTTTTTACACGTTATTTTAATAAATGTCCTTAATATCAAACATTTTTAATTTACTAATCATACTATCTCTAATTCGGAATTTCGCGTTAAACGGAACAGCCCGTTCCACATTATTCCGGATAAACGGGGTTCTGCTATATACCTAACAATATGTTGACGTCCATATGCGGGAGCATATGGCGAGTTAATATTCTTGCGAAAACGGCTCAGAATATTTTATTTATGTTTAAATTAATTTTTTAGTGAAAAGTTGTACTTTTCATTTTATTTACATGTCCATATTACAAGTGAAAATTAAAAACTACTTACTAAAAAATTTTTTTATATGAACGAGAAAGTCAAGCCTTGGAAGAAACTTTCACAGATACCCTTGCAGAGGACATAGCCTTGATGGTGATTGGTCAGTACCGACCTCTCAATAAGCGGCCTGATTGACTTCCGTATTGGACTATGCCCTCCACCTCCATCCAGTTTTTATGGTATCTTCTTAATGACGTCGCACCTTCTGACAACAGAAGCGACGGCCGGCTGAAGGACGACGGGCACGTCAACCTTTGTTGCACTGTATCTAAAGTAGGAGAGAAATCATTGAAGAATTTAATTTACAGTTCAACATCAAGGAGTATGGAATGAATGGAATTTCATTGATTAAGCAATTACGATAGCAAAAAAAAGTAATAAAGAAACAAAATCCAGTGCACATTTAATAGAGCAGAACAAACCCGACGAGGAAGCAAACATAGGTACAGCAGAGCCCCATTTATCCGGGTCCGCTATATCCGAAACCCGGATACACGGAACATATTTTATTTTATTTTTTATTTATGACAGTTAATTTCGGGTCAGTAACATATAGTTTTATTGCAGTTCGCTTTAAATTTTGTAAAACAATGTGAATAGGCTACCCCTGCCAATATTTTACTGATAAAACGGTTGCTAAGCATTGTCGCAAGAAAAAATGCGGAAATCAAGTGCCAAACAATGATTTCTGATAACATATTTTTATACGTATTATTAATAAACCATGTTTAAAACCTTTCAAATTACATACATATGTTAACAGTCACTAACACGTGTGTGTATTAGGTAAGCACATAAATATATATATATATATATATATATATATATATATATATATATATATATATATATATATATTTCTATGCTTTTGCATGTTACATTATGAATTATATTAATATCAAGGATTTTTAATTCACTAAACATACCATCACTTATCAGGAATTTCCACTTTATTTCAGATAAATGGGGTTTCACTGTTATTCTCATTTCCAATTTCGACATCAGGGAATCTTACAAGACTGGCCATAAACGCTTTGTTTGCTATCGAATATAAATCTAAAAAATATTTTTAAAACGTTGTTTCCGGAATAATGTGGCCGAGGCTATTTCGGATAGCTCGAAGTTTCGGATAAGAGAGGGAATGGCCATTAAATAAAAACAAAAATCACATTAATGACAGTTATTAAAGTAATTTCCATGTAAATATAAATATTTACAAAGGTATATAATATGGTACATATGTAAGTAAATTAAAACATATGCATGCAATTTTACAAGGTTTTTTAAATTTAATTAATTTAAATATGCATTCAGAAATTTTTATTTGGCCCTTGTTTGCCGCTCTTTTTCTCGCGTTAAGCCTTCGATTTATCAGTAAAACATCGGTAAAGATAGCCTATTCACACTGTTTAAAGCAACCCGCAATAAAACGTTTCATTAATTATACCTTTTAATTTAACTTATTAAATTATTTGCAAAATAACTATGCATAAGAAAATCTAAGGTAACAATGAAGCGTCAGGGTTCATTTTCGAAAACAGTCTCAAGAACTCTTTTTCTGAAGAGGTTATGGATTAAAGAGTTTGTGATATATTTTTTCTCCGACTCGATAATCGATATTGGTTCACCGGCCTATAGCCCATAGGGAAAATTGCCTAAAAACTAGAAAAAAAAAAGGCATTTCTTTAGAACTGGCAAAAAAGCCTATTGTGGTTATTCTGGGCCGAGGACTGCCTTTTTTAACACACCAACAGGAGAGTGCCATACATCTTAGTAGAACAAATAGCCACGATTAAAAAAAGTCATAATGAAAAGTTGGCAGTTCCAAGAATGGTTTCTGAAGCGGGCAGTGAACGGCCAATCTATCAGCACCAAGCAGCAGTCCTCTGAAAGAAAACAATTTCCCTGGGATTTCCATCTTCTGCCAGCATTGTATCACCGGGTCTTTACTTTCTGCTCATTAATTTTGAAAAAAAGTTTAGTATAAATATAGCAATAATTGTATAGTCTATTATTCCGTTTAGGATAAAAATTGTATTTAACCTATAGAATCGATTTACAAGCTACCCTCAGCACAGTGCCATCCATATACGCATTACTTGTTTAAACTTTCACACTGCAGTTATGGGAGAATTTATAATACTTTGGTTCACCAAGAATCGCGAAAAATTTACCCATTTATATCAGCATTGAAAAAATAAGAACTATATAAAAAGGGAGAATGAAAAGAAAAAATAAATGAAATTAATAGAATGTAATTGGAAAAATTAAGATTTAGAAAGCCTTACGTCTCCAAAATGCCAGTAGATAACATACCAGTCAACGTTTCGCAAATTCAGGCATCATCAGGGCAGAAAAAGACAAGATAACATAAGTGCTGATCAAAGATAGCAGCGCATCTCACACCAACAGTCCTGAGTATGCGTTGAGATGATTTGGAGGGATGTACTATCTCGAGTTGACAATTCCTTTTTGGGCTGTTGATGTGAGATTTGCTGCTATCTTTGATCAGCATTATCACGTTAACAGTTAAAAAACAAACCATCAACTAGAGATAGTATATCCCTCCAAAACATCTCAGAACATACTCAGAAGTGTTGATGTGAGATGCGCTGATATCTACGATCAGTATTATCACATCAACAGGAAAAAAAAACATCAACTAGAGACAGTACATTCCTCCAAGATATCTCAACACATACTCAAGACTGTTGATGTGAGATTTGCTGCTACATTTGATCAGCATTGTCACCATCGACTGTAAAAAAACAAATCATCAACTAGAGTAATACATCCATCCAAGACATTTCAACAAATATTCAGGACTGTTGATGTGAGTTGCGCTGCTACATTTGATCAGCATTGTCGCCATCAACTGTAAAAAAAACAAATCATGAACTAGAGATAATACACCCATCCAAGACATTTCAACAAATATTCAGGACTGTTGACCAGCATTGTCGCCATCAACTGTAAAAAAACAAATCATCAACTAGAGTAATACATCCATCCAAGACATTTCAACAAATATTCAGGACTGTTGATGTGAGTTGCGCTGCTACATTTGATCAGCATTGTCGTCATCAACTGTAAAAAAACAAATCATGAACTAGAAATAATACATCCATCCAAGACATTTCAACAAATATTCAGGACTGTTGATCAGCATTGTCGCCATCAACTGTAAAAAAACAAATCATCAACTAGAGTAATACATCCATCCAAGACATTTCAACAAATATTCAGGACTGTTGATGTGAGTTGCGCTGCTACATTTGATCAGCATTGTCGTCATCAACTGTAAAAAAACAAATCATGAACTAGAAATAATACATCCATCCAAGACATTTCAACAAATATTCAGGACTGTTGATCAGCATTGTCGCCATCAACTGTAAAAAAACAAATCATCAACTAGAGTAATACATCCATCCAAGACATTTCAACAAATATTCAGGACTGTTGATGTGAGATTTGTTGCTAACTTTGATCAGCATTGTCGCCATCAACTGTAAAAAAAACAAATCATCAACTAGAGTAATACATCCATCCAAGACATTTCAACAAATATTCAGGACTGTTGATCAGCATTTACGTGATCTTGTATTTTTCTGTCCTCATGATGCCTGAATTAGCATTCGTCCGTTGACCAATTTGTAATTTACAGGTATTCTAGAAAGTTAGGGCTTTGGATTTTTTTTTTTTTTTTAATTCTTCAAATTGTCCTAATTTTTTTTTTCTTTATTTTGCTCTTTTTTTATTTGTATGAAATTAATTATTGATTTAAGGATCTGTATCTTATAATTATTGAATATTCCTTGGCAGAGCCGGATTTCGGGCGAAGGGATTGTACACGGTGTAAAATTCTGGGAGCATCTTTTTTTTCAACAAATGACTCAGAATATATTTCTGTTTAGTAAATGGAGTATTTCACAGCTGTTTTTTTACATCTGTTCAGGTCTGTTCCGTCATCTAAAGGTGTTCCAGATAAGGTTACTAGAATTAATATTAAAGGGCGCGCGCTTGCCTTAATTTTAGCCCCTGGTGCTGTTTCATCAAAAGCCGGCCGTTTTCCGGTGATATTATAATTCATATCTTACCTTAAATCGAATTAGCTCGAAGATCAAAATATTTAAAAAATGTAAATTTATAGCGTTTTAATTAATTATTAAAATTATATTTATTATTAAAATTATATTTATTATTAAAATTATATTTATTATTAAAATTATATTTATTATTAAAATTATATTTATTATTAAAATTATATTTATTATTAAAATTATATTTATTATTAAAATTATATTTATTATTAAAATTATATTTATTATTAAAATTATATTTATTATTAAAATTATATTTATTATTAAAATTATATTTATTATTAAAATTATATTTATTATTAAAATTATATTTATTATTAAAATTATATTTATTATTAAAATTATATTTATTATTAAAATTATATTTATTATTAAAATTATATTTATTATTAAAATTATATTTATTATTAAAATTATATTTATTATTAAAATTAACTACGGACATCTTAAAGCTTAGTGGAATTTCATTAAGCTACTCTCACTTATTTTTTTTTTTTTTTAGAATAAATACATAACGGAATAATTTGCATAAATTATTCAACTTTGCCTTCATTGTACCATGAATCAAACCCAACGCTCCACAAACGGTCACGACGGGCATCACTATTAACAGATTCGATCCCCATGTATTTCACTTGCCCCGAGTATGCACATACCCGACTTATCGTAATGTATTTTTTTTTTATTGAATGATTCAGCATGAATCATCCATTCCAGCAAATTCATAATCCAGTCAGAAATTCTACACTTTCTGAACGTAAGGAGAGATGTCTTGGAGCCGAAGATTCTGCGTTATATCATTGGTTGCTGAATCAGCAAAGAAATGTTGGCGACAGAAAAAGAGCCGCAGTGTAATAACCTTAAATTATATCGTTGTGTTAATGAAAAAAAAAAAAATTATTTTTATAATTTAAGTATAATTTGTATTTATTTTATCTTACAATTAGTATAGAATTTGTACCACCATCCTTCATTTTTTCTTATGTTAATATATATATATATATATATATATATATATATATATATATATATATATATATATATATATATATATATATATATACATATATATATATATTTTTTTTTTATCTATGTATATATTTGATGTGTTTTTTTTATTTTCTTATTTATTAGGTCTTTTGGCCAGATATAATATATATTATTTTATACATATTTGTTATTCTAAAGGAACTTTGCCCCAGAATAAAGTTGTTTTTCTATTTCTATAAGAAAAATATTAAAACTTATCTAAAGCCCCAGCTGAAATATTTAAATTAGGAATTCAGATTTTTGGAATTCGAACATCGTTATAATCAAAGCTACCCTCAGATTTTTTATTTTTACTATAGATCTTCTCCAACAAAATAGAATTACTAGAACTTTCTGCAAAGTAAAATCTTTTTTTCCTCTTGTATTTTCTCAATGCAACTTTCTACTACGGCACTTAGAAAAAACTATTGTTTGTTTAACACTATAAATTATAGATATTCAGTAAATGTACACATTTTTACATACAACGCTAATATTTTATGAATATCAGCTCCATCATGAATGCAGATTAAATGTTTTAGAAATTTTTATTTATTTGCACTCGAATTTTGATCGTTTCATTGAATTTTGAATAACAAAAATCTATGTTAAATTGTATCCACATTTGTGAAAAAGATCCCTAAGAACTATAGAAGAATTTTTAAAATGTTTACAGGGATCTTTTTGTTACCAATCTAGAAAGGTACCAAGCTACCGAAGATGTATCAAGCGTGATTAGCATCCTCTGCATTTAGTGTAAAAAAAAAATACGTTTACAAAACGGATATTTTTTTTTTTAAATTGAAATATTAGACATAATAACATTAAAAACCAACATAATAGAAATAATTTGAAAATAAAAATTGATTTTTATTTGTCTACACAATTCTTACCTTCGTTTAATTATCTCAGGATTCAAGTTAACTTCAAAGAGTTTTAATTTTTTTTTCTTAATATAATAAAGCTTATCTACCTTAGACATATGTTAAATATTTATGTCTACCATCATTATTTATCTAAAGTCATCTATGTATATTTGGCCTAAAATACGTTCTCTTGAAATGAAAATTTTCGAAAAAAAGAAATACCTACATTTTTAAGTCATTGGAATATTTGTGTATTTCCCGGTAAAAACGTGTCCCAACATTACTGAACGATTCCTTGTCAATAACATTAAAAAAAATCATTATAATAAAATATGTATTTAAGAATTTAGATCTTCCTAGGCTCTCGCTTATTATTAGAATTTAAAATAAAATATAATGGTATAGGTAAACCAATTTGGCTTGGGAGTAAATCTACAAATAAAGACCAAAAGTTTTAAATTATTCGATTATGTTTGGAAGATTCCAAATTAAAAGCCTTGAGTCACAAGATATATTTTTTATGAAGAAAAAAAGAAAAAAAAAGTCGATATGTTCAAAATTTTCTGGCAACCATGAAGCGCACAGCATATAAAGTATGATGATATTCAGTTGTTTTTGGATTTCAAATAGTAAAATTAAGTATTATATAATCTAACTAAACGAGAACTCAGATATCGATAATTAATACATTCATACACAAAATACAAAATACAACAGCAAAACTAAAATATTGAAGTTCTTCAGGAGCCAACAGATCACTTAGAGACCGATTACTTCTTTTCATTATCTCGGAAAATTTCAGTTTTAATTTTTTTAAACTGATGATCCAAAATACCCGTGTAAGCTATTGTGCAGGACATTATAAAATATCAGGCTTAAATTTTGAAACATGTAAGCATGTTTCTAAGGAACTAGGTAGCAAAAAAACAAGATATACAATATTTTTCTTATTGTAATTTAAAAATATCGAATCCTGTAGCTTAAATTGTAAACCATGTAGATTTTATTCTTTTCTTTTACATAAAACATCATCTTTATTGTTGATATAATATATAAATGAATACATAGCAATTTATTAATTATTAAATTTGTAAATAGAACAGAACATTAATTTCGAAGTACGAGTATAACATGTACCAATTCACCAACTCGATATATGATTATTCATTTCAAGACTTACATTAAAAGAAAAGTTCTCCAGTACCTAACAGACTAGTCGATGCGAAACAAATTGCCTTCGAGGAATCATTTTCCATTCAGATGTCGAGCTTTTATGTAGGGGAAATTCAAAATGTTTTTTATTGGAAGAAATTTATTTTATGCTTTAAATAATTAATAAAATTAAATTACGTCCATTCATGTTTTATCAATGACATACTGGAAAATTGGCATTTCGTGTGTTACAACAGATGAATTAAATATGATTCGTTACGACAGGAAATTTATATGAGGCTTGATGATTTGAGTTAGCTTCATAATTATTTGCATGCATAGGAAAAATATTTAGGGGGCCCATATCTTTTTTATGGTTATAAAATGTTTTGATGAATTATTGTGGTCAGGGGTGGTTTTGTTGCATCGTCGCACACAGGCATGACAGATAATGTCGTCCTCTATAAATCTCCAAAAGCAATAATGTTCGTTAAAAAGTAAGTATAGATATTTTTTAATTATCTATTATTTTTTATTTAACATATTTACAATATTTTGCAATACAAACATATTTTATGCACATGATTCCGGATAATCCTTTTTCATGATCACAGTTTTAACCATGGCTGAATTGAAGATAATTAATTTTTTTTTTTATAATAGTAGGAAAAATTTAATAACCAACCTAATCAACCAAAAATACAATATTAATTAAGTAGTTTCGTTCTTAAGTTAAGGTAATTTTTATATTTATGTGTACTTAACTGAACTTTTTTTTATACTTACAAATTCACTTAAATCTAAAAAAAAAATTTTTTTTTTAGTCTGCCTGTGCGTAAATCAGCTGCTGATTGCGGTACGTATAATTTTGGAGTGGTGCACATGGAATTATTGATAAGTGCATGGATGGGATATAGGTTTGGACAAATTTGTTAGATAAAAACATATAGTTATTCATACTTTAAATTAGTATTAAAATCGTCAATTAAATGAGGGGGAGTTCCTTCCCTTCCCCTATCCTCTTATTATATACAACAATGTTAATTACCATTGATTTTATAAAAGAGATGGAAATTTAGTAATACGTTCTACACTTTACATTTACAAAAATAAGCGTATAGCTTTACATTTCTTAAAAGAAATAAGGCATACATAGTTGCTTCTATACTACGCAGACTAGGTAAAACGCTTGTCAGCATCGTATTTAAGACCAGAACATTAATTTTCTATTAAAGACCTAGTAAACACTGTTCGAATAGAATAGAGTAGAAAAATAAACTTTATACTGGGACTAGGTCCTATGTGTTCTTGATACATTCTGATGAGACTTTTGTTGTCAGAGACGCTAAATAATTAATACTTCATATAATGTAGCGAAAACTAACAAACGCTATTTTTCGTTGTTTCTATAAAGAAAAAAATTCAAGATTTTTAAAGATGTACCGTTCTCTGTATAGAGCAGCACTTTGGATTATTTCGCAGTAACGAAAAATATTTTTTTAACTAATAATTGGATTAGTTGGATATGAAAATATATTAGATAAGCGATATGAACTTAATATTGATTCCCTGTCATTGGATTCCTGCTGACACCAATTAGGCAAAGAAGGAAATCCTAAATGAGCTATTGCAGCAACTGATGAGTGAATGTATGTGCATCAAATCAAAAACAAAGAACGTTCCTTTGATAAATACTAGCCATAAATTATGCTTTTTTCTGTTTTCCTATCTTCTTCAAATAAAAATAACAGTAAAAAGGCTGAGTGAACCCGGGGAATCGATGAATAAACCAGCAACCTACCCTTCATATTACAAATCATCCAATCCAAATGTCAAATTATCCAATTTATAAATACCTCTATATATACACATATATATATATATATATATATATATATATATATATATATATATATACACACACGTGTATAAGGTAGCGGGTAGATACTTTCTCACAATCCCAGTGAAGAACAGATCTACTTCAGGAACCTAGCAACCCTGCCCACGCGAACTCTTGATTTCTCCAACCTCCGTCATTAGGGGAGAATCAAGTCCTTATCTTGATCCCATCAATCCTCAATTTTTCTTTCCATATCCTTATATCCTTGCTGACGGGATGATGCGGCCTGCCAGCCTACAGAAGACATTTCATCTAAGGGAGAAAACTCAGAAAATCACAGGTCCTCCAAGGTTAACGCGGGATCAATCGCTCGACTTCGAAAAAAACTATCAGTTACGAAACCTACAACCAGCCTCGGAAATATCTGTCTTAAAAAGTTAACGACCGCGGCTTTGTATAAAGGACTACAACTTGCTGCATGGAATGTACGGAGCTTGAACAGACCTGGTGCCGCTCAAACGGTGGTAAATCAGATCCGAAGGTACACCATCTGTATGATAGCTACCTAAGAAGCTAGATGGCCCGGAAACGGTGAGTTGACCATAGATGGGTATACCGAGCTCTACAGTGGAAGGAATGAACGGAATGGAACCGGCGAAACAGCCTTCATTTTGATTCCAAAAATGAATCAGTCCTGAGCTTCACACGTGTCAATGACTGGATTAGTGTGCTAAGGATAAGAGATCGATTGTTAAACATCTTGAACATCAACGAGCATGCACCTACGGATGCCAAGGACGAGTTCTACGATCTAATAGAATACGCCTATGACCAAATCCAAAAACATGACATGAAAATAGTAATGGGAGACTTCTATACCAAAATTGGAAGAGAAGCCCAGTTTCGGCCGACAATCGGTGCACATAGCTTACATGATATAAGCAGCGATAATGGTGTGCGATGCATAAATTGTGCAGCTGCAAAGAGTCTGGTTGTAAGCAGCACAGCTTTCCCACACAAAAACATCCATAAGTACACATGGACCAGCCCAGGGGAGAGTTGAAAGAACCAGATTGACCATGTGCTGATAAGCTAAAGACATAAAACCTCAATACAAGATGTTCGGAGCTTTCAAGGAGCAGATCGCAACTCAGACCATGCCATGATCCGTATAAAATTCAAAGACTTAAGAGGATCCTAAAATTTGAGGCAGAATATAAAAGGGCAAGGTATAAAGTCAATAAATTAAAACATCCTGAGACAAAATCAACTTTCAAACTTGAGCTCAAAAATATATTTGAATCCCTTGACCTTGAGAGATTTTCCATAGATAAACACTGGGGAGAAACGGAAAATGGAATAAAAGAGGTAGGTCAAAATGAGATCGACACTCAAGAGAAACGAAAGATTAAGAAATGGTTCACAGACGAATGCCAAAAGATAGTGGATGAAAGAAGAAAAAGAAAAGTGGCCCACCTTAGCAAGAAAGGTAAGGAATCTCGGGACCAATATGATTTAGCAAACCAAGTTGCTAATAAAATAAGGCGATCACCAAAACGAGATTTCCTAAAGCCGTGACTCACAGTCATTGGAGAAAACTGCCATGCCGTAAGCACATGTGAATACTGGAGTACGCTGGCATCAGAAAGGAACGAGCCGGATTCAAAGGCAGAAACTCTCAGATGAAGGACAAGAACGGAAAAGTAACAGCAGTTAAAGGAGAAGGGCTGGGATATGGAAGGACTACTTTCGAACAAGTCAACACGAACGGCAGAGTGGACGAAAGTGATGATCTGGACCATGCAGAGGACTTACCACGGGATGAAGTAGATCAACCTGACTTACTAGATGTGCAAATGGTCATCGATCGATTAAAACGACGAAAAGCTCCAGTAATCGACGGCCTAACAGTGAGATATTCAAAGATGGTGAAACCCTGCAATATCTCCACAAACTCATTTTGAAAATATGGAGGGAAGAAAAGATACCCGAGAATTGGAACACAGAACTCGTTTGTCCAATACTAAAAAAAGGATCTACGTCTGAGTGTGACAACTACAGAGGCATAGCATTACTTCCTGTACCATATAAGATCCTGGCTTATATAATGCACAACCTAATGAACCCCTTCCATGAGAAAACGCCTGACGAGAATCAAGCGGGATTTCGGCGAGGTAAGAGAATATCGGATCAGATATTTATCCTGAAACAGATACTTTACAAAAGATGGTAAGTGCATCAAGATGTACACGCCCTATCCATTGACTTCAAAGCAACCAACGACTCCATCGTTAGAAACTGTCTTTGGAAAATTATGACAACTGGGATTTCCAGGGAAGTTTGTGCGGATGACAAGGGCTTGCATCAATAGTTCCAAATGTAGAGTGCTGGATCAGGGAGAAATGGCGGAAGCCTTCGATGTGAAGTCAGCACTTCGCCAAGGAATCTACTTTCAGGAAGGTTTAAGTTCCTACACTTACGATTTCTTCTTGGCGTATGTTTCAGCTTGCAATCTTGTATATTGTTTTGTTCCTGTCTTTCCCCAGTGCTATTCAACATGACATTGCAGAAGGTAATGCGGGAATGCTGAAGTAAACGTAGAAATGATGCACAAATACCTGGCATATGCGGATGAGGTAACAGTCCTAGGAAGTAAAGCAAAAGATATCCATACGGTGGCCTCACTGATCGCAGCGACGGAGAATATAGGCTTACAAGTAAACCAAAACAAAACAAAATACATGATTGAAAGCCGAAATATACGCCAAGAAGAAATCATAAGTGTAGGAACTCAAACCTTCCTGAAACCTGTAGTGATGTATGACAGTGAGACATGGTCTCTTACGGGCACCCTTGAGAAAAAAAGATTGAAAAATTTGAAAGAAAAGTTATTAGAGTTATAAGTTATAGCTATAAGGAATTAGAGATTTGGAGAAGAATGGCGAATAAAGAAATAATCTATGAAACGCAGCAATCGATCGCGTATGATATGAAAGCAAAAAGGTTACAATGGGCGGGACAGGTGGTAAGGAGCCACCCAACAGATCCTCTCTACCTATCCATGAACGCCTCAGTAGTGGGAACTAGACCTAGAGGGAGGCCGAAATTCAGATGGGTGGACAGGATAAAAAAAGGATTCGGTTGAACACCACGAAAGAAACTGGAAAGCCATCGCCCAAGATAGACCGAGGGGGTGGAAGCTGGTAGAGGCTAGAGGCGGCTAAAGATCTTCAAGGTCTGTAAAAAGCCAACCGAAATATATATATATATATATATATATATATATATATATATATATATATATATATATATATCATACATATATAATATATTATAATTAATGCTTCCTCTCTGCTTTTTAAAGTGGAGTTTTTATTTTTAAAATGTGGTGGGAATATTTCTTCATCCTCGGGAACAGTATAAAAGACTAAAAGTGTAGTAAAGAAACAAAAAACGAATCCAACAAGAATGATTTTAATCTTATAAAAAGTTTAAGTAAATAGTCGAATTTATTAAAAGTGAAAGATATAATTAAATCACAAGAAACAAAGATAAATCAATTATCTAATCAATTTTTATGTTATCAATTAGTAATTTAAGTCTTGCGCGACACACTGTCATGAGTAATAAAATTTGAAATATTTTTCCATTATCATGTAATGTGAAACTTATGCTTGTTACTTTTAAAGGGTAATCATAAATTGCTATATTCCTA
This sequence comes from Rhaphigaster nebulosa, assembly GCA_948150685.1. Lineage (NCBI taxonomy): Eukaryota > Metazoa > Arthropoda > Insecta > Hemiptera > Pentatomidae > Rhaphigaster > Rhaphigaster nebulosa. The sequence goes on from OX411307.1 coordinate 104,604,876, forward strand.
TAATAAACAAGCAATAATTTATGTTATTTAATTTTTCATTTTTAAATGTTTTATTAATCATCAAACAGCGTAATGAGTACAAAAAATTTCCATTTTAGATTATGCACACCGTTTTATATTAAACTTTTAGTGCAAAAATCACAAATTGTTGCTTGTGAATTCTTTTGTTATTTTTCTGTTCTGACGTAATGAAATTCGCAATATTGAGTGCAAGGGCAACATTATTTTACTCTGCTTATTATCTGAATAAAGTCTTATTTAGTCATTAGATGTTCTACGGTAGTCTTTTCCAAATTTTCAACATCTATGTACCCCTTCCATAATTTTCGTAACACTGAGTACACCTCGTCAAAAAAGTTGCTAATACTTTAATAACAATCAAAACATATTTATTTCTTCCTTTTCTAATACATAAAAAAATAAATAATAAATGAAAAGTGAATGAATTCTATATGAAGATATTCAAATTTTCGATGTGCATTTTTCAACGAATCTATGCGTTTCTGAGCCACCTGAGTCCAAAAAACGTATTTTCAGCCATTTTTATGTTTGTGGTTCTGTCTCTGCTACGATTTATCTCTTATCTTAAACGGGTGGACCGATTTTGTTGCTTATTTTTTTATTTTTTGTAGGTTTTCTTCATTCGGTGCCTGTGAACCAAATCAGGGATTCTGTGCGCAATAGCGGCTGCGCAAGATCTGAAAAAGTTGTTTTTATATTGACTGTAGTACCAATACGGCTCAAGCGATTTTGATGAAACTTGCCAAAAGCCTCCTCCTTAAAACCCTTTAGCAATTCACCTATTCGCAGTACATCCCCGAGAATCAACAAGAAAAATATTTATGATGAAAAGATAATTTTATTTATTATTAACTGCTGCACCTACGGACAAAATTTATTTTTCTCAGCCGTTCGGAAACATATTTTCACCAAGTAAAATGCTCAGATTATGCTCTTCCCCTTGAGATTATTTTTTTTTTTTTTTATGGTCCAAATTTTCGAATAATGACACCTGAATCTACTAGGGGCAATAAGATAAAAAGTGCAGTTTTCATGAATACAAAACACAAAGGCTGTAAATAAGCAGTTTATTGATTTGTAAAGTAAAAGTTTTAGATATATGAATAAACATAAAATAAAATATAAAAACAACCTGATAAACAAAAATTAACATTTGAACTTAGAATACAAATAAAATCAATTCACAAAACTCATTTAACTGAAATCGAAGCCTGCAAAGTTCACAGAAATTTTTTTTAAAAAATCGATTGACAAACGGGCTGTGTCCTCGCCCGCAGGCAAAACACCAGCTATTTTATTTTCTAAAGGAGGATAGCAACGGGTAGGTTATGATTTCGATAACTTCAAAATCAAAAATAAATCTTCCAAACCTTGATATAAAACTAGGACTGTGACAAATAATCACAAAAAAGTTAGAAGAAAATAAAGATGAGATGCATTTTCATTTTACTTTAACCTTCAGAAAATAGTAAAAATATCATATTCAATTCTCTTGAATCTTCTAAGAGCCGACTATCCATGAACAAATGATTATTGACAGTTTACATCCACTAATGGCCGCCACCCTACATTTCTTCCTTTTTTCAAATTTTAAAATGAAATGTCCTCAGGTACAACTTTCCTTAGGTACAGCGTTCTCCCCTATTTTCTGAACGCGCATTGAAAACCAATCAACCTCGAAGACGTAAGAATAATATTTTTAAAAATAAACTATAAAAATGCTATTTCTTTTACATCAAGTGGAAATAGGCAGCGATCACATGCTATTTAAAATGGAAATTGCCCTATGTATTAAGCCGCAAAGAAGAGGAAGAAAGAAAATAACAAAAGGTGATTCAAAAATAAACAGTTATAAGCTAAAAGACGAAGAAACTGTCTTAGTATATCAAAAGGTAATAGAAGAAAAGGCTGCATCCAGAAATTACCCTTGGGATTCTGAAAATATGGAGGTAAGTTGGAGTGTTCTCAAGAAAATTATCATAGAAGCTGTAGAAACAGTGTGCGGGAAAAGTAGAGTAGGCCCAAGAAATAAGGAGACACCCTGCTGGAATGAGGAAGTAAAGGAAGAGGTAAAATTGAAGAAAATACGATGGAAAGAGTACCTCAGCTCTAATTCGGAAACAGATTACAAAAAGTACAAAGAACAACGGAAAAAAGTGAAAGAAATAGTCCCAAAGGCTTAAAAGATAGCATGGGAAAACTTTGGAAGGAAGCTCGAAAAGAACTTCAAGGATAACCAGAAGCTCTTCTATGGAGCGCTGAAAAGAATGCGAAGAGAAAAGGAACCCGCTCTGAAACATGTTAAATACAAACAGGGAAATATTCTTGCATCCCAGGAAAAAGTAATGGAGAGATGGGCTGAATATTTCAGGGAATTATTGGAAGACGATCAGGTAGAGGACCCAGAGAAACACAGTCAACCCATAATACCTATAATATCTCCTGAATGCTGGGAAGAAGAAGACTACATTGCTGATGAAGAAGTTATAGGTGCTATAACCTCTCTAAAACTAGGACATTCTCCAGGCATCGACGACATAACCCCAGAGATGATGAAATACCTTGGAGAAACACGTTTAGAGATTTTCCAACATCTCTTGAACCTCATATGGAAAAACAAAAAGATACCCAAGTGGGAAATATCAGTAATAGTACCCATCTTCAAAAAAGGAGACAACAGAGAATGTAAAAACCATAGAGGAGTCTCCCTTCTCAGTGTTCCAAGCAAGGTTTACTCCAAAATCATAGAAAAACGCCTCATAACAGCGACTGAACCACTCCTTGACGATGTCCAACACGGATTCAAGCAAAATAGAAGTTGTCAAGATCTGATATTGACATTAAGGCAAATTTCTGAGATGGTAATCGAGAAGAACAGGGAAGCATATGTCTGTTTTATTGACTTGTCCAAAGCCTTCGACAGAGTTAAAATACTAGACACAGAACAGGCGTTGCAGGAAATGGGAATAGAAATAGGAGTAAGACAAGCTATTTTAAACCTATATAAAAAACAAAGAAATGTAGTCAGAACATGCCACTGCAGCTCCAAAGAGTTTGTAACCAATATTGACATCAGGCAGGGCTGTAGTTTGAGCCCTCTCCTCTTCATAATTACTCTCGACACTGCACTCAAAAAATCAGTACCAAGTATGAGACCCTTCCAACAGGGCTTTAAAAGACTCCAAAAAGTAACGTACACTGCTCTAGCTTTCTCAGATGACCTGGTCATATTTGGAAGCAATTGCAGGAACCTCCAATTTAACCTCCGTATCCTCCAAGAAGAACTAAGATAAATAAACATAGTATTAAATACAGAGAAAACGAAATATATGAGGATAGGAAGGAAAAACAACCACGCGGACAGAGCGTTAAGGCTTTGTGGAGTAGAAATTGAACAGATGAGCGATTATAAATACCTTGGATCTCACCTGAATGAGTATGGATGGCGAGATAAGAGAGAGGATACAGACTGCGAGAAGATGATTCGGTTCCCTGAAGACTGGGTTCCTAGGAAGGAAAGAAATTACAAAACACACTAAGAAGGTCATTTATAAAAACACTTTCCTTCCGATATTGACATATGTCAACGAATCCTGGACCCTCACTACTAAACACAAGAGTCAGATCCAAGCAATAGAAATGAGATATCTTAGGAAAGTCGAGGGAAAGACATGGCGGGACCATGTGAGGAACACAACGATTAGAGCGAGCCTCGATATGAGATCAATCGAGGATATATTAGAAGAACATCGCTTGAGATGGTATGGACACGTGTCTCGGATGTCGGAGAATCGCACTCCCCGAGCTACATATGAAATTGTTGCAGAGGGAAAAAGACCGCACGGAAGACCCAGAGATACATGGGATGAAGGGTTGAAGGAGGCCATAGACAGAAGAGGTCTGGAGTGGAGGAGGAGGAAGCAGCTGGTGCTGGACCGGGATGCATGGATCAGGCTATATAGAAAGGCACCTCACACTGCGTTGCGGTAGAAGAGGGAAGATCAAGAAGAAGTATATAAAGAGGCAGTAAAACTAAACAGGGACCAAAAATTATAGTTATGGCTTATTTTTGTTTTGTTTTTCAAGGATTCTAATTCAAATCCTCTCAGTTTAAGCCTTAAAAACTAGTCAATGTTTCGAATAATATGGCATCTTCACAACTACAATGTAATATCAACTGACCTTCTTGCACAAAAGCACTAAGCCTAAACATCGCCCGCAATGCACTGCATGTAGCTTTTAACAATAATTATCTGCCCAAAAAATATTAGAAACATTTATCAATAAATTTTATAAATAATAAGCGGGATTCTATACAATAATAACACAGTCTAAAAAACAATTAGAGAGCATCCCATGCGAAAAAATTAACCTGCTGAAAGTAAGGACAGTAATAAATAAGGTTATAAAACACGATTTTCTATATGTTTCCATCTCATAAAGATGGCTGAAAAAATAATTTTGAGGCGATGTGAAAATATAATTAATATAAAATTAGCATTATACTAAATAATTAACACCCACAAAACCTATTCAAATGTTAATTATTCTATAGTAAGCATTTTCAAACTTTTCTTTTTTTTCTTTTTAAGTCATAAAAATATTTCTTCTAAAAATGTTAAATGTTAGAACATGATTACATTATCAGTAAAAAATATCGTTATGTGAAAAATCCTCATAAAATACTTATAAAAAATCGACATACAAATTAGAACATATTCTGATAAATTAAACCGCTTTCTAGAAGTGAAAGTGAGGGATCACTAATTAATTCCATTCATCTTACTATTTTGGCAATGTCACGCACAAAACCATGGCCCGTAATCGTTGTTAAATTACCTGCGTGCAAAATGTCAGGCACATTTGGTGAAGTGTCGTATCTTTAATAATAAAATCAAACTAAAACAAGCTAAAAAAAAAAAATGGATTCATTGACAATATCAAAACTAAAGACAGGATTTATAAGCAGCAAAAAAAGTTAAAATATGCCATACAATATACAAAAAAATCTCTTCAAATATGTAGTCGAACCTGCAATAATATGAAGTGAAATATACATGGTAAATGCCAGATTCATGCAAAGGAACCAACAAAAGGCTATAATAATTCTCAAAATTACTTTATTGAATGATTATAATGATAATTTATAATATTATAAAGAAACGTAGATATGTTGAAGGACGAATTCTATTCACAAATGTTTACACAGAATTGTTTTATTACTAAATAATTCTTAAAAATTCAAATAATTTTGAAATAAAATATTGCTTCAATTTGTTCTATTTTCGTAATTATAATTAACAATTAAATATTTTTTCAATATTTTTTTTTTTCAGTGACATTGTATTTCCTATCACTTAAAAGAATTTGTATTTATAAAATGAACTTTCTACATTCACTGAAGTGATTGGTGCTTATTTAAATTTAGTTAGTACAGAAGGATAGGCTTTAGCCATTTTGGTTTATGTAAGACAATTTAAACAAATACGCACTATAGAAGCAGCATACTGATTGAAAAATAAAATATGGTGGGGGCCGAGGCAAAATTTTTTATCGGGGGAAGGGGGACGGGGGGATTTCATAAGCAGGCAAGTAATCGCCTAAATGTCTATAATCGCCAAACTGGGAGTAATAAGTTTTAAGGATAAGCATGAAAATTGGATCAACAATTATTGTTAAAAATTACCAAAAATATTACTTAAAATACAAACTTTTTTCGTACATTTTTTTTGGGGGGTGAGGGTGTATAGTCAGTATATATATTCAGCTCAGTTCTGAACCAACTATTGAGTTTATGTGAAAGGAAGGAGGAAATATTAAAAATATGTCACTTTAAACCCTTACCCATAGCAATAAGGCTGTTTTTCCAAAATGTCACTAATCACTTTTATCCGCTTGGCCCTACGGAAAAGTATTGCTTCACGACTTTAATTTTCATTTTAACATATATAAATCATTTCATGATTTTTATCACCTTATACCTGTTATTCCCAGGAAAAAGTTTATTTAACTAAATTTAACTAAACTAAATTTAGTTTAGTTTAAAAATGTAAATTGTTCGTTTTCACTGAACAAGCTCTCATGATACCGAAGGAAAATTGCAGATACATGTGCGTAAGGATTGGTGATAACCGGTTATATAAGCTTACCTATCTATGTGGGGCATTAAAATAGACTTGAAGAAAACAGAGTATATACCCTTCAAACTCTAAGGATATTGTTAAGTGAAAATTATTAGGATCTTAGACTATTAGTGTCTATCTAGTGGAATAGGAATAATTAAGACAAAACGATAGATCCATAACGCCTTGCTATTAGTAGTTGTACCATGTTAGATAATGTTAGAAGTAACTTTATTCGGAGATGGACTTTGAAACGAAACTAAAATATCTCGAGACTCCAGTTCTCTCTGAATCTAGGGGAGAAGGGTGTACTTGTCCCGAGCGGCAGAATTTAAGGGATGGCAAATTTTGAGGGAAAATAACATTTTTACAGCATAAAAAACTTTGGAAAGTGAAATTTTAATGTTATTTGTAAAATAGTGATAAACATATATATATATATATATATATATATATATATATATATATATATATATATATATATATATATACATATATATATATATATATATATATTTATTTATTTTTATTTTTTTCTACCTTAATTCAGTCAATAAAATGATTTAATATTATGAGATTTATTTCGAAACATCACATGAAATACTGCTATAAAACAGTTGACATTTTTGGGGAGCAGGGAAGGCTGTAAAATTAAGCTCGCCCCTCTGGCAAAAATCGTAGTCCCGGCTCTGGACTCCAGCATAACTCAAATAATATTATAATGTAGATTATTGGCTATAGAAAGAAAGAAATAAAAAATACACACACAAATATAACATCCATATGTGTATATATATATATATATATATATATATATATATATATATATATATATTGAAATTTTGAAACTAATTTAAAAGAGGTGGAATAACAAATAAAATAAACAAAATATTGGATTTGGAGATTAAGTTAATCATCTACAGAGCCTTCCTTTTAGTAACATTGATATGACACATGCATACACACCCACATCATACACACATCGACATAACCACTTATACAACACGTACTTATAAATACACAATCATATACTCTTACATCCACCCATATAAAGACATATATACTATATCCATGCACACAAACATACACTCAAACATCTATATCCATGTATACACACATATGCATCCAATTTTTTATTTTATCTTGTATAAGGTTATAGCCAAAAAATTATATTTCTAGATTGTTTATGATGTCTGCATAATATGTGCTTAAATTCCTTGATTCAGTTTTGAAATTCACCGACTGTTTAATGTTTTTGTTAAATTAAATCGCCTCCAGAGTCTTTCTGTTTCTATTGTACTTTTCTGTATCCAAAATTTGTGGCTGGTTGGAATCGAAACTATGATTAGATTTAATACGGTGTTTTGCTAAGGCTGTTGCACTGATGTTTTTACAATTCATTTTATGTAGATTCATTCTGGTATTGAACTTTTTTTTATCTTTTTTTTTTTTATGTTTTCCCTATAGTTATAGTTTTGGCATTTTAATTTGTATATTACATTTTGTTTTTACGTTGTTTCTAATTTATCTTTCAGTTTAGTCAACTGTTTTGATATTTTACTATTGTTATATAAACCCAATTTTACTTCCTGGCAATTATACATCCTGAAAATGTCTTTGATTTTATCAGTCAATCCGGAAATGTATTGCATTTTAAAGATTTTTTGGGAGTATTTTTAATTTATGTCCTGCTCTATATTTTTATTTTTAATATTATTCTCTGTTGCTACTATATTTTTATTTTCAGCTGTATAATAGTCCATTATTGTTTTTTGATTATGCTTTTTCGTTGTTTTATTATTATTATTATTCATGTTTTTATTGTTTAACTTAATGGTTATTTTTTATACTTATCTATTTTATAATTAAACTTTAGATTTATTTTGATGAATCATATTTTGTTGATTAATTTCTTAGGGTAGACATTTTCCATCAATATCCTGTATACTGTGATTTTTATATCTGTGAGTTCAATTGCTTTATTTATAAAGTTTTTAGCTGAATTTTGTTTTTGGAAGTATGGGTGGTTGGAATAGAAATTTAATAATCTATTACTTGTAATATTTATAATTACAAGTAATAAAATAATTTCTAAAATATTTAAAAATAAACAATTTCTGTTTTTGTCGATTTAGTGCTGATTCTATTATTAGTCATCATTATGTCTACATCAAGAAATCTGATATTATTATTTATTGATTTTTTAATGGTAAACCTCATTCTATTAAATTTAAAGGGAGAAGTTGGTCGGGGGGCGCGGTCAAAGAATTGCACTACCATAAGCGAACTTATATATTTTGTGCCGACGTTTCGGCCTAAGTTTTAGGCCATCTTCAGGGCTAAAAGGAAAACAAAATAACAATAATGAAAAAAGAGACAGAGGCAGTACCAGTAACAGTAAAAATGGTAAAAAACAGAAAATACAAGTATGATAAAAAAGTATGAAGTATATAAAGAAAAAGATAAAACTAAATTACATAATACAAGAGACAAATGAAAAAGTAAAATAAAATGAAATAACAATGTAAAAATTAATTGAAAATAAAAATAATGCGATATTTACACAGGGAATGGTGAAATATATGAAATCTATTAATTAAAAAGACAAATAGTATGAAGGTTTGGTAATGTGTAAAGCATACAGAGATAGTTGTGATGTGACAAGTTATGCAAATTATAACAATAATGTTAAAGAAGTTGACATTGTTGTAATTAAATAATATGAGATGAAGGAGTAACATATAAAGTAATGTAAGCCCCAAAACAAAAATAGATAAAAAATCCTATGTGGTGATAGAAAACAATGAGGAAGAGGAAATGTAAAGAAAACGTGATAATTACATACCAGAGAGGCGTGTGGTCGAGCGCCAACTGAATTGTAATAATGGATTACCGGGAATTAGAAAAACCGTTAAAACAATGTTACGAACTCACTGATTTGAAGTAACACTAATAATAAACTAACACTAAATTTAAATGCTGTGTGATCAAAAGACATAACAATTGATTTGAAAACTGTAAAAACGTATTGATATTAGTATATTTAAAAAAATATATATATAAAAAAATTAATGTTGAAAAATTAAATTAGAAATTAATATCTCACCCAAAAAACGTTCACTCCAACTGGTGCAATAAATGACAATGGAAATAAATGCAGGTGACGATTTAAAAAATAAAATAATATAATAATAAAATTAAAGTTAAGTTAAATATAAGTATAAGTTAAATATAAGTATAAGTTAAATAATAATATTACGGGTTAAATTTACTAAGGAAAAAAAAAATTTAAAAAAAAAAAAAAAATACTTGGAGTCGTCACGGGTGACGAGTTGAAAAATATAATAATAAAATTAAAGTTAAGTTAAATAATAATATTACGGGTTACATTTACTAAGGAAAAAAAATATTCTATTTATAATAGAATTTATAACTATTTATAATATATATTTTCATTGTTGTTATTTTGTTTTCCTTTTAGCCCTGAAGATGGCCTAAAACTTAGGCCGAAACGTGGGCACAAAATATATAAGTTCGCTTATGGTAGTGTAATTCTTTGACCGCACCCTTCGACCAACTTCTCCCTTTAAATATAAATATACGGTCAACAATAACTTCCTCCCTCATTCTATTAAGGTTGCTATTGAATTTATTATTTTTATCTGTAATGAGTAATAAATCATTAATATATTTTTTGATTTTATCTAGAATGTTATTAATTAAGTGATTCAAGTAAATTCCGCTCAAATTTACAGACAACACCGATCCCATTTTTAGTCTGAATAATTGTTTGTAATATTCGTCATTATATTTGAAAAAAATATATTTTGAGCAAAAAAAAAAAAAAACTTTAATAAAGATTTTTTGTCTTTTATTGCAGTGTGGTCTTCAATTTTTTTCCCTAATTATCCTCTAGAAGTATTAAACCAAATCTATAGGGATATTTGTAAATAAAGATTTGACATCTATGTTACGGTGGAAATTCACCGAAACGGTAACTATTCATTAAAATCTGATCGTCCATAAAGAATCTGGGAAGACCTTCTTTTCACGATCCTTTTACAAGGGAATAGAATAATTTCTCTTGACTTTTAAATTCATTGCAAATTAAATTCAAATGAGTTGACTAAATTTTAATTTCTGAAAAAAAGAAAATTTCGCACCATATTTCATTGGGGCAATTTAGAAATAATAAGAATAATTTTATAAAAATTAGATAGCATCATAATCTTTATCACTTAATGTAGCAATAACTAGTATCGGACTTTCCCACTTCCTTTCCTTTTATTACGAACATGACATAAACTACATGATTGTCGTTGTAAATTGGTCCTGAATAAATAAATAAATAAATATATATATATATATATATATATATATATATATATATACACACACATATATAAACTGTTTGAACAACTAATCTTATTCTTATTGAGGTTTTTGGTTATTTTTGCACTAATCCACATAAATAAGCATAGATAAATTTACTTTAAACTAGCAGAAACGGGGACATTAATCATTTTATATATTATGTTAAGGACTTGAACGTGTTTGTGTTAATTTTATAATTACATTTATGGTTAATTATTTTAATAACCTCTTTCTAATTTTAATTATAAATTATTATACTTTTATTTAAGGCACGTATACTAAATAAAATGTACAAAAAATTAGAAAATATTTTCTTTTAATTGAGAAACAAAGTAATAATATATATATATATATATATATATATATATATATATATATATATATATATATATATATATATATATATATATATATATACATACATTCCATTTTAAATGTCCATCAATCATGTCAAATGTGAAAATATTTGTTTTTTACGGTTTTCGATCCAGAAATACGTCTTTATTTGTATGTCCGAAGTTATCTAATTCAGGATGAAGAATAAAATTCTAATCAACAAAATAACTTCTGCTTTAACAATAAAAATGTTTGAGTTTGAATTTAAATAGAATAAATTGATTGAACTAAGTTATGAACATACATTTGAGAAAAAATAAATGTAATAACTTTTTAAAAAAGAAGGAGGTTTAAAATATATATTTTTTTCTTTTTTAGAATGAGTAATCAGGCTTGTCAATCATATCGATTGCAACCTGTATATAAATTTAAATTAATTTTTAATTTGTCTAATGATTGACAAAATTTTCTTTTAAGCTTCAATGGTTTAATGAATATACACATTTTATATTTAAATTAAAATACATTTGTAATAAATAAATATTGATCTGTTACTTATAACTGGACTTATTAAAGCACATTGTGTATCAACACTATGTTAAAAAAAAATTTTTTTTTAAACAATTTTTTTACTTTTTCTTTGCAAATATTAGAACATTTGTTTCATAACATTTTTGGACACTTAAGTATTACATAAAACAACAACCTTGAATATTTGTTGTGCTGGAAAAAAGAATGAAAAGAATTACAATAGAATTCCCAAAGTTTGGCCGCTTTTCGCAATGATAATTACGAATCATTCATTCCGGTAAACTACAGCTCACGTTTTTATTTCAAAGTTTTTTTTTGTTTATTTTCACATTTTAATAAAATACGTATTGTATCTAATATTATATCTTTCGGCAGCATATACTAATCATGAGAACTTATTTATTTCATTATACACATATACGCTAATAAAATCTTTTAATTCATAATAAATTAATTTTTTATTCGATTAAAAATGGTGTGTTTGTGTATAAATTTAATTAGTATTAATGATAATATATGTCAGCTAATATAGAAAGACAATATGCAGAGGGATTAAAATTTTAAATTCAATTTTGAAACGTTAATAAGACAATATCACTCACTAAACATACCTTGAGTCTCAGACAATATTTCTCAATGATATCAAATGTATTGAGTGGGGATCTCAGACAAACTGATAAGACTAATTTAATATTAACAATGTAACTTTCACTTTTACTCCATTGCATGCTGTAACTTGATGAACAATCTTTAGAAGGGAATTAATAAATAACAAAGTAAGCGATACAAGATAAAAAATTATTATATTTACAAAATTATGTTTTAAAAAAATGTAGTATTGATTATTATATATGCTGAAATAAAATTAAAAAGATGGATAATTTTTCGTCTAGGTAAGTGTTTTCTTTTTTTTTTTTTTGGTAGAGCCCCATCTACAATATTTATCGGTTAAACTAATCAATACTTTAAAAAAAAAAAGTATGAAAAATTTAAAGTAAGATACTTATTTTTTTTTTTAATGTAATGAATAAATTATTCAGATTTTCTCTTAAATTAATGGTTATTAAATAATATCATATTGGTGATATGGACAAAATGAAATAACTTATTTAAAACCTACTCAGCAACTTTTACCGTTTCATAGAAGTAATAGCATAGCTCGATTAAATTTCAAAAAATGTATTTATTGATTTTTATTGCAATTTAAATTAAAAAATTTAACATTGATATATTTAAATAATTTGATGATCTAGATATTTCCGAATATTTAATATTTTTATTTAACACGAGTTCACTGTAACCATCGAGCAGTTGGCGCTGTCTAGACACTTCTAGAGTATCTGAGAACTTGAGTTTGTCTGAAATAGTGCACTGTTTTGAAATAAGCTCGTCATGGTTCAATCATCTTTATCATTTTATATATTCACACTAAAGATAAAAGGAGGTTTTTGATATTTTGAAACAACGTTACAACGGATTCAACAATTTTCGATACCTACTTCGAACCGTGATGTGATTTTGCTTATTATCATTTCTTATCTTTTTTTATTAATATATTCAGCCAAAGCAGTCTTGCGGTTTGTTATGACGATTCGTGGCAACTATATCAAAATACGTCTACTGCAAAATCCGCTCTAAAAATAAATACAAAGATTCCTCATTACGTAATTCAGATGTCTACCTATTCAAATAATATGATAGGATCGAATTACTCTCGAGTGAAAGTCAAATTCCGCACTTCTTATAAGTTTAATATAAAAAAAAAAAGTAATAATAATAATAAAATTATAATGAATACAATTTAAATTAGGTCTCTGAATTTTGCTATTTGATGTTATCATCCAAGCAGACTATGGTGAGAATATGTTAGCGTATAGCATATATATATATATATATATATATATATATATATATATATATATATATATATATATATATACATATATATTGAATGAAAAGTATTTTTATTTATTTATTATTTTTTTTGCTTCTCTGTTGAATTATAAACTGTTAAATTTTAATGAATGTCAGAAAAAATATTTTTATTTTATTTTGAAAAAGGGGATGTAACTCAATATCATTTTCAAAAGTCGTCCTTAAATTCACTAGAATAAAAAAGACATACAGTGATATTGTCATACTAATTGATTTAATAATTCAATTAATTCAGCTTAATTTTCAATCAATCAAGCTTTGTAGCATGAGCTAAAAAAAAAAAAATGAGTACAAATTAAAAAAATTGTATAAGTAATTGTCTATGCACAAATTAGTGTATTAAGAAATAATTAATTTTTAATCATACATTTATAATAGAATTAAACAAAATAACACGTATAGATAAATAGTTTTTTTTTTTTTAATTTCCAAAATCCAAAATGAAACAGTGCAGATGTTACGTACTTGACTGGAGCTGGAGTGTGCGCGGGACCGACCAGAGACGGTGGCGGACTGAGCGCTGTCTGGACCAAGGCCGCTAGTTGGCGCCACAGTCGACCATTTGGGAAATTCGAAAAGATCAGTTGTCCGTCTGTTCAAACTGGTTCTAGTTCTCATCTATTTTTATTTATTATTCTATTTTTTTTTAAGCAAATACCCAAGGCAGTTTAGATCTGAAGCATTAATTAGTTGGGAATTTTCCAATGAAACCTTAAGGTCTACTATGAGCTATTTCTAAAATTTTAAATTCACGTCATTCCAGAACGACTCAGTAAGATCCTCTTCATTTTCGAAATTTAAATAAAAACATTATTTTAAAATAAAATATACGAAAACAGGCCAGAAGTTCTGAAATCTACTTACTTTTCAATTTTATATATAAGCATTTTTACCTAACAGGTCAAATTCATTACGTTCTATTTATGGTGAATGTAAATACGTAAAGTTTATACATGTACTAACCGTTTAATAAGCAACAACAAAGAATATTAAGTTAGAAGTGATGGGAGCAGATTCTTTTTCAAATAGATAAAAAATAAACATAATTATAAATCTATTATTTTCTTTTTAGGATTTATAAGATATATAGTATATCAACTACTTCATTTAAAAAAAAGTCGGACAGACTGAACTATTGTACAATCGAGCTTCTAAGATATATTTTTATAATGGATTTATTCGGCATCCAATGTATAATATTTAAAAAAAAAGATATATTCGTGCGTTTTATTTTACCAACTAATTTAGTTGGAGTAATTTCCGATAATCAATTTCGAAAAATTTCGAAGTTTAAAACAAGTCGGACAAACTGAACTATTATATAGTCGATGTATATAAGATATATTTTTAAAATATGATTTAATCGATATTCAATGTACAATACCAAATACCTAGTTAAACAAAAAAAAAAAAAAGAAGATTTGTAAAATCAAATATTTAATTAGGGTATAACAAATGAAATTTTCCTTTAATAATATTATTATAATAATAATAAGGGTACAGCACTTCCTCGTCCTTTCCAACACCTCCAGAACCTCTGCCTCGTTAATCCTCATTTCTTTACATTTTCTAGTTATCCTTCCAATTAATATAGCTTATTAAAAAAAAAAAAATTATCATGTGTTGCTCAATTAGTATTTTGGGGAGCGATGGATAGAGCGGAATGGACCAGTGAGGTGGCCAGCCGGACACAGTAGCGTAACCAGGATTTCGATTCGGGGGAGGGTGGGGGGCGTCCTTCTAAGGATCTACATTAAAGAAAAGAACTACAGTGCTAAATATAAATTTTAATTGATATTTTATCATACATGATGAGTACATGCACTATATTTCTATATTTAAAATATTTAAGCCCGTTTTGAGTATAAAATATTCTAATTTCATAAAAACAAAGGTTAAAAAAATGTTTAACGGTCAGTACTTCTTCATAGAGCTCTAGTCTCTTGACGACTCAACTCCTGCACCGCTTCTCGGGTGTGACGTCAGTAAATAAATACTGATCTCTGCTATGTTTTATCTAGGTTGAGTTGAGCTTGATATCTATTTAGCTGCTAATACATTAGTCTATATATATAGGGATGCCATTGGGCAATCATTAAGGATGATTATCCCAAAATTAAGTAAGCTTATGGATACTTTTGAATTTTCTTACCTTGTTCTCTAAATTGGATACCTTTCCAAGGGCCTGGTTTGTGGTTACCATTATTTAATAATTAACCAAGATAATGTTCCTACTTTGAAGTTTAATTTTAACTAATGTTAATCAAAGTTACTGCTATCTTAATGAAATATATTCAAATTAAATATGGGCATGGTTACTAAAGAACAACCTCCTTGCGAACATTTATCTTTATTCCTCAAAATTAAAATAACAAACTATTACAATAAAAAGTTAACCATGGAATGATTCAGCCTAGACTTAGCCATTAATTGTTTTAACATAAATCTCTTATCTGTACTAATTGGTGTTGATGGTTCCTCAGCATCTCTCCCTCGGGTTACCCTGCATATCTTCAGTCATGGAGCCAGAGCGCATCTCTCATCTTCAGAGTCCCGTTGTTCCGCCCTCGAACGAGATTAGCTAGGAAGGCTTGCGTCAGGCGAGGTCAGAGTTCAAAGCAGAAGTGCCCTTTTTCACCTCCTTACTTCTCTTCCCCTTTCTCTCTTGTTCTGCCTAAGAGGGGGTCGAAAACGTGGTTCATTGGCCGACTACTTTTATAGAGGGAGGAAATTCTGGGATTTCATCGGATGGCTCCACCCCTTGTCCTGACAGCCTCTGGGTGGTCCGATATCTGCGAACCTCTATCCAACTAGTATAATTTAATCATACCTTTTCCAGGCGGTCTCCATTTTTTCCTCGAGGCCAGCCGAAGCCTAAGGGGAACAGTTCTTGATTAGGTATCCCAACTTTGGCTTTGTCACAATGATAACTTCTCGGTAGGGTTTTTAAATTAACTTATCCCTTATCTCTGAGGGTAACAGCTGTGGTGACATCTGTCATCGCCTGTCAGTTACCCTTCCTACTACCTGCTCGTCTCTTATTATCTTTTGTTCACACCTGGTCTGGTTAAATTATATAACGATAATATTGTCCAATATCAATACATATTATCTCTAAAAAAATGGCGCAAACGGGCACAGAGTCAATGCAAATAAAAGTATACGATTAGGGCTACAAGATAGCACCAGAAAGATTAAAACTGATCTGAAATGATTTTTTTTTTAAATTAATCGATTTTTAATATAATCAAAGTCGCAATTACTTTTAGTTACATTTATAAGTAAGCTTCTTATAATAAAGAAAAGAGTTGTGAGCAAGCAATTCTAAATGTCAAACATGATAACTCTTACTCATTACTACAATTTGATACCAGGATGAAGAGAATTGGCTTCTCCCTTACCAAGCAAATCCTAACATAACAGATATTTATATCTTCCCACGAGAGGGTTGGAATGAAAAAAAGATACTGATAAGCCTGGAAGTGTGTTAGACAAAATAAACATAAACTTAAAGTATTCCGTCGACTTACAATTCCGACTTTTTTTCCGCTAGATTTTATTTCTACCCATAGTACGGTGCCCTGTTGAAAAGGGCGACAAAGTGCCTTGTGGAGAATGGAGAGCACATTGAAAGTTTTAATTAAAATTTTATATTTATATTTATTTTTATATTATCATAATTATCACCAGAAATATTCTTCTTCTTCTTATGGCTCAACAACTCGATGCCGAGCACAGGCCTCCTCCAAGGCTCCTCCGTTCATTGTCACTACCTTCCAGCATCTGATCCTTAAGTCCCTAACGTCGTCTGCAGCACAATCTGTCCATCGCAGCCTAGTTCTTCCTACTCAGCGGCGGCCATGCAGGGACCCTTGAAACTGAAATAATGTCCTTCTCACTGTACAAGTCATAAAGCCCTTGATTATTTCGGAGTCGCCATTCCCCAATTTTACGTAATATATATATATATATATATATATATATATATATATATATATATATATATATATATATATATATATATATATATATATATATATATATGTATTTATTATATATACACATACATAAATATACATATGAAATGGATATCTTGATAGACGGATTTGCGTCCATTAATACGTTTTTATTCAGAAGTTTTTTGTTTATGATGGACTAAATGTTATAAGAAATATTTTGTAATAAAAAATTGTTTGTAGACTTGTGGAATATGGAAATAATTAATTACCACCAATTGAAGTAAATGAAGCATAATGCGCCCGAAACGTTTTCAAATGTAAATGAAGAATAAAAGAAAAATTGAAGTTTAAATTTCCTGAAAATATAATAATGAAATAATTATACGCTCTTTTGTGTTAGAGGTTTTTTTATATTAAAAAAAAGTTTGAATTTACAAATATACTATACAATTGTGATTTTAATAATGAATACAAGTTTGAGCGAACCCCAAGGTTCGATGCCGGTAACACCAGCAGTTCTTGCCAGCAAACCTCCCTCCACTGTATTCCATCAAAACCAAAATCCTCAAGTTCTGACCAAACAAAGTCCTCACAATTACGCTCTGCTCTGGTTATCCTTTTAATGATTCTTTTAATTACCATGCTGACGACATTACACGCCTGTTTCAATCGCCGCAATGCTATCTCCTCAGACATGTAATTTTAATAGATAAAAAATTTTAAATTATTTATTGATGAGCATTACAGAGTAATCAAAAACAATTATATTTTTTAAATGCATAAAGAATTACTATATGCGATATAAGCTAATAATAATTACATTAATTTGATTAAAAACTAAGTATCTGGTTGTACCGCATGAAATGTCATTTTTATTTTATTTTTGTGTGGGAGGATTAATAAAATATGAGTGAATACAATAAAAATCTATTTATCAATTAGTAGATTCTTTATAAATTAGTTGTTAAAGTTAATTTTAATTTTAAAATAAGATTACGTCGTTCATGTTCTATTATTATTTCGAAAAATTAACATTTTGTCTGTTACAACCAGATCTAAATACGAATGATGAATTACTAAATCGTGCATGCAGTCGTCCCCATGCTAAATTAACGAATATGGAAATCAATACTTTTCCGGAGACTGAAAAAACCGTTATTCTATGTATAAGGGGCACCTTCGATAATTTTTTCTGTTGGTGTTGCATTTACCATAAAAAAAAAAATTAACGGTACCCCTTATACTCAGAAGGATACAACGGTTTTTTTCTCCTCTGAAAAATAGTAATTTCATAATCGTTAGTTCAGCATGAGAACGACGATGTGCTCGATGGGCACTCATTTAAAAACATGAATACTTCTTTTATTTAATGTTTAGATCATATTCCAATCTGATGAAGTAAATCAAATTGTTTACATTATTTGACAAAAGTTTCGCCCTGACGTATCGTGTTTCTGAAAATTTTAAATGGAAAAATAAATATTCGAATATTGTTAAATTAAAAAAAAATATCATTCGTAGTAAATAATTTAAAATGAATTATTCTTAAAGGGTATAATAGTTATCTAGAAAATCTGAGAGATATCGAAAAAATAATTTAGTAATGTGTATACCAACTAAAAAAGAAATAAAATGTAATCTATTATGTATTAATAATCATTCAATAGTTATTATCATTTTTAAGGCTATTGCTGACCCAGCCAATCCATGGAACAAGGAGGAGAGGAAGGCCAAAGCTGAGGTGGTCGGATGGTGTCTCTACAGACGCTAGAAACATGCTAGGAGTGAGGAACTGGATCGCGACTGCACGGGACCGTGACGATTGGAGGAAACGGTTGGAGGAGGCCAAGACCTGTCACCGGGTTGTAGAGCCGTAAAAAAAATAAATAAAAAAAAAAAAAAAAGTTATTATCATTAATATCAATGAAAAGAACAATTATAGACTCTGTAAAATAATTAAGGCCATATGAACAGTTCTGTTAATTTTAACTTTAAAGTGTACTCCTCAAAAGATTTCACAAAAAAATATAAAGAACCCACTCCGCATTAGATAAAAAATATAAGTTATAATTACGATAATACAAGTTATTAATTCTTACGATTTTTCTGGTACTGGTTTCATATCTGAACCCAGTTTTCTTACATGAACAGTTTTTTCATCACCTGATTTCTACCTGAACTAAAAAAAAAAAAAACCTACAGCAGCAGAGCTCCGTCACTAAGGTCGTATATTGAATTATCTTTAATAATAACTAAAATACAAAATTGAAAATATCGAAATATGGTGGGTAGGAGAAAAAAGGCACTTCTCTAACACCCACTCAATTCACATACAAATTTTCAACCCTCTAACTCAATTCGGAGGGGCTGCAGAGAGGCGCAAAACCCTAAAAACCGCGAAAAAACATTTAAACATAACGAAAAATTTACTGAAATTTACCCTAACTTTAATGGCATTGTTCTGGCTAGAAAACAATCATTTTATCGCTTGCTGGAGCACAGAAAGCCTGGAGGGGGTCACTCAACCTCGCGTTGCCAGGAATCATGGTTTCCATGGTGCACTGACAGTCTGCCCAGAGCTCCATAACAAGTCCATTTGGAGCCAACACGGTATTGTCTTTCTAACCGACTCATTCGGGTTCAAGGACAGTGACAAATGGGTCTCAATACACAGATTATGGCTGTTCGGGGTCAGAAAGCGCACAAGGACTTTTATATATTTATTTTTATATATATTTATATATATATATATATATATATATATATATATATATATTATTAATATATTTATTTCCTCAAAGTAGACCGTCCATGGACCAAACCTCCGGGTTTGACATCCTGGAAGACCACAACGCGATTTGCGATGAAAATGCACAGGGTAGGGTCATCACTCGTATTCCCGGTCGTTGTGATTTGCTTCAATTAGACTGACGAGCCTCACATAATAGAGGGGGGAGGATAATCCCCTGGTGAATCTCAGGCTGCATAGTTTTCCCCAGTAAGCGATCACCCGAATCGGGCGGTCACCCATCCAAGTACTAACTACGCTCGACGTTCGATTACCTACTGCAAGGGCATCAGCCCGCTCGGCCACCTCGGTCCCCCTTAGCTCATACATATTGCTATGTGTCTGGCAATCTGCTTTTGTAAGGCAATCACTTACTTTATGAATCTAATATATACTGTATTTGTATCGGTCCCAGAAGGAAACGCATCAATCAAACTGTATTAATGATTTATTTTAACTTAAAAGCTAGAGACCACAGACCCCTGCTATGATCACAAGGTTGGGATGTTATAAATACCATTGGAGATCTTTTCCAAGGATGTCGCGTTTACCAATTCACTCAACTAAACTATATGATAGCATGCAGGGTAAATATAATAACATAAATCTTACTTTATTAATTAAACTGTTGGTTTAGTTATGAACAACTTGAATTAACTTCATTATAAAACCTATTGCCTTTAACATATGTATTTGAGAATACTGGGTCTAACAACTTACCTCGACTAAAAATTAGAGCAACATACGATAAAAATGAAAAATAAACTGATGTTTCAACATGTATAAAGCTTTTATAAAATTATAAAAATGTAAGTACCTCTTTGATTCATAGCTTCTTGTGTCCTTTAACTCATACTTCCTCTCTATCTTCTCTTAGATGCTTATCATAAAGTTTTTCTCCTGTAAATCAGATTGCTGAACTCTTCGGATGTGTTACAAACAGCAGTCTTCTATCATATTGATATTACAGTAGTCCTGATATCTATCGTCTTTGCATAACTTTGATATCTTTGTGCTCCAGTGGTACAGCTAATCTTGTCTCACTGCTACTACCCGAATTCTTTGAAAATATAAGAAATGCCTATTTAAGTTTACAAAGTGAATTTGAATACTCATTAAAATCCTGATTATCCTAACTATTTTCTGTCCAAAAAGATATTATGAAGAACTTTGTAATAGATACTGAATTGTACTCAACCATCCCTCTCACTCAAAGTAATTCCTTGTTCCAATTCGGATGTCAGAACCGATAAACGCGTTTCCTTTCAAGAGGTAACATAAAACAAGGATACTTGCAAATTTTTTCAGCTTTCTATACTGTTTTTACCAATTAGATTATGAAGTCTGGCAGGGATGTAAGTAGCAGATGCCCCAATTCGAGCATGGGGCCTCGAATTGGAGTCCGGATTTTTTTTTTTCATGTATACATACCTAATTAAAAAAAAAAAAAGTTGTCATCTACTTCCTAATTTAAAAATATTGAATTGAGATTGAGAATAATGTGAAGTTTCTCTTTCTGTTTGACATATCTAAAAGTACGTCTGTTACGTCGTATTTGAGTAAAAGATAGATGGATTCGAAAGATGTCACCGGTTACAGGTACTAGATTACCGTAGATTCGGGACGTACTGTAAGGCAAAGAGGCTACGTCTAACTCTAGCCTCAATGCTATTTTGAGCGCTACTTTATTACAATAAAATACCATATCAAATTATATTGTATGTAGTAATACAATTAATAGCTAACATTGTATTGTTATGTATAACACAGCCACATCTTCAAATTTTGAGTAAGAGCCTCAAAAGTTATCTGCCCAGGTCCTCTAAAAATCATACTTCCGCCACTTATGCCTAAAATAATGTGTAGAGGGACGAAAGAATCCTTTATCGACAGTATTCTAGCGCGCAATACTTCTCTCTAGGTTTTAATAAATCTTGCTTAGAATCTTTAATTGTATCTATGTTGTTCCCTTTTCCTACTCTTCTATTCACATAAGAAAAATAAGGATTTGAAAATCTATTTTGCGCTGGAAAAGGATAGTGCATGGCATTTCTAAATCGCTTCTATGTCCAAATCCTGGATGGAATTGTTCGTTCATTTTAATAGTTTATCGTGGTTTTAATGGCTTCACTTTACATTCAAAGAATGAGCAACAGGTAATGATACCTAAGTAGTACTGCAATTTTATAAAATACAGTTAAAGTTTGCTACAAAGTTCATTTCTTTAAATAATATATTGAAAAGTGAATATATATCTTTTATATTATTTTTTTTAATATTTAAGTCAATATAAATAATATTCTTTTATAACCAGTTACATAACTGTCATTACCATAATAAAAAACATTATTCAAATATTTTCTTTACATCAAAACTTACATTCACACGAGAAAAAAAAATTAACTATGTGGTCTTGAATGGCAAATGGTGACATAAAAATAAATTATTTATTTTATTATTTTGACAAAGTAGTATTTATTGAAATTAAAACTTTGTAGATGCAGAGTTGGGCAAAAATTAGCTATAGCTAAATTAGCTATGACTGTAATGGATCTATAGTTCAAAGATCGAAGCATAAAGCTAATTAGTTTTATCTACAGTTACACTAAAAATTAAAACTAATAATAAATAAATTCCTTTTCTTAGTATCCTTTTCCATTTCATAAATATTATATTTTATTTATTTAAAAATAATTACATATTATATTTCAATAATGACTTTTGAAATAATCCCGGTATATTCTTCTGACATTTTATAAGATAACTGATGTTAAGTGCTAATTTCAATTAGTTATAAATTAAAAAAAAATGTTGTTTATTTATTTTCTATTTTGGAAGGGGGGAGGGATGTTGATTTCATCGATTTGGTGATCGTTCATTAGGTTATCGAAGTTGCTAATTTCGTATTTACTATCGACAGTTTGTACGAACGCCAGCATTACGAATTAATTATAGGTTTGGCAAAATTCTTTGGTATAGGTATTTTTTATTAGGTTTTCAAGGATGCTAATTCCGAATTTACTGCCCGATTTTTGATCGCGCGTGCGTTTTTAGGCCTATTGTTGCTTTTGAAGTTTTCTACGATATAAGAATCGTTTTTTAGGTTTTCGAGGGTTCTGATTCCATTTTTTGAATTGAATTTTCGATCGAACATAGGTGTTTCGAATGGCCATTACAGTTGAAGTTTTTCGTTACATGTATCGTTTATTAGGTTTTAAAGGACGCTAATTCAGAATCCACTATAAGATTTTTGATCGCGCATGCTCTTTTCGGCTTACTGTTACTGTTTAAAAAACCTAAAAAACGATCCTTATATCGTGAAAAACTTAAAAGTTATAGTAAGAAAAAGAGCATGCGAGATAAAAAAAATCCCACAGTAAATTCGGAATAAGCGTCCTTGAAAACCTAACGAACGATATCCATACAGAAGAATTTTGTCAAACTAATAATTAATTCGTAATTCTGACGTTCGAACAAATTGTCGATAGAAAATTCGAAATCAGCAATTAATAAATGTTTTACTTTTTTTTGTTACAAATGTTACATAGTGACCATCTATTTTTGGAATGGTGCGGAAGAACTTTGTGTAGCTCACAATCAGTTCCTATATTTTATTTAGACTGCGTGAAAAAGTGAAGATTGGCCATGTTGCACGCGCGTGCGTGCGTGCGTGCATGCGGGCGTGCGCGCGTGCGTGCGTGTGTGTGTGCGTGTGCGTGTGCGTGTGCGTGTGCGTGTGTGTGTGTGTGTGTGTGTGTGTGGTAAACCTAACTCAAAAACGAAAAGTTTTAACTGAAATTACATTAACTTTTCATTTTAGTAGCACGCCACCGAGAAACTGCAGGAAAACAGTCAAAAAAAGAAAAGTCACAGTTTACTTGCGTATAACTCAAAAAGTGTGCATTTAATGGTAAATTATGTATGAGATCATATGAAAAGTAATTTAGTTATCTAAAAAATAAATAAAATAAAATTTCTAAACCGGACTAGTATTAACAAAGATATAGTGTTTCGGTCTTACCGGGATTGACACTTGGTATAATTGATTTTACACATTTTCTTGAAAACGGCTTAAACGATTGCCGAAAGGCTTCTCCTTAAAGCCTTTTATCTTTTTATTCATCTAGTTCATCACCGAAAAAATGCAAGGAAATAAGTTAAGACGTAAAGATTGTATCAAATCATATGAAAGGTAATTAACTTCTCAAAAAAAAATTCTAAATGGAACCAGTATTAACCCAGATACAGTGTATCGGACTTACCGCAAGTTCCACTTGATATCATCAATTTTATACATGATTAGACCCTAGTTGGAAAGCCGAGTGTGTCCGAAAGCAGACGGATGCGACGAATCCTACTCCCACCATGCCCTTATCCTGTTCTCTTTTATACGCTCTGTAATAATACAAAGTAATAATATGAAATTAGAAATTTTAGCATAATAATTTATATTTTTGTATTATTTACATATAAATGTAATTTATATATTTATATAAAATTTTATACTATTTACATAAAATGTGAAAGTTGAAATTACTAATTCAATAATTTCTACTTTTATATTATTTAATGGAAACTAAATATTTCCATGGAATCTTTTAAAATTTATTTTCAGCTAGACAAATCAAAAATATTTAGTGCACAGAATTGTCGAGTTGCAATTGTTTAGCGAACTATTTTATTTTATTTTTGTGAGATAAGACGTTAAGAAGTGCATCCTACTGAGAGTATTTCAAATATCATTTATGTGAACTCTTTAAATTAATTTAAAAAATGGATTATTATTAAGGGTGGCAAGGGAAAGTTGTGTGAGACTCGCACCACACTAATTTTTTTTCGTTTATTTAGGTATTTATAAAAATACTTTATAATAAATTTACAAATAATTTCTTATTTAAAATACATTTCATATAATTTTTTTTTTTACAAATAACAAGTTAAAAAAAAAAAGCAGACAAAAAAAGGAAGCGCCTGGGCAATATTACATTTTTTTCAAAATTGTATTGTTATTAATTTTTTTATTTTATATTATCATATAATAATCCGGTACCATAACTAAACTATTTATGACAAGGATCTATAAGTAAAAATAGGTAATAACTTTACGGAAATATTTCTTGTAAAAGGCAATATTTTTTTATAATAATTTCATAAAATTTGTATGTAAGGTGCATAGGTCTAAAATAATAATGCGAGTGGAGTGCGAGTGATTATTTCTTTTAGTTCAATTTTTGAGGTAAAAAAAATGTCTGTTTCGTTTTTTAAAAAAAAATTTTGGTAAATTTATATTTATTATTTCTATTTTATATATATTAACTCGTTGTTTACTAGTAGCTAGCTAGATTTAAGATATTTTGGATATTCGAATTTCAGTTTACAAATATGTAGACAAATAAATAATGTTTATCAAAGAGCTTACAATCTAAGTAGAAAAAACAAGATGTGATTTTTATTTAGTTTTAGGTACAGGCAAAAATAAAACCAAATTAAAAGGCTAACTTCATTATCGGTACCCAAAAACAAGTGGAAGTACCAAATTTTAACATCATATTCATAAATGTGAGGTTGAAAGTGAAAAAAATAGTATAGGGTCCGAAAAAGATAGGAAAAAGTAAAAAAGTACCAGAGTGTAAAAATAAAAAATACCAGATGGTACTTAGCGTTTCATGAGACCCGTGGTATTCGGAGGGATAACCTTCATTTAATGTGTCTTTGCTGTAGGATGTACAGGTCATAGTTTCGCATCAAGGATAAAAGATATAGTGTATACAACTCGTGTCGTAGACAACGAGACGAGCACCATTAGTTCATAGTTGATAAATTTGATTTTGTTAACAGCGAATGGTCCGGTCCTTTGGTTCCTGCTCCCTTCTCCAAGCACAGCATTAATATTCCTTACAGCCTAGGCAATCGATTACCTGTTTCAAACCCGCAGCATGGAAGGCGCACGTCTATATGATCGTATTCGAATTATTTAAATCTCGTATTTGAAGGATTAAAATATCTTAATGAGTATTAATAAGTGTTTATTATAAGCAGATAGAAGAAGGTTGGTGGTGCGGCCAGGAAACAAGTAGTAAGGTAGTATCTGCTATGTAATAATGGCGTGTATAAAAATAAATAAATAACCGTTTCATCAATTATTTATCGAGGAATGCAAATACGTACTTTAAACCTATTCAATGTTTACCAATAACTAATACTATCGTGTGAAGGATTAAGTAAGCTTGTTTTTAAACATTTGACCCGGGCAATAAAGCCTAATTTCATCAATTGCAGTCGAAGAAGAAATATGACTGTTTCTTTCGAAGTAGATACACGTAATGTTAAAAAAAAAATCGTAAAAAAAATTACAGCCGTTGAAGCAACACGTTAAATTGTTCAAACTGGAGTGTCCTTGACCATCTTATAGCGCGGCGTTGGTTTAAAAGATTCAGCAGTGGAGATACGTCCTCGGAACGGAAGGTCTCAGGGCGACATCAGTGGATATTGATGAGATTCCATGAGGTTCTGGTGGACGTTCTTTGAACTCTGACCCTTACAGCGAACAATTAGGTAGGAAGCATGTGAAATTATCAGAGCCTTGGTGAACCATTAAGATGATTTAAGTACCAGCAGGATAACGCTCGGCCACACTCTTCCATTCGGACCAAGGAAAAGTTGAAAATCTCCAGGGGATCTAACTTCTGGCACACACATCTTACAGTCCAGACATCACTCCATCAGACTGTCATTTATTTCGTTCCATGGCCCACTTTCTTAAAGAGAAAATAAATAACAATTTTGCAGAGGTTGAAATTGCGGTGCAAGAATTTTTCGACTGCCGTCCCATGGAGTGGTACCAACATGGCATCGAACAACTGGCTGAAAGATGGTTGACAACAGTGTATTGCAATGTGCTGTGTTTTGAGTTTTAATTTTGTAACATATTAAAGAAATAGAAATATAAACTTATTGTTGAATAGCGGTCATTTGTTTTTTTTGTTTTTTTATTCACCCTATTATTTCTGAAGTTTTCGCACGTTTTTCATACTGAACGTTTTCAGTTTTATTTTCATAATAGCATCCATTATAACCTTGAATTGACGGAAATATTGCTTCTACCTTACGAATTTACATAAATACACAAATAGTTATTTATTATAGACTACCTGTTTTTAAAATAAATATTGATGGATTTAGGAGACTGATTTACAGCCTCCTATCTGAACAGCCTCTAGGTCTGAGACCTTGACGTATACAGAGGTTTTCAAGTGATAACTATAAACAATCAATGCGTTTTTTATTTACAAATTTGTTCTTTCGCCATGATCTTTAAAATATCTCAGGATCTTAATAATTATTCAAAATACCATAATTAAAAAATAATGTCTTGAGATATAATAGAAAAGGCCTGAGTGTGAAGGGAGTTAAAGTCTCTAGATGCTCAAAAGTATTTCTTTCCTCTTATAAATTTACAGCCATAGTTTTCAACGGTTCTAATGTTAACAATATACTTTATTTGATCTTGTATTTCTACACGTAATACTTAACCAGCAACCATTAACATTATTAATAGTTCAACAAGCATCATTACCTAACAATACTAAAAATCATCTGCATTTTTAGTCAAGTAAAGAATTTCCACCACCTTGAATTTAACCATTTCTGTTATTTTTAAACTTTCAGATGGTCTTTTCTAGTCAGAGTTGGACAAAAATTAACTGTAACTATTAAATAAAAACTGCAACTAATTTAGTTGTAATTCTGTTGATCTCACAACTAAACCATTAGTTGTTATTCGTCTACCGACAACTAACTTTTATAACTAAATTAGTTATTAGTTGAAATAGGCAACTATTTTTTTTTTTTTTTTTTTAGCTCTAATATATTAGTTGCAATGGCGATTATAACTATTTAATTTATTCGAATTTGACGAATAACAACTAACAACTAATTAAGTAATTTTTTTTTTTTCAATACATATTATTTGTTTTCGTTAGGTGCTTATAGGTATTATATATATATAAGCTTGAGACACGCTCCTGTGCCTTTCAGGACCCTTACCTATGTATATACGAAGTATTATTATTATATAATGTTATTTATTATTAAATAAAAAAAATTATTTTTAAATATTACTTTCCCTTACCTATATACGAAATCTGTGTGTCTGTATGTGTGTGTGTGTGTGGGTGTGTGTATGTGAACAGTCTAGCTCAAAAACGAAAAGTTGTACGATACTGAAATTACGTATTTAAATTTGGAACATGCATGTGATGTTACAGCAACATTTTCGTCAAATTTGACTAACCGGAAGTGTCACTTTATATAATCGATTTTACACTTTTTTACAATCTTCTCGAAAACGGCTCTAACGATTTTGATAGAACTTGTCTAATATCTTCTCCTTACAGCCTTTTAACTTTTTATGTATTTAGTATATCAACGAGAAAATGGAGGGAAAAAAGTTATGATGAAAATAATATTTTATTTGCGTAAAACTTAAGAAGTATGCATTTTATAGTAATTTATGTATAGAATTGTATGAAAGATAATTAAATGATCTAAAAAACAAAAATATAATCATCAAAATCGGTCGGGTATTAGGAAAGATACAGCGCATTGGATTAACAGGAAGTGGCAATTATATCTTGGATTTTACAATTTTCTTGAAAACGGCTCTAACGGTTTTGATGAAACTTGCCTAAATTATTCTTCATAAAGGCCTTTAACTTTTCATTTATGTAGTAAATCACCGAAAAAAGCAGAGAAAAAATTATGATGAAAAGAATATTTTATTTGTGCATAGCTTAAAAAGTATGCATTTTATGGTAAATTATGTATAGAATTGTATGAAAGCTAATTAAATCATCTAAAAAACAAAAAAAGAATCATCAAAATCGGACCAATAACAGCAAAGACACAGCGCATCGGACTAACCGGAAGTGGTTATTATATCATGGATATTACAATTGTTTATGATTTTCTCGAAAACGGCTCCAACGATTTTGATGAAACTTTCCTAAATTATTCTTCATAAAGGCCTTTAACTTTTCATTTATGTAGTAAATCACCGAAAAAATGCAGAGAAAAAAATTATGATGAAAAGAATATTTATTTGTGCATAGCTTAAAAAGTATGCATTTTATAGTAATTTATGTATAGAATTGTATGAAAGATAATTAAATTATCTAAAAAACAAAAATATAATCATCAAAATCGGTCGGGTATTAGCAAAGATACAGCGCATTGGATTAACAGGAAGTGGCAATTATATCTTGGATTTTACAATTTTCTCGTAAACGGCACAAACGATTTTGATGAAACTTGCCTAATGTCTTCTCCTTACAGCCCTTTAACTTTTCATTTATGTAGTGCATGACCGAGGAAACGCAGCGAAAAAAGTTATGATGAAAAGACAAAGCGTATTTTATGAGGAGCACAAGACCCTAGATGGATAACCGAGCGCATCTGAAAGGAGACGGGTGTGACCGAACCTTCTCCCACCAATCTGTTATAAACAATATACTACTTGACGAAGTTAAAATATATAGGTAGTGTACAGAATTGTTGTACTAAAATTGTTTACAAAACTGTTTTATTGTACTGAAGTGGGAGAAGAAGTGAATGCTGCTGAGTTTATTTCAAGCATTATTTATGTGAACTTTTTAAAATTATATTAAAAAGATAATTATTATAGGACGGTAAGGGAAAGTTGTGTGATGCGCGCACCGCACCAGATTTTTTTCCTTTTTTGGTTGGAGGGGAGAGAGTCTGGAATTCATCGATTTCGATACCGGTTGTGATACATAATTATTTATTCTGTTATCAGCCGTGGATCGAGCCTACGGTGTCGAGAGAACTTGCCCATCCTCTATAAAATTTAGTATCCATAATTAGGGGAAAACCATGCGGTTGAGTGTGATCGTGGCCAAATCACCTACTTGCAAAACCATTGGCCTAGAAACAGTACTCTCCTTACCAAATATTGAACCCCCAAGACCATTTATGGTTGCAGTGATACAGGATTCTCTCTCTCTTTTTTTTTCCTTTTTTTTGGTGAGAGCCGCGGTTAAGAAAATTATTTAACTTCCAAAACTTTTAAAAAGATTACTCTTATTTTTCAGCAATTTGTGAGATAGTGATTTTTTTGTAATATTATAATTTTTTGTTATAATTAAATTCAATTTCAAATATATTTATCATTCAGAATTGGATTTTATAATAAACCTTCTTTGTACCGATCTTAAATAAAAAATAAATATATAATAAAGGGAGTATTAGTAATTGCAGCACTACTAATTAGTTTTAAAAATATTAATTAGTAGTGCTGTACTATAAGATCAGTTGTAAAATGGAAGTTACTACGTTTTGCCGCTTCATCATGTGCAAACGTATTCCCATTTATATCTATATCACCAAAATCATCGCTGTTTCTGCTGCCAATTTTTTGTCTTATCCGTATTTATTTCGAGCCCAGCTTCTTTACAATTCCGTATTTAATTTTATAGTTTCCGCGTCGTAACAGTTCCAAATCATCTGCAAATCCAAGCACGGATATCTTACCACCCAGATTTAAACCTTTTTCTAATAGCAGATTATAACCTGATTATAAATTATAATTCAGATTATAACCTTTCTAATAGCAAATACTACTACTACTACTTCTAAAATCCCGCGTAGGGGAGCGTCCCACGGGTGGCGGATGTAGGGATGAATTGTAGGTAGTTCCTCCCGGCTAAGTCTGATGGACTCGCTGACCAACAATGAGAGCCAGTCCGGTAAGCAAAAGATGCACAATAGGGGCGCCGTTCTAAGATGAGCGCCGAAATAATGTTTTTATCGAAACAAAAATTTACAACTAATTATATCTGTAAAAATATTATTTGTTGTTCAACATATCCGCTTAGTCAGCGTGAGTGAACATGCATGGTGGGTCATTTTTAACCCTCTTGTTAATTTTAAAATTACTATAAGCACAGTTGGTTTAATATTTATCCCGTTTGCTCACTGTGTTTGGCAGAGAGTGGGAGTATGAATAATAACGACTCCTGTTGTAAGTGTGGCAGTTGTATTACCTAGTACAACAGCCAAGGTGAAAATTTTTGTCCAATTCAAAGAACACTTTTAGTCATACATCTATAAAATTCTCACCTTCAGCATTCGCATTACACTTGTCTGCTAACTCAAAGCGAGGGCATTTCGAACTGGCTTTATATGATACCTCATATCCTTTACGTTCCAAAAATGCGACTGACAGGAAGCCATTTAATAGATGAGGTTAGTTAAAATTCACGTTAAATAAATAATATAAATGTCGTTATTATTTTGATAGTGGTCGAGAAAAGATAAATAGGATAAAATAGAATCTTTAAAAAATGCTTTATTTGACGAAAAGTTCTGAGTTTTGTATTTGTTCGCACTCACCTATATCCGGCAAACAAAGATTTTTAGAAAGTAAAAGGTAATTGGTATTATGTATAGATGGGAAAAAAAATTATAGTATATTGATAAGTAAATGGGGTGTTGACGGAACTTCTGGGTATTCAGAATATAAGCAAAAATTAAGTGAGAGGCAGGAGGTTAATTCTAATGTCCTCAAGTCAGCCCTTAAAATTAGTAATGTGTGAAGACAACGGAAATGAAAAGATTCTTTGAATTCCTGCTTCATATTTCTTACAAAATACCCATAGTAAGATGGCAGGCTCGAAGTGAGGAAGAAAAAAAAAAGTAAAAAATACAAAAATTAAAGTAAAAAAAAAAAACTTTAGAAAACAAACTGGATTAATAATTAATAAACCTAAATCTGGTTTTGGTAGTTCTAATGACGGGAATACAGCTGGGACGAATAGAAGAAATCTAGGTGAAAATATTTCTGGAAGCTACTTATTTCATTGTAATATCTTTAAGAGAGTATTCTTAGGAATAAATTAATAAATAACAGTCAACATAATATTTTTTAACAAAAGATATAATTTAGGGATTTAAAAATTGTAATAATAAAATAAAGCTATAATACAAAAATAAAATAGAATTATATAGACAAATTTTCTATATAAATGTATGAAAAAAATAATATATATATATATATATATATATATATATATATATATATATATATATATATTTAATTTATTTATAACTGTAAATAAATTTTGGCTTTTCAACTATTTGGGTCATTTTTACCCTTAAGTTTTCAAAAAAATTTGAACATCACAAAAGTTAAGTTAAATAACAAAAATTTATATATATATATATATATATATATATATATATATATATATATATATATATATATATATATAATAATAATAAATAGTACAATCAAATTATCAAACAGAAATAACAAAATTGTTGATCATTCTGAATCATCCAAATCTCAAGGGTTTACTGGACTCATCTTCAGAATTCACCATCAATCTACTATAGTCAACATCTCGAGATTTGAACAATTGAAGTACCCTTCATGAAAATAATTTTCCTGAATTTTCTCGGTTTATCACAAAAGATGTTAATGAGAGGATCTGATGTCAGCAATAACATATTTACCAAATCCTTGTTCCTCGAGACCCCCTCTCCTCTCCCGAGCATTTTCGTATGAAAAACTCTTTAAAGCCCCTAAATCTCTATTTCGGGATTATGGAGCTTCTTTGGAAAGCATACCAATATTCTAGCCACAAATCCAAAGCTTATATATGGTTACTGATATATTGTACCACGAATACATACTAATGTACAATTGCCTGGTTTCATATATGTAATCTTGAAAATTGCCAACATCAATATCGTATCCAAATTGCATTGTGCTTAAAAGTTTATAAAATATACGTATATGGAGGAGATCCTTACCTAAGCCGGTAATGGTGAAACTTAGGACATAATTTTTAAAAAAACTCAGGCAGAATTTCCATTAAATCGCGTATTATTATCACTTCAGAGCTTTCCGTTATGTTTTCTAATGAAAACTGGAACACCATATTTGTATAATTGTCTTTCGTATCTCCGTACTCCTACCAGACATTTAAACTATTGACTCTCGATATTGAGATATTCAAACATGAAAAGGAACCGAACACCTAGATTGGCAGGTACTAGCAATTTTTTCATGGATAACTTATTTCTATATACTACAGACTATATTCAGTGAAAATATCTCGGCGGAAGTTTTTAGTGATCGTATTTTTTATAATCTTAAATAGTAGCTTGCCAACTATTCGAAATAATGTAGGGTACTTCTCACTAAATCTACATTTAAAATATCAAACACTGATAAAAACTTACTTGCTGGGTCGTTTTGACTGATGCAAAATAAATTCACAAAAAACAAAATTTGCTCATTGATTTTATTTCTTTCACAACAAGGTGTAAAAATAAACTGACTCCGCATGATGATGGATTTGTCGTGTTTGCGCTTGGGTTATTCTGTTGGAAGTTGCTTAAAATGAATAATAATTTGTAGATACCTTATATAGATTGTTGTTTTAATGAGACCGGCATGTATTATTTATTTTTTTGATGTAAACTATTTCCACCTAGATAGTCAAATCGTCCCACTGTGCAGCCCGGCGA
The DNA here is from genome assembly GCA_948150685.1 of Rhaphigaster nebulosa. NCBI lineage: Eukaryota > Metazoa > Arthropoda > Insecta > Hemiptera > Pentatomidae > Rhaphigaster > Rhaphigaster nebulosa. The sequence goes on from OX411307.1 coordinate 104,638,493, forward strand.
TTTCTTGAAAACTACAAAATATCATCTAAAATAACAGGCGTCAACGAAAACCTTATTTGTCGTATTGGTGTAATATTGCAAACTATTTCAAGTGGATGTAATATAAACATAGACAAATTTAAGCATTTTACTCAGAAAACTGCAGAAATGTTTGTGCACATTTACGGATGGTATTCGGTCCTACAACCGTTCACAAAATTTCAATACATGGTCCTGGTATAATATCAAATCATAATTTATTATATATCGGAGCGAATAGGCACTTAATAAAGAAGCTCTTAATAAATATTTTAAACAAGCACGCAGACACTTCTCATGAAAGACCCCAAGAGTGGACACCAATACAGATATTTTTCACTCTCTTATAATATCTTCTGATCCGATAATACCATACTTGCGGCCATTAACAAAAAAGGAAACTAATAACTTTCTCACATGATGTCCTGCAGTTTTTGAAATCCCTAAAATTCCTATCTCAAAATGTGAGGCCCACACAGAAGGAATTTTACTGACTGAAGACAGCATATATTCATCAGAAGAGTAACGTTTATGTATTTGATCAATGTCCCTATATTATTAATATTATATATATATATATATATATATATATATATATATATATATATATATATATAGTAGTATATTTAACGGTCCCCACAAGGGATGCCAAATGTAATACTATGCTTCACCTCCGATGTGCCCTTAGTGGTCGGTCGCTTCTCTAGCTGTCTTTTACCTTAGACACACCGCAAGGTTACCTTAGTTGTGAGAGGGATCACTCTTGGTCTAGTAATTCACCTACCTACTGCCCTCCTCTGTCCTGAAGTATTTATTTAGAAGGGTGAAAAGATAAGGGGGTTAGAAAAGAGGTAGCTTGCCAGTGCGACGCTGCCCTTACCCCGTTGGGTGGCTGCCGGGGTCAGTTCCAAGGGATAAGCATGGACCTCGGCAGCTGTAGGCGCTAACTAAGCAAGCAAGGAAGCCCGGGAGCCGGGGTTCGAGCCCGACTACCCGAGGGGGAAGGAAAGAAGGGAGGCCGAGTGCCGGGGTACGAGCCCGACAATCTCGAGGGACTCTGAGAGCCGGGGTACGAGCCCGACCACTCAAGGAGGAAGGAAGGTAGAGGTGCCGAGTGCCGGGGTGCTAGCCCGACAATCTCGAGGAAGGAAGGAGAGAAGGGAGGTCGAGTGCCGGGGTTCGAGCCCGACAATCTCGAAGGACCCTGAGAGCCGGGGTACGAGCCCGATCACTCAAGGAGGAAGGAAGGTAGAGGTGTCGAGTGCCGGGGTGCTAGCCCGACAATCTCGAGGAAGAAGGAGAGCTTGATAGCACAGCGCTGCCTTTACCCAGTTTAGGGTGGCTGCCGGGGTTAGTTCCAAGGGATAAGCATGGACCTTGGCAGCTGAAGGCGCTAACTAATCAAGCACAGGAAGGGACAAGGTAAGAGAGAGAGAGAGAGAGTGAGAGAGAGAGAGAGGTAGGTAGGTAAGGGTGAAAAGAGAACACTGGCGGTCAGCCACACTAGGTCTTGCTAAGCTTCGACCCGGAGGTGTTCTGATTTGGCCTTTAAATCGGAGCTCTATTTTTACCAGTATGCAATGACTGCTGGGTAATCTCTATTTTGAGAAGTCTAACATATATATATTTTTCTTGGCCATATCAGCACACCGTTTGGTCTTATTTTTATTTTTATAAGTACAATATTCATTACAGTACATTTTAAAACATTTAAAGTTAATAACCATCTTACATATAATTTAATCGTCGATAAAAACAAAGCCTACTAAAAGTATAGTGAGTTAGTTCACTTGGTGGTGGGTAGATGGCGCTCTCAACCCACTCTTGCAGTCCACAGCCCTTGTCATTTCTATGCCAGCTCTTGACCGAGGAGGAGGTCGTCAGCTGCTTACAGTGCGGCCTTAGTTCAACCAGCGGCCAGTAGATCGCGCTGCCAACCATCTCCCGTAGTCCACAGCCCTTATCATTTCTATACCGGCCTTCGATCAAGAAGGTTCTGCCGGCTTGACTAACAGCTGTTCCGCGTGTTACAATAAATATTTGAATTACATTAATCTTTAGTATCTAATTAAACTAACGTGTTCTTTTAAGAGATATCACGTATTAATTGTTAATGACACAGCAGAAGGGCCTTTTTTAAAGGTATTATACAATAAAAGAGAAGGGCCCTATTTTAGGATGCTACAATATATATGTATATATGTGTCTGTGTTAAAAAAAATATATAACAAATAATGTTTATATTTAGATATGTATATGTTTATGTGTATATATACACACACACATATATATATGTATATATATATATATATATATATATATATATATATATATATATATATATATATATATATATATATATATATATTAGAAAATCCAATTTGAAATGTTCATTTTTAAATTTTTAAAATAAATAAACCAATAATATTTTAATATTATCAGCATTTTTTTTATTTTTTATTCTAGGACACGGCGCCTTATTTATAGGACTTAAGTGACTGTTACTTGCATAACACAGATTTTATAGACCATTCAAACATCATTAACGTGATAATTTGTGGTAAAAATTTCATACATTGATTTGTGTAATAAATTTAGTACACCTACACCATTGTGCATCGGTAACCTAATAATGAATAATAATAACCCAATATCGAAAATATTTGAAAAACTTTTATATTCATTGTCACATAATACAAATTTAACATTGCCTTTTTTTTAAAATTTAAAATATAAAAACAAATCATGACTTTTATTTTTAAGGTCATAAATAAGTCATGATATGTTGTTGTTGTTTTTTGTATGCCTAATATAAAAATCATTTACTTTATACACTATTACTTTTATACACCAACTAATAAACTGTATCTTCCAGAGCTAAAGGAAAATGTCTCCAATACACACAAAAGAAGGAAAAATAAGTTCTATCATGATCAAACTACTAGAAATCTTCCTGATCTACAAATTGACCAAAAGGTGTTAGACAAGACAGCCAAAGGAAAACTCGAATGATTGCCAGGAGTGAAGTAGTGTCAATAAGGTAATTCCTATGATGTCTTGTTGAATGGGAAACTGTACAGAAGTGATTGGTTGGTACTTGATTATCCCCAATTTATGGGCCACCCGCACATGTGCAAAAGCGTCCATCGTTGCGACCTAAAAGAGTGTCGATACGCCCATCCATTGTGCCTCCAAAGAAGCCTGAACAAGTTGCTTTGACTGGTTCACCAAGGAGTCGAAACACTGCTGATGAGATATCACAAGATCTGCTACCATAAACAAATGCTGACAGTAAGATCACAAGTCTAACCATTTTAGAATTAAAGCCACCTGAACCGAGACATTGGTCAGGAATCCCAAATTCAGCGCTCGTTTTCGCATATTTCGTGTGAGTTTTGACCAATAGACAGGCACATATATTTATATTATAAACAAATTTGGAATATTTTGATTGTTCGATATCGAATATATCGATTATTGATATTATGTTTTGTTTGTTATCGAGTTTATCGACAGTCAATATTTTAATTTACAAAATATAAAATCACTACCTATTCATTTGTCGCTTAACCTGTTTTTTTGGATTCCATTAGTCCACCTTCTATATTTAGCTGTTTTTTATTCTACTATAGTTCACAAAGTCTACAATTATAAAACATTAGTGATTTCAAACAAATTTTAGTATGACAATAATTCATTTTCAACCCAGACTCTCGGGCTAACACTTTTAAATAATACAATTGGTCCCTATACATTTATTCGATATATTCATGCATATATGTAAGAAAAAACAAAAAATTGATAAAATGCTTGAAATTTAAAAGAATGAACTATTTGTCTAAAAATGTCTGTACCATAATGTGTATGGGTGAAAATATTTTTTTTTGTCCATTTTCTATCTTCGAACTTTGATATTAATTTGTGAGGAAATGGCACATAGCTTAGAGACAAAAAAAGAGCTATTTTTAGAGTTATTAAAAGTGAATTGGAATCTTTTTTGACAGCAACAAAAAATATTTAACAAATAAAAACTCACGATTATTACTACCACCAGGCTATTTGCAAATTTTCAGCCATTTTTAATATAATTGGGAGAGTCTTATTACAGAAAATGGCTGAATCATTTCTCAATTCTTCACAATTGGTTGTCTATTCATATTCCATGACCTCTTTACTACTTTTATGTCTCACGTCATTACGTTCTGTATGAAGAAAGAGCATGGTGCGTTAAATGTTCATGAACAAAGATCATTAAGTTTTTCATACTTCTATCCATATAGGCGAAAATAACTATTGATGTTATCACATTGATCCTATTAATCCGGATACAGGATGATTCACTTACAATTAAAACAGCCGGCATGTACTCTACGCTGTACATGTTTAGTATCCAGCTGTTCAACGTAAGAAACATTTGTTGAATTTGCAGAGGCTTCAAAGATTAATTTCAATTAAAATATTTTTTAGGTCTTCCGTACCCTATCATATGAGGACGCAGTTCTATTGACAGGACTTTTGCCAATCCAACTAAAAATTGAGGAATGTACGACCTTATTTAACATTAGGAAAGGAAAGACAGGTTATAAAGAGATGACACTGGACAAAATGGGCAGAATCACTGACTACATGTTTTGGCTACACCCAGCAACAAATTTATGGACTAGACCACAATGTACTACTAATGTCACCGAAAACACTGGTGTTTATACTGACAGTAGTAAAGACAGCGAGAATACTGGATGTGCATGGTTATTCCAAACACCAGATGGTAGCAATGTGGAACAAAAATACAAATTAGAATCCTATTGCTCGAATAACCAGGTAGAAAAATTTGCTGTACTAAAACAGACTGAATACATAAGTAACGACCCGCTACAAACGAAAGCACACATCACTACATGAATGCAGACAACAAAATTTTACTGGACTCTATAAATAATTGAGACATTCATGACCACTTGACTGGCCAAATTAGATAAAATTTAATAGAGCTTCAAAACATAGGGAAAGCAGTGGCTCTTAAATGGGTAAAGGCACATTCAGAGGTTAAGGGTAATGAACGGGCTTACCTTGCTACAGAAGTGGCAAAAAGTGATTTATTGCCCTCATACCATCTAGTACCGCTTTCATACATGAAGAGGGATATGCAATTTGATTTGGTTAAAAGATGGGATCAAATATGGGTGACCTCATCCAAATCATCTAGTTTACACAGATTTATACCCCATATTACATTACACAATTGCAGAACTAATAAATAATAAATAACAAAATTTAACAAATTTGAAAATTGGTGTAACTTGTTACAAAAATCTCGCAAATTCGTTATAAACAGCAATTTAGACTTAAATTATACGTTAAAAGAAGTGTAAAAAATTAAGAGGGCATTCTCCCATAATCCTCACAAAAGTTACCTCACGATTGTTATCGCCGTTTAAGGAACACACTGAAAGTAGAGAGCGGGTGGACTGACACAAATCAAATGTGCAAGTCTCTAGTTTTACCTGATCACTAAGTGTATCCAGTCAGGCATGATTCATTGGAACGTTACTGATCCTATAATTATGGATAGTATTTTAATCCACTTTCACGAATGTTACCATTTTTCATTTACTTTAAAAATGAGTAATTTAGATTTAAGTGTGTCACGGTAGACAATATATAAAACATATGTGAGAGAAATGGGGAGGTTACAGTGAAAAGTTTTGAAAAAAAGGGTTAACAAATTGTGTAAAAACGTCTTAACTGTTGGCCTAGTTTTGTGCATCCTTATTCTGTACATTGAACCCATTGGGGTGGGATATTAAAGAACTGAAAACTGATCAAGACTATGAGAACTAATTTCAGCTGAACAGTGGAAGAGGACTATTTCAAGAGTAAATGATACGAGTGAGTTTAGTTATGGTTATTTGTTATAGCTTATTTTAAAGGAATTTTCTCATCTATTGACTTATTTGCAGATTGTGTAAATATTACAGCATTGAAATTCTGTATTTATTAAATTGTACAAAGTTAGACTAATTTTTTTTTTTTATTGGTGAATTATTACTAAATAAAATTTTAAGAATATTTTACATTTATTTAGACAAATCTGGTTGAACCCGCTCCCCCCTCCACTGGGCTAGCTCAACAAATTAGATATCTAACCAAAAAGTAGTACGTTACAAGTACTAGAGAGCTTTGATTGTAAACTACACTTTTTACAAATCTACTTTGTTTTCTCTAGGAAATACACAGTATATTAATAAATAAATACACAGTAATACACAGTTATTATATAAATACTTCAAAATCTCGTGAATTCTGCTCACGAGTGTTACCGAACGTCTAGTAACGTTTGTTAGATGTTAGTAACATTCTAGAAAGTGTTCAAATATTCTTGTAATTTTATATTATTTAAGCCAATCTCAGGATTTAAACCCAGCAGCAAGCAAAAGTACTACAGAAAAAAATGTAAATTTAATCAAGAAAGAAACAGAAAATACAAAGAAGAGGAAAAACATATAAAATATTTATAATTTAATTATACATTTAACTCAAAGTATATGAGAACCGCTGCTGCAATCTTCATTCTGCAAATGCTGTAAGCGAGACTAAGTATATTCATTTATCCTTATAACTTATTTTAGTGGCGCTAAAAGGAAAAAAATTCTGTTATGAAGCCTAGAGAACAAAGACGAGCTCGAAAAGACCATTTTTGTCCAAATTAGAATGTTGGTATTAGAGCAACTTTTAAGACTTGAAAATACTTTTAGATAATTGAATTTAGTTACTTTTTTTCTCAGTTGCTATCTATTGGTCAATGCTTAAAATATTTGCATTTAATGGCATTGAGCCAGAACGATCTTTTGAATATTTTCTGTATTGGTTTTTATCTGTATATTTAATAAAATATTGTTCAGATAATTTTTTATTTCTTACTACGACACCCTCCCTCCCTAGTAGCGTAGGTATAATTAGCTAATCTTGTACATGTTACCATGTCCCCCACAAGAAAATCACTTTGAGAATTCATTAGTTTTTTGGTGATCAATTTGATAATTTCACATTACTCTGGCAGATGTCATATTGGTATCTTACTAATTTTAGTTTTCTAAACCGGATAGTCGTTAAAAAAGTTAAAATTTGATTTTTTTGTTAGTTTTGTAGTAACACTCGTGAGTTTTGTTTACAATTTAGTTATTTTTAATAGACTTAAAAGCTGAAATTTTAGCCAGCTTCGTAAAACTTGATGCAAAAAAAATGTCCGATAATGATAAAATTTTAATTTTACCATTGAAATGCAGACAATTATTTTGATGAATGGTAACATCCATAACGTTTAACTCGGATTTTTGCAATAAATATTTTTTTTTTTCAAGCCGTTAAACCTCAAACTCATAAACCGCTATCCTTTTATTATCCAGGGATAGTCAGGAATGCCTAAATAAAAATAATTAACTTTATCTAAGTGTGGAGAACTTTCAATAAAAGTACATTCGATCTTTTGCATAACCTTACACAAAAATCAAATCATAATTTTATAACTTTAACGTATAACAAATGATTAGAATTGGCCTTCCTGCTTAAGATAGGGTTGCGGCGATGGAATGATTTGAAGCATCTGTCTTCACAGTAAAAGGAATATTCTCGTTTCCTGAAAATATACATGATATTGCCATTTATTTTTTAATGGTGTCGAAATCAGTTATGGCCTCAACATTTAAATGGAAGCTTTCAGCGTTGATCATTGAGTGTACGTTTTCTGAAGATTTCGGGATTTACTTGTCTTAGCATGAGAACATACCCACAGCTCTTTGAAGGCTAGCCTTATCAGTCGGAACTGGAAAATTCAAGAGGGTCTTTTGTCGATCCGGATCAGGGCGTATGGATGCTTTTTCAACAATGTACCGAAGTATCGGAATTTAACTGACAGAGAACTTACATTTATCTTGGTTGAGGGTGAGATTATATTTCTTGGGGACTTCTAGAAATCGGTTGAGATTATGGTCATGTTCTTTCTGATTTTTACCGCAAACTGTGATATCGTCTAGGTATGCAAATGTAGCCTGCAGTTTCTCAGTTCCTATCAGTGTCGATAAAAGCTTGAGCTAATGTATCATTTATAAGAATCACAACAGTCGCTTTAGATAAGCATTTTGGAGAGGCAGCTAAGATCGGAGTCAAAACAGTCATGGAGTTAGCTGAGTGCTGGGAATCACGGGATTTAGTATACCTGAATCCTTTGAAAAATGCCCCTTTTTGTGACAAGAGTTGTATATCGAGTTTCGGGCAGGACCCTTGGTCCGAGGATGTTTGGGAGAATAACCACAATACCCACATTTTTCATTTGAAAGAGCTGCTAGTCGATTTTCTGGAGAAGAAATAGACGGTTCGATGTTTGATATAGGGTTAGTGAAGGATGAAAAATTACTATTTACCTGCCATCTTCTAGGGCATGTAGTAGGGTAGGAGTGCGTTCCGGAAGAGTTAAAGCAATTAAAGTATTATAGGCCAGAGTGTTATAGGATTTAGCTTGATTTTCAGCTGCTTCTAATGTGGCAGTTTCATTTCAGGTATCATCCAAAGTTAAAGTCAGATTTTTCAGGAATATTTGCCGGATTCTTGGGAAAGCGATACTCCGTATGAAAGAGTCTCTTATGTAATCGTCGCGGTTATTTTCTGCTGTAACTGCCTTAAAGTCGCAGTCTTTACTTAATGTCTTTAGGAACCGTAAGTATTGGCCTATAGTTTCACCACTATCTTGTTTTCTGGAAGCTAACTGATGCCGGGCGTATAGTTTGTTTGTAGGTTTAGTATATACCTATTTTGCCCAGTGCACCGATAGCTTCTTCGTTATGGTTTTGTCAAAATATGATGTAGTTAGTGAATAAATGAATTGCTGTATTGGTGGAAGATAATGTTCGTGGAGAATTGTTGAAATTTTTGTGTAGCGTAGATAATTGTAGATCATCCTCATACATATATATTGAATTATTTCAAGTTTTTTGTAATTGGTTTTGCAAGTTGCGCTCCACACAGGTGAGGCATAACAGATTCGAGCTCGGAAAACAGTTTTATATAGCGTGAGTTTATTTTGGGAGTTCAACTTGGATTTTTTTTTTTATAAAATACGGAAACATTTTGAAAATGCATTTTTTTTAGCTTTGTCTGATTTTCTATTAATATGTTCCGATAATGTTAAAGATCTGTCTACAGTTTTTCACATATCATACTTAGGTTTTTTAGCTTACTAAATCATCTTTGTGAACCTACCTCTGTGCACTGTCTGGGCTCCTTGGAATTCTTATTACTGTTTTACTCAAAATGCTCTGTTAGTGTAGTTGTTTGTTTATTTATTTGTTAGTTTATAATGTAGCTGTTGTCAGTTTATTATGTCTCTCTGATTGAGACTTTTATTCTTTCTTCATCAATGATTCAAAATTGAAAGTTTTCTGTTTTAACTAGTCTCTTTTATATTTTCCGTAAATATGACTGATAAGATTAAACAATCACCGGTCATAGGCGCTAAGCCTGTGCCTATGAAGTTATTTGCCACTTGGGAAGTTGATAGGACTCCTCCAAACTGTATTCCTAGGTAAGTACTTAGTAAAATCAAATTTATGAAAATTGAAGCACATTGCATTGCAGATAGTGATGTTATTGCTAATTTTCTCTTATCAGCTAGGCTGTTTTTGTAAGTTATATTTTTGTTAAATACTCCTTTAATATTGAAATTCTTTATCCATTTTTAAGTGGTTTCAAACATTCTATTGGAATATAAAAGAAATCTGCTGAATAACAAGGACATACTATATTATAATTACCTATTAACTACCATTTTACTTTTACATCTATATATAGTGACAATTATTATATCTAGCAATAATCAGGTGCTAATTAATGAATCAATTTCGACACTTGCTAATTGTGCATGTTTTTGACAGCCCAACTGGTATTTATTAATTTTATTTAGGGTAAATAAAATTTAGTGATTTTGATTCCTACTTCTAACTCATAACTTATCTTGATCGGATTTCAGTAATTGACATGGGTTTCTCATTGCTATCAGTGTATTTTGATGTTTTAATAGTTTTACATGCTTTTTGTTGAAGGGAAAGTTGACTATAATTCCATAACACATTTACGCTACGTCTCTGCTAAGTTATCACTTGCTGAGAGGATTTTATAAATTTAAAATAAAAACTGTTGTATCTATCCAATTTCTGTTGACAAGGATCTTCTTATATGTTTCTTTATCTCTAGAGTTAACAGAAGTTTACGGCTATGATCAAACTGCTTCATATTATTACATTAAAATGTTCAAATTGTTTTTCGTAATGTTAACAGTTTGGGTTGTTTTTAGAGCTTCAAGTAAGTCATAGCTGTTGACTTCCCCTTGCTCAAGAGTTGTAGAAGCTTAAACTTGCATGGTGAGCCTTGTCAGCAGAAGTGGTACAGATCTCAGTTTTAATTTTTGAGGAGAAGACAAATAAATTAGGTACAATTTTACAATCGGGTCGCATTATCAGTGTCTGAGCCTGAAGTTACCTGAAGGTCGCCGCACTATCACTCTCTAGGGCCCTTTGTACTAACTAATTGCTTTGTTTCAAGTGTAAAATTCGTAATTATTGAAATTATTACTGCTTTAATTAGATATTATTTTAAATTATTAGGACTGTCGAATCCGCTCGCTACTCTTACTCAAGAGATGAATAGAACTCCAACAGATCCTTTTTAGTTGAGATCAGGGTCTTACCATAATTTTCTATTATTACTGCTTTAATTTGATCACAGCTGCCAATTTACTCTCGCCCAAGAGATATACAAACCCCCAAAAAACTCTTTTCAGTTGAAGTTGGGCCCTTACCGTAATTTAAATTATTACTGCTTTAGGTACAACTTCCCCAGACCACCGAAAGTCAACAGCACTAATAATTCCTAACTAAAGCATCAATAATTTTAATAATTCCAATGAATATGAATTTTGCTATTGAATTCAAAGCAGTTAGCACAAATGGCGCTAGATAGTGCTAGTGCGGTGACCTTCAGCTAAGTTCGAGTGCAGACACTGATCATGTGACCCAGGCCCCATTTCATAATAACGTACAAGTGCAAGTAGACCTATGACTTACTATACATATGACACACTGTGAAATATTGAAACACGATAAAATTTACAATAGTTCATAACTATTTTAAATTTTATTGTATTTCAGCATATCTCAATGTGTCATATGCGTAGTAAATTATAGATCTACTTGCACTTGTGCTTTTGTACTTTATTATGAAGTAGAACCCCGATTGTAAAGTTGTACCATAAATTAAAATCCTTATCTGTAAATTCCTGTCCAAATCAAGCACCACTGCCTGAAGAAATTAATCACCCGAGATCGCTGATCAAACTCTGATTTCCAGTAGGATTCAGCAAGATACTTACCTAGTAGGCTATGTTAGGTTTATCTCTATAACGTCTCGATTATCAATTCTGAACCCTTATTGTTTAGTGAGTCCTTATGTTGGAGTTAACTTTCTAAACAATTACCCTAAATGTTATATATTTATATATTTTATATATTTAGTTCTTTTCTGAAAAGCAAGTAGTATGGATCCCAGGGTTTGAAGTCTGGGTGTTGATTGTTTCACCTTTGCGGAATTAACACTTTATTTATAGTTTTAACTTCCTCCAGTCAAGGAATGGAGGTGATTTGAGGTAGTTTGGAACCTTCCTTGTCAAGTTTATCAGCCAGCTCATTCCTTGTATTCCACAGTGCCCAGGAATCCACTGCAGGGTGACTATTTCATATATAGTTGTAAGACGTTCCAACTCAGAGTCAAGCAATGTCAACTCCGCTTTCCATTTGGTCTTAAGGTTCAAAAGAACTGCTACTGCATCGGTCAGAAAAACAATTTTTGATTTCTGAGTCCTCTTGAGGTCTATTAGAATTCTCGTGGCTTCCAGTAATAAATCTTGCTCAGCTCTATAGTTTGTAGAGCTGAACCCCATTAAGACAATCTTCTTCTCAAGTGCACAACCGTTTGGGAATTCTATGTGAATGCCTCCGCCTCCATTTCTAATAGCATTTTTGACTGAACCATCCATATAGATTCTGGTCCACAAGCTTTTTTGGTAGGTTGAGGTAATATATTCGAGAGTTTTATGGTCTTATGATCAGCTCCCTGATTTGAGCCACATAACATCCTCTTAAGGTTTGTTCTTTTTGTTGCCTTCACGACACATCTATCAATATGGCCTTTCCATGTTAATCTTGGGTCTAAGTTGATTCCAAGGTAGATGGATGAGTCATCCTTCGTAATCAATCATGCACCCAGCTTTAGATTGATGGATTCAGGTGTATTTTTGGATAGACTGAAGATGGTGTACTTTGTTTTTCCTGCATTTATCTTCAGTCCCCATTTTTTAGTCCATATGAAGAGGCCATTAAGTGCGAATTGCACTCGATATTTAGCAGCTATAACTGATGTAGTCTTACACCAAAGGACTATATCATCAGCATACAGCGAGGCGCTAACATTATTTGGAATGTCAAGTAACACATCATTAATAAATATGAGAAATAAAGTTGGGGAAAGAACTCCACCTTGGGGAGCTCCGTTTTTAATGAGTTTGACTCTGCTTTTTATACCCCTAGAATGTATTCTGGCCTTTCGTATTTTCAGGAAATTGTGAAGCCATCTTAGTGCTTTGCCTGTTATTCCCATGTTTGCTATTTTAAGTACCAGGCCTTCTATTTAGACCCAGTCAAATGCTTTTTCCATATCTATCCAAATAGCAAGAGTATGTTCCTGATTTTGGAATCCATCTTAAATTTCCTGGGTTATATGTGCAACCTGATCTTCAGTGGACCTGTGATTCCTAAATCCTGCTGGCTCAGGAGCTATCAGATTGTTCTGTTCCAGGAACCAGATTAGTCTTTTATTGATAATTCTCTCCATAAGTTTGCTCAGGCAGCTTAATAGAGTAATAGACCTGAAACTGGGGCCATAGAGGGGGAACTGGCTAATGTAAGATCCGAAGCAGAAATGAACCCTGGAGATGACAATCTTCTAGCATCAAGCTGAAAGAAGTCACAGCCAAGCTAAAAAGAGAATTAAATCAATCTGAAAGATAAAAACAGAAGATCTGAATTTAGATAGAAATGGCAATAAGCTATGGAAACTAGCCAAATCATTGGCTTATGACTATACAAAATATGACCCTCTTACCCTTGAAACCAAAAGGAAACTCCTCACTGGAAAAGCAGCTGCAGACATGCTTATAAAACACATTAGCAAGACTGGTGAGATTAAGATAGACGGAAAAAAAATAAAACTGTTCATAGACAGCTGAAGCCTCATCTCAAACTTTCTAACAAGACCCAGAACGATATAGATACCTTTTTCACTCATTAGGTGGTGATTATTGGGGCCAGATGCTCCTCTCGCCTGGCAGGATAAGGAGGTTATACAAATTTGGTCAACATCCATCCTTAGCTGACAGATTTTTTCCTGAGCCTATTGAAGAACTGGTTACCCGCTTTATAAAGACTGGGTTGGCTCCAGGAGAGCCTCCTGACCTCTAAGTTGATCAATGGTTGACGAAACAGAAAATGAATTTTCTGCTACTGCCAGGCTTGGGTGCCTTATTAAGGTAGGGTTGGAATATCGACACGCGATATATCGGAGTTGAAAAACCGATATATTATATCGATATCTTAACATCCGATATATCGATGATATAGATATTTTACAATGATATATCGATCACACCATATGCTAACTATATTACAGTAGAATCTTGGCAATTTATATCCCAATAATTCATATAGATTTTCCGGTCTCTTGAAAGTCTCCCTTTATTTCGTATAAAAACACAGCAATCCGGTTCCCCCGATAATTCATATTTATTTTCGTGTAAACGCCTTATTATGATTCGAATTTATAAATAAAAATTCTGGTTAGCTCTTAATCTTTTCAAGAGGAGAGGTGAGTGAGTGAGAGAGGAATCATTTCTATGAATTTCGGTCGGTTTACGCTTTTTTTTTTTTTCTATTAAGTTATCTTTAAATAAAATTGTAAAAAAAAACCTGTAACCATACTGTTAGCCAACAACATAGATTGATCTGAAAAATTAAGTTCGCTCATGACTGGCAAATCCGCGAATGTAAGATGCTTTATAAACAAAAACTTTACCGAACGCCTATCGTGCAAACACAAAAGCATGTATCATAAGTGAAATTTTCAACTGTTTATTGATAATTGTACGGTCCACAACAGTACTACATCACTCAGCGATGTTTATCTTCTGTTTTTGCCTCCCAGCACAACCTCTAAGCTGCAATCTCTAAACTTGTTCATAATTAAACGATTTTAGGCATTTAATGCAAGGAAGTGGTGATGCAACTCTTAGAAAGCATCAAGGATGGGAATCACTTGCCTCAAAATTAAGAGCTCCCATGACATTTCGAGATTTCGTCTATTTTGACGAAGGTTTAGCAGTAGCTAGGATCTTAACTGACGAGGAAATTTTGACTCCGTAAAAAAAGGAGATGAAGAAGAAATTGATGTGCTGACGATTAGTTCTAAAATGGCGAAATAATGCATCTACAACATGTGTTGGATGAGATCCGTCTTCAAGGATTGCACCTTAAGAAAATAGCCGAATTTTTTTGTTGATCAAACTATATCGTTTGTATTTCCATTCATATTAATATAATTTTGTATTAATTTTGCTATTTCCTATTTTTTACTGCCGGTTATTGGATATCTCGATAATTCATATTTACCTTTCGAACCCTTGACCATATGAATTATCGAGATTCTACTGTATTTTATTTTAACAATTTCCTTTATTCGGTAAAACTCCAGAATCGTAACCCCAAAATGGCAGAGGTCTAGATTTTTAAGATCTGCCAGGTTCTAAAAATCTAGATGACCTCCATGTTGGGGTTACCATTCTGGAGTTTTATCAGTAAATATAACAGTAAACAATATTTAATTACCAAACAATAATTAGTAGATAAGATTTACAAACAAATAATGTTGACTATTCCTACATAAAGAAAAATTGATGATTTATATAAATGATGATGGTACTGATATGTATATCAAATAAATTACATGCTTTTAGATGAATGTTTTGAGAATGCACAATATAGTCGGAAAAGTTATAATATAAATAAAAATTTGAGAAGTTTGAAGGTTTTATTATTGAAAAACATCTAGAAAACTGTAACATCAAATATGGCTAAAAATTTTCTAAATAAAAATATGTTATAACATTTTTTTTTTCTTTGAAGTATAATTCTTTTCTATCTTTTTTTATAATGATTCATGGCTCATAAAAATATTGTTTTATAAATAATAATCATTATATTATTTAATAATCTTCTTCACAGTTTAACATTATACTCATTTGATGCACTTTCTTTGCTTTTTCATCCAGTTCCTTTCGATATATCGATATTTTTCTAGCGATTATCGGTGGATATCGATATTTGGTTTTGCTATATATCAAAATATCGAATATCGATATTTTTCTTTCGATGTTCCAACCCTATATTGTCTTACCCTCTGAAATTTTAAATCCGTCGAATTTACAGATTCTATTTATTTACATTTACTCCTAAAAAAATTTTTTTGTTTTATTAATTTGTGCTAGGAAGGCTCAAATAAAATATTTGATTTTTTCAGATTATGCTCGTTAACTTTGTCGAGACTGATTGTTTTAAAACCATTAGGATCTGAAGTATCATCTTTATCGATTGCTGTTAAAATGCAGGTATGTTAAAGTTTAAAATTCTTTTATTTCCTATTTTAATGAATCCCTCTTAAATTATACTTTTAGATTTAAGTATTTAAATTCTCAATTATTTTGTATAAAATATTACTTCTTCTCTTTCTCCATTAGCCACATAGCAAAGTTTGTTAGGGTGAGGATCCCAGAGTCCCCACCCTATTTAGAGTGATGAGGGTTTTGATGTTGGTTAGTTAAATTTTACTTTGTGGCGGTCCTGAGAAATGAATCTTGACACTTCCATTCTAGTTAGGACAATGGTGGCAACCCTTGGTAGCTGTCATGCTTAAACTAAAGGTATCAAATGGCACAATTGCTGGACTAGTTCCTCCCTCCAATACCAGTACCAGTACTTTTTTCATGGTGATATAATTCCAGGTAAATCTTGACTTTATTTGTAGAGGATATATAGATTTTTGGGTGGAACTAATTCCCACCAAGATAGGGTTTGATTTGTTTTGTTAGTTGGTATCTTTTTGACATACTAAAAGTTCTGGAAAATCTTAATATGCAAAATGCGTTTTTTTTACCACCATCTTGATTTTTAGGTTTGTGGTTTCAAATAACAGAACATTTCATACTAAAAAAATTATGATATTGTTTTTAAAAAATGAATAATATAATGATGGCTGAAAAATTGAAAGCTTTGCTGTGTTGAAATTTTTTTTTCTTTTTTTATTCAAAATGCGTTTTATAATACAAATGCATATTTTTCTATTATTACATCAATATTTTTAATTATTATGTTATGAAATATACATCCGTAATATGCGTAAAATGAGTTCTTTGGCCGCCATCTTGTGAAAACTTGAAAAATTAAAAAAGTCATGTGTGGTAACAAACTACACAGTATTTCACTCTGAAAAATAATATGATGCTATGTATTGCAGGTACTGATTTGGAAAAGGAATATATTTTGACTTAAAATAGTAATTAAATAATGATAGTTCAATTTATTCATAAATAAATGTTGTAAACCTAAAACATGAAAATTTGATAATGATTTTTGCTATGAGTTATGCCACTCACTGATGTTTCCCATGAACTGATGTTAGCAGTGAACAGCACGTTGTAATATCCCATGCTAGAAAATCTAGAGGTATGAAGGATTTTCTAACATTACTTCAGTTTTAGGAAGATCTCAATCCATTTGATTCAAAATGCATTGAGCTACATATTATTATCAGTGAGTAATAGACAGTCAACACAGGATAACTACAAATGAAGCTAAGTTAATTGGTCTTTGAATCCAATCCAAACTGATGGGAAAAGCTTTCAACTCTGTTACCGTGTTCAAAAAGGATCTAGCTGCCACAATGAAGATATTAAGAATAGATATTGTCATTGACGGAGCTGTTCAACATATTGATACAGGGCTCCTAACTCAGAGAATGCTGGTATGTTCAAGAAGATACCAACAATGAACTAAAAAATTCAAATCCCATCTTTTGAATTAGTTCCACCTATCACCTGTATTTCACATGTATCTCTTCTACTTTAATGTGCTTTTGACCTATAATGCTTTATCAATATAGGTCAATCTGCTGCCATTGCTTTCCAATTCCTGGTGCTCAATAGGATTAAAGCTTCTCGAATCATGCCATCTTAGACTTTAGTCTGATATGTGAGACTTTAGTCTCACAGATATAGATTTTTCTATAGCTTCTTTGGGATCTCACTCTCACTTCTACTGCTATGGAAGGACACTGTCATTTCCGATTTCAACCAATTTTTTTATTTTTTATTATTCTTCATCCAAAGATATTGGACAAGTGTCCTGATGTTTGTTCCAATAGGCCCTAGGAGCTGGAAAAAAAAAAAACTGGTTTATTTTATATCTCAATTTTTGAAAATGATATCAACGTGTTTTTTCCACCTAAACATTTGATTTTCAAAGTATATTAAAGTAAAAATTTAAAATTAAAAAAATTAGGTAATACGAAACTCATTCTTTTAGCTCATAAATATTAGACTGAATTATTGATTATTTGGCGAGGTGAAAATAAAAGGCAGGAGTGAACAAAAAGAATTAGATTTAATACAAATTGAAAATTACTAACTATTATGTACAAGAGCCTATTTGAGAAATTAAACTTATTTGCCTTTATTAGAGTACAAAGAACTAGTAATTTATTAACGAAATTACTGTTGAGATGAGCTGTCATCCAGATAGGGGCGATGTTACCCGAGATCGTCCTCCAGGAGATGAGGGAAATAGCCAAGTCTCGATAAAATTTCTTAACAATAGGAGCAGTCTTTAGGATAACACTGTTGAGCTGGTAAGGGGTGACAGCACTTTTCTGATTCATAAAATTAGTCTATCCCCTACCTGAGCTGCCGGGGTATCACCTTTTCCTTAGCTGTAGCTTGTAGAAGTCAAAATTGTAGAAAAATGCCACGAGGCTTTTTCAAACAGAGACGGCATAGATAAGAATGGTGGCTCTCAAGTTCCACGTCTAACTTCAGCTGATAGAGAGGCATAGAAAGAGCTGGGGTGACGGTGGCTCCCGCTTAGAGCAACTGAAACATCTGTAAAATGCATGGTTGCCCCAGCAGTTAGTGGACCAAGCGAGGGGGACGCATTTACCTGGTCAGAGAAAATGGTTCATTGATACACAAGGGAATATAATTACGAATTAATGAACGGCCGAACACTGTCTTATACATAATATTCAGTTATACAAACAATTTCTCATTCCCTGGCGAAAGTCCATTAAGTCCTATATAATTAATTTTTCACTTATATGATAATCAGTTATACAAAAAATTCACTTATACGAGGGGAAATTCGATCCCCGTGTGTAAATATTATTCAGTTATACGAAGACACTACAGCTTTTTAACGAAATGTTGAAGGTGTTCGCTTCCACGTGGTTTTCTGTGAATCGTTTCGGGGCTTCCTGTGTTTCTGGTCTGTTCTACTTTGTGTCAGACTCATCCCCTTCAGTTCATGAAATCCTCTCACTCCCTTAATTTTGACAGTGCTGAAAGTCGTTTTGTTGTGTTTGCACAACACTATAAAAAATTTAATTTGTTTTGAGATGAATAAAAAAAAAACGAAACATTCTCTAGAAGAGAAAATTAAAAGAATTTTACGACAACCCGAATGAAACGAAAACAGCCGTGACAGAACCTCCTGAGTGATCTAATTTTCATGGAACCGTAGGAGTAACTGTTGAACATTTTGTAGAATTGGATAATAACCTGGCTGTTATGTAAGTTATCCTGAAAAAACCCGATGGAACCTTAGACGATTCTGATTCCCTATGTTTAGATGACGAAGAGCCAGTGGCACCATCAACATTTTCCTAAACGGTAGCTGCATTTCAGGTAGTGATATGTTTCGTCTATTCTATAGACGCAAATGAAAAATTTTTGGACATTTTTGTTGATTGTGAATGAGTTTTATAGAATGTATGTTGTGGAAAAATAAGATTTTATAATTTTTTTTAGCTCAATTAACATTCCTACTTTATTGTTACCTAATAAGGTAATATCATGTGATTTTCTTCTTTTTTTTTGAAAATTGCGAGTTCTGTTGTTCTTTGTAAATATGAATAAGAAATATTTTTAATATATATGTCAGCATAATATTTTTCAACTATTTTTTGTAAGATTTTAAATTGTTTGGTGTGAAAGTGGATAATTATTACACGTCTTTTTCTTTATTTAAAAAATAAAGTAATACAAAACGTGCCCCTATTCACATATAATAATAATTCACTTTTAGAAAGAGTAGATTCTCCATTATCGGGTGTGGCTGGGATTGACTATGCTGCCAGATTAGGGCGCACTGTGTATTGTAAATTAACAACTAATCAGAAAGATATTTATATTAATATTAGCATGATAATGGTTTTCAGTAATTAATAACTTGGGTCTGCTTGGACCCAGTAGGGTATTACTTGGTTCTTAATAACCTATTAGCTCCAACCGTTCCAGCTCCGCCATCCTACTAGGTATTCTGAAGTTTTTCAGCTCCGAGTTTCATTTTCAGTTGATTGGCACTCATCTTCTTATAAGTTCAACTGTTCAACCCTTGCTCTTGAGGCCGAGGGCGATGTGACAAGTATAAGAGGCTATTATGATTCATTTTATTCCCATAATTATGATTATGAGTAATAGAAATATTTCTCATATGCACAAAGTTTTGAATCTTGAAAAATATGCAAACCAAGCAAATTAAAATGAAAAAGGTTCCCATTTTACTTTAAATGAACCTGTTGATTTGAGAAATCCCATAAATCATAGAGACCAGATTATCGTAAAATCTACAAAAAACAGTCCAGGTCAAAGCGTAATGGTTCAAAGCAACACAAAATGGCTGATAATTAAAATTTGGTTGATTCTGAACTTATGCTACCAATTAAGAATATAAGAGTCATTATGGTGTTTAAATTTAAATTTGCTTGACTTATGGGGTTTCTTTCTCAATTCAATCACTTTTACGGACATGATGGAAATAATTATCAATAAATATGTAAATAAGTGTTTATTTATTATAAGATTATTTATAAAATCATGCATTAAAGGAAATAAAAGAAACTAATTTTGATTATTGAAGAAAATTTAGAATAATTATTGAAGAATATTTAGTCATCTGAATCTTCATCCCTTTCATATGTGGGCCACTGGAAAATTTTATATAAAACTTTTGTATGTGATGATCATCTGGCAGAAACCGTTTAAATTTTCGTAGATCCTCAATTTTTTTTCCTATTGATAGTGTTGCGCACAGAGCTCTATCTCCTAATGCTGTAAACTTTGCCAGTCCCTGCGTTAATTAGAATTTTGTATGTATTTTCTGTAAAAAGAGGTATTGAAAGTATGAATATTTTAATAATAATGATTAAATAACTCAATTATAAGAACGTAAATCCTATTATAATATGTAAATCCTGGAACAACCCTATTTCTCAGATTACCCAAAAATCCATTTCGATCCTCAAACAATTTCTAAGATTCCGTGATTCCATACCTTTCAAAACCCACCAACTCCTTGTATCCTCTCTTATTTTTCCCCACTTCAACTACGCCTGTCTTGAATACGGTGGACTGTCTGGTGTGCATGAGATGAGTTGAGAAGACTAATGAATTGTTTCATTAGATTTATCTTCGGAGCCTCCAGGCGCTATATCGAGTTGAAGTGGCTTCTTCCTGTTTTCCGAAGACAATATTTCCTGGGTGTATAGCTTTACCGATCCTTTAAAATCAAAAGGCCTCCTTATATTCTTGATATGTTCACTCCTTGATCTTCCATCCACTCCTCAGTTCTCATAAAGTTTACTTTTCTTTCTTTCTTTAAAAGGTATAGTATAATGGTAGGTCTATAAAATAAATGTAAAAAAAAATATATAAAGTAAACGAATAAATTTAAAATATAAATGAACCTATGGTGTGTTTATAGGATTAAACTATCTTACAAATTAAGTAAAATTATTAAACAAAAAGAAAATAGACACTTCTGTTATAACACAAAATTTAATTTAATAATTTAAAAAATACTTAGAATTACTATTAATAATAAAAAGAATAATTCTCGAATGGTATTAATCTATTATGTCCTTTAAAAACTCTAAATATTATAATTCTTCTTAAGTTAAAAAAAAAAAGAGATAATCTTCAGTATAATTTTCTTAATAATGAGATGTGAGAGAGAGAAAAAAAAATAATATAACGGTCTGACCTTGTCCCATGCACCCGATGCTATTAAAATAAAAGTACATAGAGCTGGTAGATGCAGTTGACGGCGAGTTACGGCAGTAAAAAACACGCCTTTCACAGTCTGATCATCAGTGGCATTCCTGGTGGTACTGATGGGAATGATCTAAATT
The DNA here is from genome assembly GCA_948150685.1 of Rhaphigaster nebulosa. Classification (NCBI taxonomy): domain Eukaryota; kingdom Metazoa; phylum Arthropoda; class Insecta; order Hemiptera; family Pentatomidae; genus Rhaphigaster; species Rhaphigaster nebulosa. The sequence goes on from OX411307.1 coordinate 104,660,120, forward strand.
TTACTATGTAAAACTCGTTGACAGTGGGCGATATATGTGGCCAGTGCTTAGTCATGGGTGCCCTGTTGTAAACTGCCCTATAAATAATAGTATGTATATGCTTTAACTCTCACTCTATGTTGGTATTAAACTAATACAGGATAGACGTAAACATTAACAATAAATTTTATTTATTAACTCGTTAATATTTAACAATTTATCCAATATTAATATACTATAAAATTTATAGATTGAATTCATTAAATTAATATAGCCGCAAATGGGGCAAAAATAAAATAAAAACTTTTGTGTAATGATAAATTAATGTTGTACGTGCTTCAACATACCGCCCACCTAAAATCAATTGATTTTATTCCTTCTGATTTATCGTTGTCAGAGGGGCAATCCGATGAACAGATCCCATTAATATGCCTCCTGAAGCTTCAATAGTGACTACTCGTACAGTTCCACCACACGTCCTAGTTTCCAACAAAGGGGTGAAGTGTGAGGGTCCTAAAACTACACCATATCATCTAAATGGATAGGAGGTGTGCTCTTTGTCTACTTAAGGGTGTGTATGCGGCTTGAATGTGTGTATTTACTCTTTAGACCAACATTTCCAAAATATTTGAGCTCAATTTTGAATAGTTGCTATCAGTTTAGTAAATTAGATCCATCCCTTTTGAGATGGGCTGTAAATGCAGAACCGATGAGGAGTGCCCGGGTGTTAGATAATCATAATCATCTGGTTTAGATGTCACAGGGCAAAGAGCATTACTGCTTCAATCTTGGCGAATATGGTAGAGAGCTCTTTAAAGTGAAATGAACAATCCCCCAGGGTATGTTTGAGGTGCGCCTTGGCAGATTTGACTATAGCCTCCCAGAATCCTCCAAAGTGAGAAGCATTTGGGGGGTTAAAGTGCCATTATACTCCTACATAGTGGTATGATGCTGAATCGCTGTTTGAGTAATTCTTTTTCGTGCCAGTAGTGAACATCCTTCAACTGCCTAGCAGCCCCAATGAAATTAGCATCACAGTGTCAGAATAAACATATGATGGTATGCCTCTCCTGGCAACAAACCTGTCAAAAGCAGCCAGAAACTACTAGTTCCAGACCGGGCCTCAGTTCACAATCGCCAAGCTCGCTAAGAAGAGAAACCCCTTAAGTCACTGATTTATGGTGTTTCTCAACTAAATGATAACTAGCAACCATTCTAAAAAAGCGAAAATGTATCAGACTTACGCAATTATGCTCCCAAAACACGTGTCGATCTCAACAGAATGGAGATCCGGTATGATTTAAATATACCCCAAAAATTGACTTATGGGGTTTCTTAATTCAGCAATTCTAATATGTTTAATAATATTACTCATTTTTAATTCCATTAACAGTGAATCCTCTTCTAATGAGCACACCTGCCTACGAACAATTTTTAAATGTCCTGGCCCGCTAATTATTCAGACCCCTTTACAACAAACACCTATCGGCAGTTTTCTCAGTTTTTTGCGATCCATTGAGCTCTCAGTGCAAGAAATTAGGTAACAATTTTTGATTATCAAACTGAAATACAACCTTTATAATTATTCAATTCATTCTCGAGTCCGACATTGATCATTTTATCAGAAGACGGCCAAATACAACATTTTAAGGTTCTGATTTTGTTTTAAATTTAATCCAATAAATTGACAAAAAGCGCCTTGAATTTTACAATCCACTGCCTTGAAATCCTTGAATTATGGTTGAATTTGTTCATTTCTTATCATTTGACACCCTGCCTTAGCAACCAGTGATAACACTTGTAAGTAGTTTTGTTACATTGTTGTGAATGGATAACCAGCATCAATTGCTAATATCAATTTTTGTTGTTTTGCGGGTCAGAAGCAGGCATACTAAATAATTACCATGTTTTCTATGAGTAAATAAAGGAATAAAACACTTAATTGATAATGTTTATTAAATTGATGGCTTAAAAAAATTATTGTATTTCATTCAGTTACCAACTATCCAAATGTTAAAAAAAAATATGTATGTATGTATATGTATATATATTATGTATATGTATATATATATATATATATATATATATATATATATATATATATATATATATATATATAGTTATTGTTTATCAAAACTAGAATCAACTAATCTTTCCGCTAATCAATTATATGAAATCTGAGAAAGTAAGAAAATAATTTATATTAATCTTTTGTCTACATAATACAATCAATATGATTACAGGGCTCCAAAAGAACTTTGCGGTCTAATGAAATGACTCTACCTGTCAATGCCCTGCTTGATACAGAACTACAGTTACATTTTTCTCTTCAGGTATACATTTGTCTTTTATCCAAAAAGCAGTAAAAATTTTAATTTGATGTTATGTTTTCACAGTAATATATTTCATATGCTTCTTACTTTTATTTTGGTGTATTATTTGTTCTCTATAATAAGATTATTTGTTATTTGATTAGATTAATTATTGAGCTCCATGATAATACTTGTTAATAATTTAGTATGTAGTAATTTTAAAGATGTCATGTTACACATGCTTAATACCTTGGCTAATATACAAATCTCTTATATTTCCTTGATTATTAATCCTTGATAACTATAAATAAAAAAATTGTCATAGCATTGTTTTTAAATTCTCCTAATCAATCATTAGATAAATTTATTGAATATAGTAGTATTACTAAAAGTGTTATTATAATTAGTCTGTCATAAATTTATTTTAAATTAAAAATGAGTTTATATTCAGACTAGGAGCGGAGTAGCTCAGTGGTAAGGCACTAAGTTACAATGCTCCCGGTCCTGGGTTCGAGACGGCTGTGGCAGATAATTATTTATTCTGTTATCAGCCGTGGATCGACCCTGTGGGATCGGGAGGCCTTCCTGGGGACCACCCAGCCTCTATAAAATGGGTATCCTTAATTGTGGGAAAAACCTGGCGGTTGAGCGTGATCTCAGCCAAAGCACCTCCTTGCACAACCATTGGCCTAGAGACAGTATGGTAACAAGTACTGAACCCAAGACCCTTCATGGGTTGTAGTGGTACAGGTTTTTTTTTTTTTTTATATTCAGACAAACAAGGTCAATATTTTCTTGTTTTTAAAAATTAAAATAATTTATCACACTTTCATTTCAGTATCCCCACTTTTTAAAACGTGATGGTAATAAGCTTCATGTAATGCTTCAAAGGCGTAAACGATATAAAAACCGAACAATACTTGGATATAAAACGTTGGCTGATGGAGTGGTTAATATGTCGCAGGTAAGTGGTTTAGTGTTTTTATTTAAATTAAAAAAAAAAAAATTGTATTATCGAATCAACTTTTTTTCTATGAATTTTGTGAATCATCTCTTACTGCCACAGCTTTTTTGAAGCTTTATAATTGGTTAATTTTTTATCAGTGTTAGTATTTTATTTTCAAATGTATGCATTCCTTTTTTAAGTTAATAAAAAATAAATAAAAAAAATGGACTGATTTCTTAAGACTTTTTCATCCCGCCAGCATTTTCAATAAATATCATGGAAGTATAGTTTTCTTAAAATCTTAAATTATTTCATGCAGAATAATTGAACCTTCCTCAAGACCTGATGATTGTTAATAATTTTAATAGTTTCACCTGATCTTTTTGGTAGTTAGAAAAAAATAATAATATTAATATCTCAGTTCTGCTCACTCTTCAAAAGCAATTCAACATTAATTCGTCCTCTTACACAAGCGTATTTCAGTCCACACCATTTCATTTGTAGAGCTAGATCATGAACCCAGAGTCAGCTGGCTGGTGTATCCTAAGAAAAAATGCTAACAGTTTGTTTTTTTTTAGAGATGCTGGAGATAAAATATGAAAATTTCTCAGTTTCACTTTTGTATATTCAGGATGTTACAGATAACCTGCCCCCGCCCCTTCCTTAAAATGCTAGAATAACAAAATGAAATTGGAGGGATCCTAATTGGGTAACCTGAAGTTAGTTTGAGGCATCTTGCCAACTTTGTAACCTACCAGAGTATTCCTCCAGTGACTTCAACTCTAGAAGTTCCAATGGGATGGGCTAATCTTTTTTTGCGGATTCTAATAGGAAATGAACTTTAATACTAATTCGTATCCGGCACTTTTTTGATCCAATTTTCCCCGAGGGCTCTAATCAAAAAAACAATTTTTAAACAAATTTCCAAATTTTTCTGAAGGAAAGCATTTTTATAAGAAAACTATTCAAGTTAACATTGTTGAGAATTAAGTAACTTTGAAATCAGTTTACTATCATTCCAGAATGCTAAGAGTGGCAGTTATAGATAAGAAAACAGCAAAAAATATTATTTATTAAAAAAAGATTTATTGTATAATTAATATTATTATTTGTTTTCTTTCTCTCATTTTTCTGGAGTTGCATCTATACCCCAGAAAAACAATCAAGGGAATGTAGACAATTTTACTTATTTAAACATTTTCTTACAATTCTGCATGTATCAAGCCTTGCCTTGCCTTCTGAGCTAATTTTAAGGTTCCCAGATCAAGGCCAAGATCTTCCGTACCCTCTCTTGTGCTTTTCAATATCAGCCCAATTGACGAAATGACTATTGGAGTCACTAGCACTTTTTCCAGATGATAAAGTGATTTCAACTCATAGTGTACACTATTGGAGGGCCTGGTACATGCCGTATGACCGAGAGCTCTTTTCTTGTATGTCGAAAAAAAAGGAGTTGATACAAATATTAATGAACTTGAAAATTGCTATCCATCTCATTCAATAAAATAATTTATTAAACCACATATTTTATCCCTGAAGGGGCAATTAGTATTAGTATGTGTTAATTTATTTAATTGCTTGCATTTGTTAATAATGAATTTGGGATTCAGGTCTCATTACGAAAGGTGGCTTATCAGTTCAGATGTCGCACCGTTTCAATTCCTCAACCTTTTTGTCGCACTGCCTCCAGAGAGAGAAATGATTTATTAAAAATCAATGCTGCCCAATTACATTGGGTTGCTATAATACACAGCATACTTATCAATCCATAGTGGATAAAATATCTAAATATACACAATTTTACATTTATTTCTTCTTTTTTTTTTCTTCCATTCATACACATATTTCATAGACTTTTCGTCTGTATTTGATTACACACCATTTTATTTCTATTTTTCTATCCCTTATTTATTTTCATCCATCCAACTACCTTCTCACCTCTCCATAATTCTCCCTTCCAGTTCACAATCAACCCCCTCTTAATCCAGTATATAAACTCTAGACAATTTGAAAATTTATGAAACTAATCAACCGAACGCACACACATATAGATCAACAGTACAGGAGAATAAATAAATAAATAAATATATATACATATACAGACAATCCCAAATGATAAATAGACCCATCTACCTACCATGCAGGTGATGGTGGATAATCCCCAGGGAGTCCAGAATAATGTTTTCGGCCAACACCGCAATATCCCCAGCATTAGCACCTAGGTCTTCCAAAAAGCTCTCCGTTCTATTCGGTATTGTTCCACGAGACCCAAACCAGAGGCCTCTCACGGTGAACTCTCTCTCTCCGAAGGTCTCGCGGAATTTTTCTTTTAGGAAAGGGATACATTTATCATATATGTCTTTTTTTTCCCTTTCCACTCCACCTGCCTGATCAGGATCATTTCCCTCAAATCTTACGGTCGGATCCAGGACCAATGCTGTCTTTCCGGTCCTAGGGAATGCGACAATATCAGCATACCTCGCGGATCCGTCCGTATCAATACAATAGACCTCGTCAAAGCAGGCGAAGTCCTTTTCTCTGAGGAGCCTTATTAACTCATGCTTGACCCTATGGTGCCGGCGTGTTATGAGGAGGGAGTTGTTGGGGCATTTTCCCAGCACATGGGCTGGTGTTTCAGACTCTCTGCCGCATTTGCGACAGAGGAACCCAACTTCTCTCTGCTGTCCGCTGGCTCCTGGTACTCCACGCAGGGGTGCGTAATTAATATTAAGTTTCAAGGCGTTGGACCATTCCGACCCCGAAAGAACCTGCTTCTCGCAGATGTATCTGTTGGCTTTCGGAGTCTCTTTGAAATGGCGAACGCCAACGCCCTGCCACCTGCAATTTGCCCATTCTTCAAACATATTTTCCCGCAGCGACTGTCGTAGAGCTCTCACACTACGGTAGCCCTGATCAACATTCAGTTTTTCTGCACATTCAGCTATTTCCGTTTCGTAATTAAATGTTGACTGGAACAGGGCATCCGGCACATTAGACAGTCGCTGGGCAATGGACCAATGCTGTAAAGGAGCCTCCCATTGACAGCGGATCAATCCTAATCCTCTATACCTCCTCGGTGCGTATAACATCGCCGTTGAGGTGTTAGCGGGGAGTCCGATGATGGCCTTAATGCTCCTGCGGATATTTATATCTATTCCCTCCAATACCGCAGGGCGTATCTTTGTAAGGGGCGCAGTCTGGAGAGGATATGTAAGTGCCGGGAACAGATATTGGTTGACAACGTTGACTTTTTGCTCCGGTTTGAGCAAGCAAGAGCTCACTAATTTATCGAGGTTGCTATTTAATTTTGTCACCGCGTCCTCGTTAAATGTCAGTTCTCCCGAGAATGTACATCCTAAATACTTGATGGTATCATCTGCTTGCGCAGTTTGGATGACATCCCCGCTCTCAAGGCATAGCGTCGTCGATTGAAGCTCTCCTTTGTTCATCACTATTCCCACACTTTTTTGTGGGTTTATAGCCAGACCAATCTCCGCTAGTATCCTTTGCGTGCTATTAATAATTCTCTCCGCAGCACCCTTGTCGCGCGCCGTGACAGCCTGGTCGTCCGCGAACCCTGTGAGGACCACACCTTCTTGGTCGCTTCTAAGGTTATAACCAAACCGCTTAGAGAATTCTTGTTCACACAGGTCGCGGTATATGTGATCTATGGCCAGGTTGAATAGCGAAGGCGACAAGGGTCCGCCTTGGGGTACTCCTCGCAGCACACTGATCTGACTAGTCGAGTGGGCTCCGACACTGATTTTAATTTTGTTCGTGCCCAGGAGAGCAGCAATCACGTTTTTCAAGTCGGGTGACACTCCTCTTGCCTCGAGTGAGCTAACAATGTGTTCGTGTCCAACGTTGTCGAAAGCTCCAACCACGTCAAGAAATACCACCGCGCAATCATTTTTCTTATGTTTGGCGTCTTTTATGATTGCGTCGATGATTCTAGCGCTGACGTGTGCTCCCGGATATAACAAAGCTGCCGGCTGTCTGTAGTGGAAGCTATGTTATATATGTTGAAGCATCCGTCTCTCAAAGACGATGGCTTGCTTATAGGGCCGACTGGTGGGGCGTCTCACTAATAAGCAGATGAGGTGGGGCTTAATCCCGCTGGGTGGCCTCCTGCTGGTGCGTCTTTGATGGTATGCAGCTGGCATCGCCACGTAGAATACTAAAAAATAGATATAATAAAAAAAACCCAGAGAAATATGACCAAATATAAAATTGGAGGCTGTGCAAATCCGACATCCCGCCCACCTAAATTTGGCTCAGTCAAATTTAACAGATTGTAAGGTGCATAGAGAGGCGGAGGGTGTAGCTTGACACAAACTATTAAAAGTGGCCGTAACACGACTCCAGCATTCAGGTCATGATCAAAATTATGACTATAAAAAACTAGCTTCTATTTGCAATTAACAACAGCTTACAATGAGCTAAATATACATGCAACTTTGACATATTAACTTACGATAAATATATAAAAAATAACAAACTTGCTTAAATTATAAATTTTAATTAAGAAATATGGTCTTGTGATCATCATGAATCCGAATTTCAGATATAATTGACGAACAAATAATAGAGATCGCAGAAAATCAATTTGAAAATTTAAAGAATGTAAGAGAAGAATATTTGTACTTTGTTTCCATTCTACAAATTCTAAAATGTAATATAAAGTTATGTGTAAAGAAAACAAGTCAGTCCAACAATCACAAACTGGCAATGTAGTGCCTACTATTATAAGCTGTGGCGAATCATAACGCCTACCCTGACAAGCCCAAGCTCATCAGCAAGGGGGTTCAGCTGCCGGTAATCGCTGTCGCGAAGATGACCCACAGAATCGCCTTACTCCGTAGAAGTAATAGCAGGAGGGGGACCAGACAAATTTTCCCCATGAAGCACACTGTGGTATTTGGCTGTGAGACCTGATCTCAGACAGTTCAGGCATAATCCGCACGACTACACAAAGTCGTGGCGCTCGTGAATGGTCAATGCCAAGAACCTATATCAGCGCGCCTGTAGATGTTGCCCCTTACAGGAGAGACAGGGGTCTTTTCCGGGGGAAGCGGACTTTCAGCTAGGAGAGGTGCCATGTGTCTGGTGATGCCCCGACCTCTGTGAGCCCTTGGTAGGAATTCTGCGCTAATGTAAAGACTTAATGGATCTGGAGATACCGAGGATCTCGGGCTTCCCTTGCTGGTGTGTAAGGAGACACCGGACCTTCTCCTGTCAGAGGACTTACCATGCGAAGCGTCGGAATGCGGCTGCATCTGAAGTTTGTGAGAAAGCTTACAGACCATTCGCATGAGACAGCTCAAAATGCTCACCTGGTGGTAGGGTCCAACGCTCGGAGGGCCAAGATAGACAAAATAGCGTCAGCCTCATACACCAGGGCCAACCATGAAAGGACTCTATGCCTTCCCCTACTTCGGCTAAATAAGCTAAATAAATATGAATACTTGGCATATTCACTGCCAGATTATGGGCATTTGTGGTTTAAAACCCTTTGGAAGCATTTTGACGCGAGGATGTGTGGGTTATCATACTTTCACATCAGAGCTTCCCAAGCTGGTTGGTAAGAGCTGGCATCATAATTGAGTTCTGCCAGAAGCGAGGTGGGCTTGCTGACGAGCGCCTTTTTCAGGTAGTGCATCTTTGTCTTGGTGATAAGTGGATGTAATTGTGACCTGAATGTCAGGAAGCTGGTACGGATAAGTAGGAGTGGATGAGCTGGATTTGGCCTTAAGAGAAGCCAAACTGCGCTGGGACTTAGATTCGCGGTGGCGAACTTCGATCCTTCTTAGCTCGCTCTGAATGACATCTTGACCTGTTTCCCAATCAGCCAATCATGAGAGCCCCTGGGAATCATAGTGGAATCATAAATAAATTATATTAATATGACTCTATGTAAAAATGAATTTGAACGTGCATGCAATAATTATACAACCCAATGCTAAAAGATAACTAAATAAATATAAATATGGGTAACTATGATATAAACATGCACAAGTGTAGAACAAATTAGTCTAAAATATATGTTGAAATAAATAAATATGAATATAGTAACTATAATACAAATCTACATATATGAATATAAATCAATAAATTATTCACAAATAAATAAACGTGAATGTCAGAGCCGAATTGCAGTAATTTAAATTGTGATTTAAATCAACTCGTGAGTTGTAAGACAAATAAATACAAATAGCCGTGGCAGGATTAAGTGGCGACAGCAAATTAATGGTACAGGATTAGAACAGCTTTCAACTGTCAACAAACCAGCTCCTCACGTCTCTGTTAGCCTAACATAGACTTTTAGGAAAACTATTTTTAATAATAACATTAAAATTTGTAACAATTAACCATACTAATTTAAAACATAAATGGCTTGGTTATTGAAGTATATTAAATGAGATGGGCGAAAAAATGAGACCTGGGGCCCCTGAAATATATATAACAGAAAAAAACTGGAGAAATAGGGCCAAATGTAAAATTGGAGGCTGTGTAAATCCGACACATATGCATGTTCTTGGTACTTTCTAATTTTTTTGGCTCTAGTAGTCAATAGGTTGGAATCACTTGGGGCTACTGCTTCTACAACTTCTTTCGTGTATAACCAAAACATCACATCAGGACAGCTATGCAGTACTCTGTCATCCGTGATTACTTGTTCATCCCAGTAAACTTTTACCTCACCAGTTTCTATAAGTTTTTCTGGGGTATAGCGATAATAGGTTACCTCATAATTGCCTAGTAGTCCTAATGCTCTGAATATTTTTTGGTATATTTTGGCTACATTATTATGCCTCATTAGGCAGTCAGTCCCAGCCAAAGCTCACATTAATTTACCATTTACTGAATAGATGCATGCCTCTTGGAGTAAAGGTGACATTTATCTGTGACCATTTTCTTCAGAATATGTCTCTTAAATGCTCTCGTTGCAATAACTTGATCCTGGACAGAAACCCCTCAGTCTCACTATACAATTGCCCTGTCTTTAACCACTCAACTGAGAGTACACTTTATAAAGTAATACCTAGAACCCTTTGAATAGTTCAAAACAAATTTGGGGTATCGGTAAAGGTTCTTAAACTATGCAAATTTCTTTAACAGTGATGTTCCTACCTGTTTTAGAACTAATGTTATCCGCAAAAAACTTCACTTTTGTTTTTATATGGTAATCACCTTTTTTTATACAGACCATCTTAGATAATGCAATAGTTTTTTTATATGTATGGAAAGAAGAAACTCCCTTCTTTTTATCAAGTCCAAGAATGTCGCTATTGTGTAAACTAAAGAGAAAATACAGAGCATCAAACCCAATCGTAATTTTGTGGTTTTATTAATTTTGAGCTAACTCGGGACTGAAAAAAATCTATGAGGCTAGTTTACTTAATAATTTAAACCTTTTTTTTTTTAATTTATTTGACCAAAAATCAATTATTTTTCCTTTTATATACTCTAAAAAAAAAATGTTTAGCTGAAAAAATCATGTCAATATCATTCTTCAAACACGAGATATAAAATAAAGCATTTTCAGCATGCTTTATTTTTTTTTCTCAGCTCCTAAGGACTATTGAACAAACCGAAAGGATATAGGTCAACTTTTTTTCAATGTAGAATCGTCCTACAAATTTTGATGAATATCTGCGACGGACACATCTTGCACTCCCCTTGTGAGTACCTCTTTCTTGGAGATCTTAATAGCTTGCTTTATATCCAGGTATATATAGAATTCTAGAGATTAGTGCCTCATGGTTTCTCCTGTAAAGAACTCCTGTCCCTTATATTCCCTCTTGTAACATTAACTATAGCACGCTTTTTGAGAACAAAAGACATACTAATTGAATTACTGAATGTAGACACAAGTTCCATTATACACTGTTATTAATCCCTATTTTTCGCATATAACTTCAGGTCATCCATATAGAGACTATGGCTGATGATGGATCTGTGGTCACTTATTTTCAATTGGTATCCAATCTCACTTATATGATATCCAATTTCGGAGGATATGACTTAAAGTTGCTTAGGCTAAGCAACACCATAGAGGACTTAAAGAATCTCCTTCGTAAATTCCCCGACAAATTTTTATGGTATCAGTACTATAACTTGAGCAGTCTCTACCCACTATCATTCTAGTGTTCCACGATTCCATTAGTTTCCTTTGGAGATTTATTGTGTCTGGGTGTATTTTGTATAATTCAAGCATTTGAAATAACCAACTGTCTGGTAAAGTATCAAACGCTTTTTTCAATCAATCCAAGCCATTGACAAATTCCTTTGTTTTTTTGCACACTTAATTGACAATAAATGTGTCCATCACTAATAGCTCCTTACAATCTCTAGCTCCTTTCCTACATCCTAATAGCTCTGACGGTAAGAGTTCATTATTTGTCAAATGATTTTTTATTTTTGAAGCAATAATCTATGTTAGGAGGTTGTATATGGTATTAAGACACATAATAGGTCTGAAGTCCTTAGGTTCTAGATAAGGTCCTTCCTCTTTGGGTTTCGTATAAGTCACTCCTACTGCGAACTCTTTAGGTATTTCTGCTGACCTATCCGTAATTGATTGAAATAGTTCTGCTAATTTTCCATGAAGACTAGTGAATTGTTTCAGCCAATAGGCTTGTATATTATCACTCACTGGACATTTCCAGTTATGCATTTTTTTTAGCGGCTTCAGTTACATCTTCCTTTGTGATTACTAATGGGAGCATCAAGGAGGATGTTCTTTCAAATCCATGTTTTATTTCAGGCAACCAGGTGGTGTTTGCATTATGATATGCTGGTTGTTCCCCTAGTTTTTCCAGAATGACTCCAAGCTCTCTGCCGAAGGTAGTACTGGATTCACACTTTTTTCCCCCTCTTAGTTTTTTATAAAACCATTATATATCTTCTTATTCTATTTGTGCAAATAGCTAACTTTTGCTTAAGTTTATCAGCATAAAGTTTAAGCATTTTCAAGTATTGCAGTGCCAAGATGGAGAACCACAATCTCGTCTATCTTTTTCTTTTGCGTTTTTGAAGCCTTAGTTGGATCCCTGACATAATTTGTTATTATTCCAATCCACCTTCGTAGCTAAGCTATTTTTCCTTTCAGCCTTCTCTTCCAAGCAGGTTGTTTATTAGTCTCCGCATATGGGGATTTCTTAGACGCATCTCTTTCACCTTTAAACCTAGAGGAGTAAGTACCGTTTTAGCTGCTATATAAACCCAGTGCTCGAGATCAGATATGGTTTTAATAAATTCAGCATATTTTCCAAGTATTTTGACAATGACTTCTTTCCAAGTTAGTGCTTTGTAAGGAACTCAGGGGAGCGTAGATCTTTCTTCCATGGGAATACCATTCCACTTCATATGTCGGAGGAATACTCAGGTAGCTTACAAAGTTGGCAATACACCTCAAACTAACTTCAGGTTTCCCAATTGGAATCTCCGAAATTTCATTTTGATATTCCCAAACATTGTATAGTTTAAAGGGGGCCAGTTTATTTGTAACACCCTGTATGTGTGTGTGTGTGCGTGTGCATATATATATATATATATATATATATATATATATATATATATATATATGCACACACACATATACATATACATATACAAAAAATAATGTTGAGAATTTTCATTTTTTTGAAAGTTTTAAAAATTTATTATTTTGTATTTATTTGTCTCCATCAATGTTAACCCGTTCAAAATAGATATTATACACTTATTCTAGCAGTTCTTCTAATCTCCGAAACACTTATGAATTGAACTCAGTCTTTGGGATAGCGTTAAGCTCTCTCAGTGATAAGCTTTTAATCTCATCTATGCTTGCAAAGTGACAGCCCTTAAAAGTTCTCTTTGTTTTGGGGAACAGAAAAAAAAAACATGTGGGGCATATCTGGTGAATATGAAGGCTGGTGCATCATTTCAGTGTTGTTTTTGGCCAGAAATTTATGAACAAGCAATGAATTGTGACCAGGTGCAGTATCGTGGTGCAAAAGCCATGAATTGTGTCGCTCCAAATCCGGGTGTTTTTTTCGGATTGAACTTGTAGTTAGCACTCCTTGTTGATCATTTGACCTCATTGTTTCATGTTTTCATCGGTTGTTGATGTGTTGGGGTGTCCAGGGCGCTTGTCATCTTCACAGCCTTCTTGGAAATACTTACACCGCTCGTAAATTCTTCTTTTACTTATAGCAGACTTGCCAAAAAGCAATAGGGCTACTTACAATCTTATTTAGCATGCTATATGATAAGCGTGCTCAATTCAGCTTTATAAAGGGCTCTGTGTAAGTACTATCATATCTTGCTAAATGGATACAGTGGTGCTTTCTGTGTTAAGATGTAATTTTGTTTTTATTTTCTTATAATTTTTGTAAAAAAAAATAAGTGTATCTTCGTTTGTCCACCTTTTGGTACCCTTGTTTCTTATTCTTTTCTCCTGCTTCACCAATGAAGTAATGTGAAATAGCACATTTTTAATTTTACGGAAGTAAGTAAACAAATACCTTACCGCTTGTACGAATACAAATATCTAACTGTATGAACTAATACCTAACACTTTGAAACCTGTGAGTTGACAAAATAATATGGCAGCCATTTAGTAGATTGACACTGCCAGTAGCATACAATAAAGTCTGGTATACTGATCCTGCTATTTGACTTGTTTTCTACTGCATGCTATTGATGAAACTTGAGGAATAACACATATAGCTTGCTCAATGAGAGGATTGTGGGTACCCCTAATATTTAACATTTCTAAAACCTTGCTACACCTTATTTCTTATAGCCAAATTTAATGCCAATTCCATGATACTTTTTAATTTTGGTTTATTTTTAAACTGATAAATAATCGCCGACCAGACCACAACATATGAAACCTTTTTGACAGCATTACTATTCGCACATCACTTGATCAATTTTATGACTCATTTTATTTTATTTGTTTTCCTACAGAAACTATAAAATAATTTGAATTTTGTCAATTCTACTTTTTAATATTTTACATTTAAACATCATTTTTCTTCTTTTAATTTCATTTCATTACTCTTCTTTAAAACAGAATGAAACCTGTTGGCTTTAATATACATATGTTTTTTTATGTGTGTTTTAAAAAAAAAAATAATTTTGTGATTATGTAAAATAATATCCTAAAAGTACCCAATATTGAAAGGTGATACAGTTGAGTTGTAGTAGTCATAACAATTATAACCTAATACTTTCTCATTCGATCATTTACTGTTTTCATCATTTGAAACACTGGAGTATTATTATTTTAATAGTTTATAAAAAGTAGCCAAATTTAAAATGTATTGCTAGCTCTGACTTATAGAAGCTCCAGAACCAATGGTACAGAGTAGTGCTGTTTAGTGATTACTGATAACTTTGAAGCCTACTTTTTCTGTTACTAATTTAGAAATGAGAGTTAGGTGTCAATGTATGTTTCCAGCTAGTTATGTAATTGATTTATTAATTCAATCCTTGAAAATTTAACTGCTACTTCTAATCATAGACTCACAGTAAGGCCTCTGAAGATTTTGAATATCCCTAAAAGTTTTCCATTTTTTGTATTTAGGTATTGCTTCATATATACTTTCTCAATTACTTCGGAAAACTGATATTAGTCGCTGCTCACTCCATTGTGTTCTAGAAAACTTCCAATCTGTTCATATTAACCTGTGCATATCCCTCTGTTTTAATCCCTTGTTTCTTAGATTTTAATTTTAACTATGGCATGAAACTATGACCATATAGGCTTTTGTATATAAATTCATTTGTTGTATTTTTTAATCCTTGTGTACCAGAAAAAAATATTTCTATGTTTAACTATAAAATCCTGTACTGTTAAACTTTATAACAAAATAATAGTTGTCCTTATCTATTAGATCAATAAAATTGTATCAAGGCTCTTTCACCAGAATCTATTAAAAAAAAAAAAAAAATGGAGTGTGTTATTTGCCAATAAGACAACTACCAGGTGTGTAAATATGAAACCGGAATTTCCGTATAGAAAATACATGTTGATTGCATAAAAATGTTATACTACTAGTTATACATTTTTATCATCTCTCTGGCAATTAATGAATGCCATGCCAGAAAAACTATTGCTCTTTTTTGGCGAACCAGTCATCAAGCCATTTTTGTAAGAAGTGAAGCGCTGCTGAGCAAGTGTGTGCCTCTTCGAGTAAGCCGCATATGGTAATATTTCCCAATTGAATGCCTCCATTGTTTCCTTCACTTGGTTTGCTGTGTGTGATGGTGCATTATCATGAAGCAAAATCACTTTTTGTTGTCTTTTTTGATATTCTGGTCGGTTTTCATGCAATACTCGATTCAAATCGATCATTTGTCTATAGCATTCGATATTAACAGTTTCACCAGGTTTTAGCAGTTCATAAACTTTTTCGGTGGTCTTCCACGTTTCATTTCCCACCTCAAAATCGCCACTTTTAAATTTTTTAAGCCACTCAAAGCACTGTGATTTACCAAGAGCATGCTCACCGTAAGTTTCAACAAGCATTGGATATGATTCTGTAGCAGTTTTCTTTAAATGATAACAGAGAACTAATGCTGTCTGCAAATCGTAGTTTGTAAGCACAAAACTCGACATGTTCAACACTATTAAAACAATGCTATTATATGAAACTTGTATTGTCGTGAGTTGAAAATCTTTGCTAACTGTCGAATAAACAAAATGGCACCAATAATGCGGTTTAACAGTAACTACATTAACAACTAGAGCCATCTATGGACAAATTCCGGTTTCATATTTACACACATGGTAAAAACAATATGAACCAAGATTAATGGAATATACTAAAATTTAATTTTTACAATGTTTATATATCTATGGGAAGTGGAAAGGTTTGCCTATTTTTTAAATGTATTTTGAAATATTAATAGCAATTATCGTATTATATTTTGTCTTGATTGCATTTCATATTTCAATGTTTTATTTTCCCTATAGGTGCTTCAGAGACAATTAGATCTTGAATTAGATCTATTAACTGATGGAAAAGAATCTAAAATAAATAACATTGCTGCTAGGGTTACAGTACACGCTTTAAACAGTCAACCTGTTGATTATGAGGGACCTACAAAAACTACACTTCATCATGGTAAAATATAACTAACATGATAATTGCAGTAGAATTTTAAAATAGTCATTAAAATGATTTGTTATAAACTAATTCTGCATTTAAGGTATATTTTCTTTTTTTGTATTTAGAAATGGTTGAACCAAAATCAGCCATATTCTGTCCATTACCATTTTATGCAGTAAGTCATCCACTTTGCTAAATTTTCAATTCTTACAGATTTTCTAAATCTGCCACCAGACATGTAAATAGCAATAGTTAATTTCTTGTTGATCTTTAGCCTGTAGAATTTTGTTTACTTCTCAGTAGTTAAACCATCTTTTCTGATTTGTATTCAGGTTTGTTTTTATTATGTTTATCTTATTCTGACTATTATTAAACCTGTCTTGTTGGATCCTAACTAAAAAGTACTGGACAACTATACCATACATAGCAACATGAACAATCGGGAACTATCATGGTTGACCTTTTCCATTATCAGAACAACATGGATTAGTATCTTTAATTTACTAGGTATCTTTAATTTAACTGCCTGCAATCCTGATTATAGCATCTGATCTACATTTGACTGAATTGAGGTTGTGCTTAATATGAAATGAAAATGCATTCAGTTCATCCATTTTGGTATTGACCATATTGCAGACTTTGAACTTCCTGAACCTCTGAATATATTGAGTATTTGGAGTTTACAAAGGACATTGAACTGCTGTAGAGCAGCTTATTGGAAAGTTCGCAATACACTTCTATTGGCCATGGTTGGGAGAAAAGAAGAAAAGAGGACACCTGAGAACACAATCGTGTGCACACAGATAGTACTTCAGGAAATATTTTTAACAATTCTATTTGAAGTTAAACTGATAAAAATTTATTGTTTTCCTTTCTGAAATCTGTTTTAACATACGAAGGTAATTATGGAGCTGAGGAAGATAGGGATCAGTCCAAGATGGCATTAAAATGTCATGAGGACAGTCACAATCTTGTTCAAACCAAAGTAAGAATAGCTATTTTTAAACCACTTCAAAAATGAGGAGACTCTCAATAGAATAATAAAAGATTTTTATATTAAAAATGAAAAATCATCTTCAAAGGTGTGCTTAAGAAGAATAAAATCATTCTCTTTTCTAAGTCAGTGCCAAAATAGAATGGGAGCTAAATCATTTTATAAACTGTTATTAACTAAACAATGTTTAAATTACCTGTTCGTATCTGTTTTGATTTTCATTTGTGGAGATAATTTACATCAATGAGTTAGCAGCATATATCTTAGTTGACATCCGCATGATGGTATAGAAGGATCAATCCCAATTAGCATATATCTTAGTTCCATGTCCAATTATTTTGTGATTAACCATTAGCACTATTTAATTTAATTTATATTTTGGCGCCAACTTAAAAAAGAGAATTATTTTAAGCATACCTTAGAAGTTTTTTTTAGTTTATTTATTTTTAACTCTTTTATTTGTCTTCAGTTTTGGTGGCTAGTAAACTATTGCTTTCATCTATATTATTTTTAATTTTTTTTAAAAGTTTCTAATAAAGGATAATAGAATAACTTTTAATTAAACTCCAGCTTATGTATAAATTCTGATATTTTTTAAGACAAATGGTTCTGGTTATTTATTTTTTTTTATTGGTCCATTAAAATGATTTCAGATTAGCTATCTGAGCCACCTCGTTTTTTTCTGTTTTATTTTTGTGCTACCTGTCTCAGCTATCTATAGCCAGGTTGTTAGTGTCCATATTCAAAAGTGGGTCTCCTCCACCAAACTATGTACCAAACACCTGGTACACCACTACAGACCTTTACCATGCTTTAATATTTATCACGATTTTGGGTAGTTTACCTGTACTATTCAGCAGAATAGAACAGGTAATAGGCCGAATGTTTTACCCCATTACATCAAGACCAAATATTCCCTTTTCCATAGCTCATTAATTGTCATGGTGTATAAAAGCTTTCAGGAATATCTGGTCATTTCTGGCCCATCATATTGAAAGATTATTTTGTGATATCAAAACATAGCTTAATAATTGTGAGTTATACAGGTTCTAATATTCTATTAGGCGTCTTACTGTATTCTGAACTAAATTTTAATGATAATTTTTACTAGTATGTGACATGTGAGTGTCTGGTATTTGATTCATATGCTTGTAGTTTTTGTGTTTAATTAGGAATATTTTATTTGAACTTCATTGGATTTCATGAATATGTTATTGGACTTTTATCTTATTTCTAGCTCGAATTGGAGGAGATTTTTCTGATGAAGATGAAGAATTTAGTAGTAATGATGATGGATCAGATTCTGAACCTATGCTGGAAGACCATAGAGAAAGGAAAGCTAGCCTTACACCAAATTCCACAGTAAATGATAATCATTTATTTCAACCTTTCTATGAGATAATTGAATTCCTGTTTTTATCAAAGCATAAATATTTGCGTGAACCCTCCCCCATTCCTATAAATTGCACATCGTTGTGTTCCTTGTGACTAATGATTAAAAAAAGTCAATGTTTCCAGAAAAAAAAGTGGCCGCACCTAGCCAAAATGGCGTTCAAATCGAATTTGACTTGATTTAGTTTTTTGGTCACTGCCATTCTGCATTGGCTTAATTTTGTCATAATTGGCTTTGTTTCAAAGCTAGAAAGTCAAAGAATCATAAGAAATAGAATAATTTATTAAAAAAATAATTGGCTTCTACACTTAAAAACAGCATCAATTTTTTCAATCGTTAAGACGAAAGTTGAAATTTCAAGAGCAGTGGCAATTAAACTACCAACAATAACGAAAAAGTGTACAAATAAAACATGTGGAGCACTTATTCTTCTTTAAAAACCAATAGTCACTTCTTAAAATATTCAAAATGGTTCCTTAAAAAATGCACTTAATTAGCGGTGAACCGGTAGAGACATAAGCACTTTCAGTCTTCTTTCACATCAATGAGCATTCATAAATACAACAGTCATTAGCCTCAACGACATCATTTAGTTTAATTGCATTAATGAGGTTATATTAGTGCAATAATTTAAGTGCCAGAAACAATTATTTATTTTCTTCTGATAACTTATAAGGGCCCTCTCATAAACAAATATACAATTATAGTAATGCCTCATACTTCCACCACATCCTAATTAAGCATCAATATAGACCTGGAGCCTAGGGCCTAAATTGGGTAATCATTGTAGGTGAAGGTTTGAATGTGAATTACAAAATTGTAGGACATGCTAAGAAAAATATGCCTTGTCTGCCATTCCAAAGCCACTATCTTCATAAATGGCAGCATTTTATTCAAGAAAAAATGTAAAATTTTCACTTATTTTTCATTCCGTGCTATCTTGAAAACTACCAATCACGCAAAAAAAATATTATAACTTTTTTAAAAGAAAAAAAATTTGAGTTCTAATAGAGCTCATTACGTTTACTAGTTCTCAAGATAATGTTTTTAAAAAAAAAATGAGAAATCACCGTTTTGTTAATTAATCTTGGCAAATATCATGGATACTGCTCTTCCTATGAAGATAATCATTATATACTACTTTATGGTGCATTTAAGTAACTCTAATTTGAGTGCTATTTGATATCTGTAAGTGTATTAGTTATTATAGTTCTTGTAACCCCTTCTGTTCATTTTATTTTTAAATATATAGTTACTTTAGTGTTAATAGTTACTTCATAATGGTAAATTCTTCATTATTTTTAATCATTTTCAAACCTTTCACATTAAATAAAGTTGTTACAATGCTGAGTAAAGTGAAAAAAAAGAAAAAGTATTTCTTTAAGTACTAAAAAGTATTTCTTTAAATACGAAATGGGATGTGTTAACGATAAATAACAATCACCAGTAACAATTGTGTTATTAAGTGAAATAAAACCCATATTATGTATGTATGTACATACTATCTAATTAATGTTCTGATACACGTTATGTATTCAGTTAAGTGCTTAACGTTGTTTCAATTAATGTCCCTGTTTCCAAGTCCCTAACCACAATGTTAATCGAGGTCTTACTGTATTCATAACTAGAATATGTTCGTGTTCGCTGAAAATTTCATGCTACTATTGCCTAAAATTGTTTGAGACTTATTGTTAAACAGGGATTTCTTAAAAATGAGTCAGAAATGCATTGTTTTTGATGAGGCTAAAAATATTTTATATTATCCAGCATTTTATGTTAATTGAGTTGTGATAACGGGGGATTACTGTAGATTATAAAAATTGTACCAGTTTTTTTTAATTTTCATAAACTTATATGAACTGTTATAAGTAAATTATTATTTATCTTATTTTTTTTAATATAGCGAAGAAACCTGAAGCAGAAGGTAGTTTCGCTACTGAAGAGATTCGGTGTTAACGAGTACCTCCATGGTCTTGGTCCTCGTCATGAAAAAAATATATGAAATAGATTGTGAAAATTGTTCGTTTTGTTCATTATCATAAATCTGTACGAAATTTTATAACAAGATTCTTTTTTTACAAATGTTTTTTACAAGATTCGTTTTTTATACTTGCTAATAAAATGTTTAAACTTTCTTGTTTCTTATTTTTTTTATAATTTTTTTTTTTTTTGAATCATTATTTTCTTATTTTTTTAATATAGCAAAGAAACCTGAAGCAGAAGTTTATTTCACTACTGAAGAGATTTCGTGTTAATGAGGACCTCCATGGTCTTGATCCTGATCGTGAAAAAGCTGGTATTTTAAAAATATTTATATCTAATTTATTAACTAACTTCTTAATGAAAATCTAATAATGAAGGTATTAGATTTTATTGTATGTTAATACTTGATACTAAAAATCTGGTTACTATTATGTTAAAACTATTAGTAAACATAATGAAGTTATTTTATTAAATTTAAAATTATTCTTAATTTTTATAAACATTTAATAGATCTGAAAAGTTTCTTTGTAGATTTTACTATGCTTTCTTTCTGTTCTTAGTAGCTTTTCTATGTATCTGTTTAAAGCTTTTACCTTCCTTTAAAATATCTAACACCTCTTAAGAGAAGCTCATTGAACAAAAGCTTATTATTGTTAAGTATTTAGTTGTTATCTTTGGCTTGAAACTTTTCTGAAATGGGCTGTGCATCAAAAATAATCCCTGTCTTGTTAACGTTTTATGACTTACTTGTTTTTGAGCTTTGTAGTAATTTAACTGGCAGCTTGTAGTCTGGTATTAGCATGGAGTGATGAAGGTATGATTATACTTATTTCCTCTGCATCCAGCGGACTAAGGACATCATTAAAGATGATAGATAATTGAATCTACAAGGTATTCATGATAATAGATTATGCAAACCGACATTTCGACCCTAAAATGTGTATGGCACACATGGCTTCAGGGCAAGCGGGTATAGGAAGATTTTCTCAGACACTGACTGAGATTTTCTCGCTGTATTTGCTGAAGATCGCCCACATGTTTGGATTATAACGTCAGCTTGTATTAATAAAAAATTGCTAGCTGATTTAATATCTATAAGGACATCATTAATTTATAATAGGAGTGCAATGATAGGATTATGCAAAGCTACCTGATTACTAACTATTCAAGACTTTAAGCATCCATTTCTTTGTGTTTTGTTAAAGTACCATTGACTCAGCCATTTGAAATTCTTTAAGTAAAGAATTTGACTTTTATTTTGATAAATAAAAATAAATTTTTTAAGGGTTTTATTGGTTTTTTCAAGTTACCTTGATTTACATGGTTTATTTGTTATAAGATTTATTTGGTTTTAGATTTACATGCCATAACTTCTAGGCTCATTTTTATTTTTGAGGATATTGATTTTAGACCATCTAATCTTTTTCCAAAAGTTATTGAATATTTTTTTGGTAACAACAAAGGATGTCCAGTGGAAAATAAGCGTTCTAGGAAACCCATCATTAAATCTAGACACTTTGATGGGTTAAAGAAACAAGTAGGACAAATTATCAAAACTTATCTGTTGAAACAATGGAACCCTAGGTTAGAGTTCATCAACTTGTACCAATGTATCAACGTAGCAATTGGATTTTTTCTTAATCCAATTCCTAAAACTGTATGCTGAATGAAGACCTTAAAACTGATCTTTGAAGTATAAAATTTCAGAATATATGTCATTAATAAAATGAAATGAAAAAATAATCTTTATTCTAGGACATATAGTCCCTTAAGAATGATAAAAATGTATAAATCAAGTACCACTTGTTTGGCTGCATTGTTATTAAAATTAAAGAGGAAATAAAAATTTTATTATTAAATTTTTCTGTTGGCAATATAGACCATCAAGATCTTTGGTCATGCGGTGTGATATTCTTTCAGACATTTATTGCTTGCGGGAGCACAGACACCCTGGAGGGGGTCACCTAACCTCACGTTGCTACGAACCATGGTTTCCATGGTGCAGCGCGATTCACAATTTAGGTACATGTGGTAGGGTCATGACTCCTACGCTTGGTCTATGTGAGCTGCCTCCGGTAAGCTGGTGGGCCTTATATATGGGGGGGAGGGATGATTAATTGCTTGAGGGATTAAATTAATTCAAAGTAATGCCAGAACCGGGATTCGAACTCACAACCTTGTAAGTTTGTAAGTAGGTGCACTTTTGCAAGCACGTTAACTGCTTGGCCATCCCGATATATATAATAATAATACTTTATTAATCGTAATCATTTACATAGCTAATTAAACATTAATAAACAAAGTATAAATGCAATGGCCTTGCGCCGTCTGCCTGAGTTCAGTATTATATACAGTTTAATACAAACAAGATAGAAAAATACAAAATAAATAAATCAAATAAACTCTCTTAAATAAAAATACTAAAAAGTAACAGGCTCTAGAATAGAAAAAACACAAAAATAAAATAGTTTATCACCTAAAAAACAAATGATCCATCACAATAGCTTAGAAACAGATAAATAAAATAAATTAACAAATAAAATAAGAAAAAATACAGAAACAAATTTATTGGGAGAGATCTGTGACCCACTCATATCTAACCCTCCAAGCATCGCGGGCATAAGCCAATAAAGGTCTACAGTCAATTTGCCTCATTAGTGACGAAAAAGCTCTGTCATCCGAGTGGTACAATTATGGAGATTGTCTAAACATTCGAGAAAATCGCAAGAGAAAAGCAGGTGTGATTCTATGTCTAGGATATAATTTGGCGTAGAAGAAGGGAGGGAGAACAATTTTTTATGAAAGAATCTTTTGAATTTTTCTAACGTTTCATATCCCTGAAACCCCCAAACTTGAGATCCATAACCGACGACTGCACGTGAAACACTATTGAATAGCTGGAGTTTAGAATTAAGTGGGACATTACTATTGAGGATTAGATTTGACCAAACTCTATTTAACCCAACCTTAGCTGCTGAAATCTTTTCCTCGAGATGGGGAATGAAGGAAAGTCGTTGTTTGAGCTTGACCCCAAGATATTTGTACCGGTTCACTATTTTAATCTCTTTCCCCTTGTAATAGCACCTTTCAGAAGCTGCTGGTCCACCGCCCTTGAGGAAAATCATAACTTTTGATTTAGACAGGTTTAGAGACAGATTCCACAAATCACAGTAAGAAGCAACAATATTAATATTTCTTTGAAGGGAAATCGGATTGTCTGGCATTAACACAATGTCATCAGTGTAAAGTAAAATTTTTATTTTAGTCCTACCAATGAGAATACCTCCTTCAAGGACAGAGGGCAAATCATCCACGAAAAAGGAAAACAATATCGGGCTTAATAAGCATCTTTGGAGTACACCCGCACCCACACTAAAGAATTCACAGATTCCATTTATTCCTCGGACGGAAGAGGCAGCACAAGAGTATAATACTTTTAGGATGGTCATAAATTTGGACGAGATACCTAGATTGTATAACTTTAAGAACAGGGCAGAATGATCAACCGAGTCAAATGCCTTCAGATCAATAAAAAAGCAGTAAGTTTTTTTTTTCCTTTTCTCCAAGTTAAGAGCTATCATGTTTGTTAAAATAAATATACTATCAACAGTTGAGTACCCATGTCTGAAACCTGTTTGAAATTCACTGAGAAGATTATTCTCTTTCACAAACTGATTAAGACGATTAAGCAAAAGAGCGGTAAAGATCTTTGCCATAGAATTGAGGCATGATATTCCTCTATAGTTTGAAACTTGATCAACATCTCCTTGTTTGTAAAGCGGGAATATAACTGATTGACCGAATGACTGTGGTAATTCTCCGAGATCATAATTATAATTAAAGAAGGCAAGGATTCTATCGAGGAAGGAAAGCGGCGCATATTTAAAGAATTCGTATGTTACACAGTCTGGGCCTGGGGCCTTGTTGGTTTTGAGATTTGACGTTATAAACTCTAACTCACTTAGTGTGAACGGAGAATCCAGAGTTTCAGAAGTAAGAAATGGAACTGGGTGAAGGAAAGGAGTAGTCAAAGGGGGGTTAAGTAAATCTTTGAAGTTTGAAACCCAATTTAGGATGGAAATATTATTGCTACAAGTAAATTTCTTGCAACGAAAACGATTCACTAAGCCCCAAAATTGTTTAGAGTCCTTGGCCGCGTTAAAATTGTCACAGAGAGAAGAGAAATACTGTTTTTTGAGAGAGCGACACAGCAAGTTATACTCTTTATTGGCCTCGCGATAAGCATCCCTTGCGATTGAGGAATCAGTTTTCCGAAATAAATTTAGCAACTTATAAGATTTTCTCCTAGCCTGCAAACACCGATAATCGAACCAAGGATTTTTCTGGTGCACTTTAATATAAGAAGTGGGAGGAGGATAGGGTGCTGTAGATGAGCGTTTAATACAAAGCGTTAAATTGTTGGTATAAATGAAAAGACGTAAACAAATGAAATGTAACAGGGGCCAGCTGATTGATAGATACCTGGCAGTGTGGAGGTGGGGTCTTCTGCTCTAGCTTGCAATCTCGATAACAACCCAGTGTCCAATTTTTATCCACTACTTTCCTCTGTCAGTGTGAAAAAACTGCTCGATCACTTTTCACCAAATTTCACTATACTCCTCACTAGTTCTACAACTTTAACTATGAAAAATATTAATGTTGTAGGTGAAAAATTTAACGAGCTAACACGGGAACGATGTTTCCTTGACCGTGGACTAGACTGAATTCTCCCGATATATATATAAAATATGCATATTCGTACAAATAAACCTTATTATTATCATTAGTACAGCTCTTTTCTATTAATGCTGACATTCATTTCATTTATCTCCCTTGATTTCTAGTGGAGCATAGGACATGTAAAAGTGTGCTACACTCTTCTCTTCTAGCAGCAATCCACCTTGCTTCTTGCCACCTTTTGCCGGCCTGGCTCAGATCCTTTTCTGCGCCACATCTCTCTAGGTCTTCCTCTTCTTCTTTCTCCCCTGAGGTTTCCATTGTAGAGCATCTTTTTCGATAGCACCATCAGGTTTTCTTAAAGTTTGTCGTATCTACTTCCATTTCTCTTTCTTGCTGTCTTTAAGTCTGTGAAGAGGTGATGGGTATTGATATTTAATTCATGTTCTATCTCCAAAATGCTGCATAGGCAGATCTGATCAATAACTGAATTTCCCTTCCTGAAGCCACCACATTGGTTTATCTCTAAGTAGAGCAACATCCATTGAAAGAGAATATTGTAGAACACTTTGTATGAAGAAGGTAGTAAGGAAATACCTCGATAATTGTTGATTATCCTGTTCCCCTTTTTGTGAATCAGGATAACTACAGTTTTATTATAGGTCAATAGCAGCACCTCTTCTATCCAGATGGCATATTATGAAAGACTTTGATGAGCTCACTGCCACCGTATTTGAGTTGCTCTTTTGTACTTGTAGGTGTATGGTTTTTTAATTTGTTAATGGATTCTTCGATTTCTTCTTTATCTGGGGGGTTCGAGTTTGATTTCTTTCAAATTAGTTATTGATAAATTATTTGCCACTTCTATAATTTTGTTTTTATTGAAAACTTGTTTCAAATGCTATTCAGTCATCTTCAGTTCTAAAAACACACAAAAATTCAAAAATAAGCAATTTAAAATACAGTTTGGTATTATTATACATATTAAATTAAATTTGATATAAATTAGTATTACAAAACATTTATGATTTATAAATTCAAATAAGACAACAGATCAAATACAATGTCAAATTGTTTTATTTAAATTCATAATTCATAAATGTTTTATAATATTATTTTATATTACATTTAATTTAATATGTATAATAATTCCAAACTGTATTTTAAATTGTTTTTTTTTAATTGTTGTGTGTTTTTAGAACTGAAGATGAATGTATAAGATTTGAAACTAGTTTTCAATAAAAACAAAATTATAGAAGTGGTAAATAATTGATCAATCCCTAATTAGATTGATCCTTCTATACTATCATGCGTACATCAACTGATTTCTTTCAGATGCCTCACTTACTACTTTCCCTGCCTCTTCGTAGTTAAGAAGGCCGGAGAAATGTTTTTTCCACATGGTTAACACCAACATTTTGTTGGTTAGGAGATCGCCTTTGCTATTTAGACAGGCCAGCTGGCTTGGGGTGAACGGTCTTCTGCTTGAATGTACATTCTGGTAGAATTCCTGGAATAATTTTTCTCATCCCAAAATTTCCATTTTCTACATTTCTTTTCTTTGATTTCATCTCTACTTTTTCTGGTGCGAGTGTTTCTCCTCTCTTTGCCTTATGCGGTATTCCTCAACTGCATTTCAGGTTCTTCTCTGGGTAATGCTTCCTTAGGGCTGGTTTATGTTTTCTGTAGAACTGGTTTTATGCTTACAAATAGACATTTAGTTTTTATGTGGAAGATTGATCATTGTGGAGATGGAGAAATAATGTTGTTTAACCCTTTATATGATAAAATTATTGAGCATTGCGAAGAAATTTTTTTACCAATATATTTATTCTTTTAGTTATCTAACATTTAGTTCTTTTGTTTTTTTATGAAAAAAATTTTTACTGGGAAATAATAGACTGGTACAACATATGTACCAGTGCCCATTTGCCATTTGCGTTACATAACGAGTTCACTGGTACATTTGGTGTACCACAACTGTATAGATAAGTTTTAAATTCCTCATTTCTTGTTTTTAAAATAAATAAATAAATCAAATTTTTAAAAATGTATTTATTTATAACTCTTTTAGTGTTATATGTTTTAATTTTGTGTGAGCAACAATGTTGACAATCGCAGTTTGACGATAAGCGCTTGACGGTCACTGGTACAGAAGTACTTTCTCTACCCGTTATTTCAGTGGTTGCATGTTTAGTGAAGGATTTTTCAAGGGAAACAGTTCTATAAGCAGTAATATACAAATTGGTAGTTTGAATTCTTGTATTTGAAGAATGGTGTTTGATGGAAGAATGTAAGGTGATGAGATAAAAAAAATATAGGAAGGTATTTTGGTTCCTAAGGATAAGTCCTTAGCCAGTCCTAGAATTTGATTAAAGA
Organism: Rhaphigaster nebulosa; assembly: GCA_948150685.1. NCBI lineage: Eukaryota > Metazoa > Arthropoda > Insecta > Hemiptera > Pentatomidae > Rhaphigaster > Rhaphigaster nebulosa. The sequence continues at coordinate 104,687,886 of OX411307.1, forward strand.
ATGCCTGTGGAAGGTAAGATAATCGGATTTACAACAAAGTTGTAGGGATTCAAGGTATGAGGAACTGGTGTGGAATTCTATGAATGATCAATTAGCTTCTTTTATAAGGAGGGCTCTACCTGTAGGAATGTTAGTGAACAAGCTCTTAACGTCAAAGGAGCTACTAAGGATGTTGTGGTCGGGAATGGTAAAGGATATTAATTGTTCGCGTATGTTAAAGGAATTATGGACATCATAAGGGTTATTTTGATTAAGGATTTGTAGAGAGGGTAGTAGGAAATTACTAAGCTTGACGGAAAGATAATAAATATTGAAAGTAATAGGACACAGGGGAAGGGGGAGGGGTAGTTTATGAGTTTTCATTAGCTAATATTCAAGAAATGAGTTATTCTCCTCATGGCTATTTCCTCATTCGCTTCTTTGAGTTAAAATTTAAAAGAATTTCACTCTTTTAATTATTCAAGCTAGGTGTGATCACTCTAGTTAAGAAAAGAATGAATGATACATCAAGTATTATGAAAATTAGATATTCTGTTATTATAAATTTGAATCGACTGGGGAATGTAGCAATGTGATATTTTACTATTATGCTTTCTACTTACATAATAATTCTAGTTTTGTTTTAATACTTTGTGGATTAATGTAACAACTCAAGTTTCAAGATTTTAATTATTAATGAGAATATATCTCATCTATTAATTATTGAAGCATAATCTTGCATGATCAAGCATGGAGCCTTCTACCCTGTGAAAGCTTGGCTGCCCTAAATTTCCAAACTTTGATAGCGCTTTCAAACTTCTGATTAAATGTTCTCCTTCATATTGTTATACATTTATATGATTTTTGTTTATAATATGCATTTATATTATGGTTCTGGTGAATTGTTATCTTTTTAATTATTATTTTATTTAGGTGGTGATATGGATCCTGCAGACATAGCAGATTTATTTGATGAGTTTGATTTAAGTGATTCAGGCCCTGAAGTGGATACATTAAGCATTACTTCTACGCCAAAACCATCATTAAGACCTTTTTTCTCCTCATCTAGTCGGTCTCTCTTGCATGACTCTGTCAGTACGCCAGGTAATGTAACTTGACGTCTTATTATGGTATATACTTATTATATACCATATTGTAATATACCATGGTATAGTCTTATAATGGTATTATTCTGGACCCTTCAGTTCAAACTTTCAACAGGAAAGGGAAGTTTACTTTTTGCAGTTTGTGTCTTGGATTAGATAAAGGATTCTCTTTAGTGTTCCCTTGGCTTCTTTAATTCAGAAAATATTGTTCATTACAGTTTAGACCATGACAATCACCATGAGAAACTGATACAGAAATGTAATGGATAGTTTATTAAAACTTGGAAAAGGTGAACTGATCTTTAAATTGTCATTATCAGCATTGAGTATCTTATGCTCAAAAAATAATGATAATAAGAAAGAACACAAAGTCACACTAGAATCTTTTGTCCAGCTTTGAAGATATTAGCTCATGCAAATGACATTTTGGTGGATATTGACGATTAAAAGTTTATAATAGTTTGTTGAAGTATTAGCAGTTTCAGAAGAAATATTAA